>WEDG01001931.1:0-495559 GCA_017591395.1 Schistocephalus solidus | reverse complement strand
ATTTCCTGATCCATCCCTGAGAATTTCTGATGGAGGCTGAAACACCCCATACACGTTTCGTTTTCGTAAGCTACATTAATTAAGCTTACTGAACTTTCACCCCGTTGAGCGGGAGGAGAACAAGTAGCAGAATAAAGATAGTTACAATTGTTTTCTGCTTGTCCATTAACTTGCTTAACAAGATCCCCTGCCAATTTGGCCGAGTGGGTAGAGGCGCCGATAGACGGTCCCATGCTCGTTTTGAAGCTATTCTTACTCAATTATCGGATCTCGCATGATCCATTCATACTACGCTCAGAAGCAACCTACCATGCTGCTTCATATGCCCTCACGGAGTACTGTCACTGTGTTGACCCTAATCGGACTGTTGACGATTGTTTCGGGCTCCTCCGTTAGTGGTCTGAGAAATCAGTAATAAGAGTACCTTGGTTGCTTCTCTGGCAATTCTACCATGACCTTCACGATTTATACGGTCCTTTCCTCGTTCGGTCCTAGGCATTCCAATGATGCAAGCGAATGTTTCCCCTGTCTTTCATCCTTGACGGTTACGCTTATAGCCAGGAGATACACATTGGGATAACACCTGGGGTGCTAAAAAGTAGCCTCTGTCGCTAAATAAGTTATCCCACGATGATAAGCGTTTTGAATGCTCATAAGATCTAATCAGCACGTCGATCCTACCAAATGCGTATTTTTTGCCAAGGAGGGACAGTATTTTTCTCCTTAAAATCCTATAAACCACATTCAAGATATGCCTCTTCCATAAAAATGCCCAAGGAGTTTTTTCCCTTGTCTGATATTTTATTTAATTTTTTGACCACACTGATTTGTGTCAATTGTCATCGCCAATAGCTGACCTACTATTCAAACTTAACTGTACACGATTTTGCATTCGTTTTTAAGCGAATGTTTCCCCTGTCTTTCATCCTTGACGGTTACGCTTATAGCCAGGAGATACACATTGGGATAACACCTGGGGTGCTAAAAAGTAGCCTCTGTCGCTAAATAAGTTATCCCACGATGATAAGCGTTTTGAATGCTCATAAGATCTAATCAGCACGTCGATCCTACCAAATGCGTATTTTTTTTGCCAAGGAGGGACAGTATTTTTTTCTCCCTTAAAATCCTATAAACCACATTCAAGATATGCCTCTTCCATAAAAATGCCCAAGGAGTTTTTTCCCTTGTCTGATATTTTATTTAATTTTTGACCACACTGATTTGTGTCAATTGTCATCGCCAATAGCTGACCTACTATTCAAACTTAACTGTACACGATTTTGCATTCGTTTTAATTGATTGTTATCCAATGACAGTGTCCTTCCGGTTACTCAAAAACATCTATCTATCTATAAATGCCGAGGAGAATTAAGGTTAATCTCTTTGGATGGGAGACCGCTCTCTGACGCTTCCTCTAGTCATCGAAACTCTTTCTCCTACGGACCTGCAAAAGAACTGCCGAGGCAGCTGATCCCCACCATAGGATCCCTCAGGACCCAATCCCAATAGAATTGTAACTTCTAGTATCAAATAATCCCACTGCTGCCATCGACGGTTCAACGTCGATAAGTATATGTATATTTTGAAGGTTTACAGGCATTGTCCTTGATGACCCTATTAATATAAAACTATCATTTCATGTGTACAGTCAATATAAAATTGTGGTGAACATTTAACAATGTTTGGGTCAAAGCATAACATAACTTCAAATGCGTGTTCACATCTATAGGGGAAACATTGTGGAAGAAAATTAGAAACCAAAAGATTTTAAAAGGCTGGTTTTAAGTAATCATGTTGCGAGAGTCGTCTTTTATCAAATATTATGTCACCAAGCCTTCTTTTAAAATCAGAAATGCTGTCAGATGTAGCGGTTTCACTTGGAAACGAGTTCCAAGCTCGTACCACTCGTTGGCTGAAAAAACCTTTCAGAGGTTCAATCGCGTGCGTTCGCTATTGACCTTGTAAGGATGACCACGCAGATGATTTGAGCAGGCAAAATTGAAGAAATCCTCCTAGCTCAGGGAGGACTCATGGCTCCGGATAATCCGGAATGTCCAGAGCAGGCTACACCGTAAGTGCCTGTAGGAAAGAGGAAATAAGTCAAGCTTTTTCAATATGTCTTGGTACGGTAAAGTTTTAAAACCGTCGACCATCTTCGTTGCACCTGTTCAAGGAGGTCAACACCTTTCTTCATCCACGGTAGCCAGGCTAGTATTCCGTAATCTACGTGCGGTCTCACGAGTGAGGTAAGGACCGTTTAACGTAGATGCCATAGAATTTTCCGAAGATATCAGGGGGGAATATTTTAAACGCACGTCTGATCCAATGCAGTGTACATGTTGCCTTCTGTACTGCTTTCTTGCAGTGTTCTGAGGGCATCAAATTTGCAGTTGTCCACATGCCCAGATCTTTGTTTGTTGCTACCTCTTTGGATGCAGTGCTATTAATAAAATACTGGTGTTTCAGAGATACTTTTCGACCGGTGCTTATGTGAAGGATCACGCACTTGGATACATTAAACTTAAGCAGCCACCTAGCCGACCAGGCACTTAGTTTGTCGATATTCGACTGTTAACCTTTTGCGTCATCAGCGCAGCTGACGTTTGTCCATATTTTTGTCATCTGCGAACATGACAGCTTAACAATCTAGGTCATGGAGACAGTCATTTACGTAGATAAGGAAGGGTAGGGGGCCCAAAACAGAACCCTGTGGACTACCACTTTCTACTTTTGCCCATCCCGAGCTAGAGTTTCCAACAACAACACTCTGTTCTCTGAACGACAAGAAAATCTTGATTCAATTGAAATGTTTTCCTCGAATTCCGACGTTTCAAACCTTCTGTAAAAGAAGCCCGTTTGGTTAAACTATCAAAGGCCTTCTTGAAGTCAAAAAAACAGCATCTACTGGATGACCCTCATCTGGTGCCTTCGTCCATTTCTCATGCGACTGAAGGGCACTCGTGAGATAGGAACGTTCTGGACGGAAGCCGTGTTGGATATCACATAGGATTTGGTTGTTTTCCAGATAGCGCATTAAATGCCTCTTGATAATACGCTCCATTATTTTACACGCTATGCAAATTAAACTGACGGTCGGTAATTTTCACAGTCCATTCGTGTACCTCCTTTATAGAAAAGGGCGATTAATGCACACTAACATTCTTCCGGGAGTTTGCTTTCTTCAAAGGACTTTTGGAATATGATAGAAAATGGTAAACACAGTTCATCAGCAAGTTCTCTAAGTGCTAATGCAGGTATTTCATCCGGCCCAGGCGACTTGGCAGGCTTTATACGAAGTAATTCGGTTCTAACTATGGTGGGTGAAATGTCTAGGTTTAGGTTTTCTGTTGTGGATGAGGAGGATGTGGATGAGAAAGGAAAATGAGAAGTACACATTGGTTGACAAACTGGTGGAATAGCAGCAAAAAGTGTACAATACTTCGCTAAGGCAACCCATCTGGATCTGCTAAAAGTAGAAGCTACTTTCTTAATGGAAATGCCTTAAAACTCGTGGAAACCCTAAAGGACCTTGGTGTGCTAACGACCACCACCTTGAAACCATCCGCTCACTGCTCGAAAGTGGCATGCCATCAGACGAGTCTTTTGGATTTCGATGAATATATCTTCGCTAAGACTTTTGGAACATTCGTTAGGCCACATTTGAAATATGCTCTACAAGCCTAAAAATCCTGGACAGTGCAAGATCAGAACTGCCACGAAAGAGTTCAGAGGACAGCCACCAAAATGGTTTGGAGTCAAAGTTCCTTGCCATATCCAACCTGCATAAATTAATCTGTTCTTTTTGAGTTAAAGGAAAATGCGTGGTGATCTCCTGCAGACATTCCGCTTTGTGAAGTAATTGGATGGTTGCCTGGAATTCTCAGACTTCTTTGAATTTGCTGCCACGACCCATCTCCGAGGTCACCCATTGAAACTGCGCGTCCAGCAGGTGATACTGGATAAGCGCAAGTTCTCATTTTCTGTCAGAGTGGTTTAACCATGGAATGCCCTCCCTGAAGACGTTGTGACGTCACTATCGCTGGAAAGATTTTAAAGGAACCTTTATAGTTTTATGTTCCAAAATGAGCCTGAGCGATGAGGAAATTATCTTAACCCTCGAGAGTCACGCACCGCTTGTCATATTTTATGATCGCCTTTTGTACTTTTGCAACCCACACGGTTTCTCTTTATACCGCACTCAATGTTATGTTACAAATAGGGTACTCAAAGTGCCATTTCTATTTTCCTCAATAAATTAAAATGAATTGAAAAACGGGTTAATTATATAGGGCTACAATCACAGTACACAAACAACTGTAGCCATCGGGCGAGAGTGGAACGCGATGAACCCAAAATTCTGTGATGCACAAAATAAATAAATAGTTTTATTGATTTGGCAATGCTTGGCGCCGTCAAATCCTTAGAACACAGGAAAAAACCTAAAACAAACTCCTCTTTTCATTAAACACTTAAGCTTTGGTTTGTTTGTTTGCTTAAATAGCAGTGTTAAAATGACGAGTTTGTTTTAAGTAAAAAAACTGTTTTCCAAGGTTCAGAAATAGCAAAAATAAAGTTAAAACAGCTATACAGAATGAAGATGAATGTATCAGGGAAATAATGTTTAGAGTCAAGACTAGTCTGTTATTGACGTTCGAGGGTATTCATTGGACAGAGGTAGAAACGTCTGCGGTCGATTCTGAAGGGATAGGTACTTCCAATCAGATGCGAGCGCAGTCGATTCCGGTGTGGGGTCTGCCGAATAATTAGACTTATGTAACGGGCCCGTATAAGATGCGCAACGAATCCAAATGAACGACGCCCAAGAGAAAACAAGACAGTAGGCAAGGGGAAGAGTTTAGGGATTAGTTGAAGCTAGAAGTTGATTTTCTAATAGGGCTTGGTCCTGAGAGGATCCTTTGGTGGGAATTGGCTGTCCTGGGGAGGTCTTCGCGAGGTCCGTAGGAGAAGGAGAGGCGATGGCTGGAGAAGCGTCAGAGAGCGGTCTCCGGTCCAAAGTGATGAGCCTCAATTCTCCTCGGTATTTATGTCATGTTCTCCAGACGATTTGATAGGTTAACATAGAATAGACCAATGGGTATGCGTAGATCATACGTTGTAGATCGAAAACAACCAATAGGGTTAAGAGTTAAGATTTTATAGACTTCCGGGCTGGCGCTAGTAATCTGGGCTACTGGAGTAATCTGCTAGTAATTTGGGCTATTAGAGAAAATCGAAAAACTTTGATTCCATCCTTACATTGCCCCCTCCTGCGTAAAATTTTCGCTGTCCTCAGCGAGCTCAATGTCATTTCGCAAACGCACGGAGTCCCTTGAATTTTGAATGTTATAAGGCATTACGGTTTCTTATCCACCTTCGGGTGGGATTTCAACCCACCTCTCGACCCACTCGTGATCTACGTAACGCACTGCATCGCCTGGGCGTTCTGCTCTGCGGTTATCTTCCATTGGCCTCTTCCCCAGTTTAAGTCTCTTAAAGTGAACCGTGAATTCAGAGGTGAAAGGTCGATTTCGATCTTGAATGACGCAGGTCGTATCAGAGAGCATTCTGGTGACGGTATATGGCCCTGACCAGTCCATTACTAACTTACTCGGTAATCCCTGGGGAGTCGCATGCTCCCTAAGCCAAACCACATCACCGACATCATATGGAAACCCATGTGCCAGCCTGTCATAGTGTTTCTTTTGGTGCCTCTGGGCTCCTTGTAAGTGTATCCGTGCTTCCTCCGTGGCTATACGCATTTTCTTGTGGAGTGCAGCGACGTAAGAACCAACCGGTATTTGATTATTCTCAAGAGGTACCTGTAGATCCTCTGGTATTCGCATTTCACGGCCACAGGTGAGTGCGAAAGGCGTCTGTTGTGTCGAAGAGTGAACCGTGGACCGGTATGCAAGCATGCACGCTGGCAACGCATCATCCCACGTGAAGGGAGCCTGACGATCTACAAAAGCCCTTAGTAAACCAACTAGCGTCCTATTCGTCCGCTCCACTTGACCGTTTCCTTGCGGGTGGTAAGCCGTGGTGCGCGTCTTATTGAACTTTAAGTATTTGCACAGACTGTGAAGGACCGCGTTTTCAAACGAGGACCCTCGATCCGAATGGATCTGTTCTGGTGCACCCCATCTACATACCCAATTGTTAAAGATGGCCTGGGCAACAGTGTCAGCTGACATGTTGGGAAGGGGTTCCGCTTCAGCCATTTTGGTAAAGAAATCAACCATCACTAGAATATATCGGTTGCCCAAAACTGATGGCGGTAGTGGTCCCACTAAGTCAACGCCTACACGTTCGTTGGGGTATCCCGTCAGAATAGGCTGAAGAGCAGCCCTATTCAGCTGTCGTGGCGGTTTGATCTGATTGCACAAGGTGCAATACCGAATAAAGTTCCACACTGACCGCTTCAAGTTAGGCCAGTAGTATCGGCGCCTAAGGGCCCACTCGGTCTTATTGATGCCCACGTGCCCCAACTGTGTGTGGATTCTATTAAGAACTTCGTCTACCATGGATAAGGGTAGAAGAATACGTCGCGGGTATTGTTCGCCATCCCGATAGAACAAAACGTCATTATCCATAAAGAGTTTGTCCCACACCGTGTGCAAGCAACGCGTCTCATAGCTATGGCCTCTCAGTTCAACTGCACTAAGTGGTCAGGAACCACTTAACTTCCTATGATATATTGGGCCAATATGAGGATCTCCTTGCTGCGCTTGCGCCCAAAGACGGCTTTGGTCGTCTTGTAGTGACACGGCACTTATGTTAATGTCTGTACATGACGGAAATTCGCCATGGGGACGGTAGGGCTTTCGAGAGAGAGCATCAGCCTTATTGTGCTGATGTCCTGGACGGTATACGCTTTCGAACTCATACCCGGCTAGTCTCTCTTGCCACCTAGCGACCTGTCCTTCAGCGTTCTTAAAGTTCTGCAACCAGGTCAGAGAGCTATGATCCGTGGGCACGATGAAAGGCCGGTATTGGAGGTATGGCCGGCATTCCTCCACGAAGTGGGTGAGTGCGAGCATCTTCCTTCTGGTCACACAGTAACGGCGTTCTGCCTTTGTCAGGGATCGGCTTAGATACTGAATGACGCCCTCTGTACCATCTGGTTGTTGCTGGGAGAGGACGGCGCCTATGGCAGTGTCACTAGCATCGGTATCTAGCATAAATTTCCTGGCGTCATTGCTTATGTCAGGAAAAAACTAAAAATAGGAGTAGTGCACAACTTATCCTTCAATGTCTGGAAGCTACTAGTACAACCAGCCGTCCACTTAAATTGTACTTCTTTCTGGGTCAGCTTGTGAAGCGGACCAGCTAGGTGAGCATAGTCTTTAATAAATCTTCGATAGTAGGAAGCCAATCCTAGAAAAACTGCGGACTTCAGTTACGTCTATAGGGTGGGCCACTCACGGATTTGCCAAACTTTATCTTCGTCCGTTTCGATGCCAGAGGCCGAGACTACATGCCCTAAAAACTTGACACGAGGTCTAATAAAAACACATTTTACAGGGCTTAAGGGTTAGACCAGCCTGTCTGAGACTGGTAAACACGGCACGGACATTGCTAATATGACTATCAAAAATCCTTACCAAGAACAATTATGTCATCCATATAAACTAGGCATGACTTGGGAATGAGTTGAGCCAGGACTTGATTCATTAGTCGTTGAAACGTACTGGGAGCATTAGCTAGGCCAAAAGGCATTGTCTCAAACTCGTAAAGACCCGAGGGGACTGCGAAAGCAGTCTTCTCTCTGTCAACTGGTCGCACTTCTACTTGCCAGTAACCGGCTGCTAGATCTAAAGTAGAGAATACCTGATTACCCGAAAGGGCATCTAGGGTGGCATCAATCCTGGGCAGAGGGAAAGAATCCTTAGTTGTTACTGCATTTAATTTGCGATAGTCAACACATAACCGCATAGTGCCATCCTTCGTCATAACTAACACGACCGGAGACGACCAAGGTGAATTGGACGGCCTGATAATTTTCCGGTCTAACATATCATCGATCATGGCTTTTAACTGTGTCTGGTAGAACACGGGTAATCGCCTAGGAGGAATCTTCGTGGGCCGAGTCACACCTGTATCAATCTCATGCTGGTCACATTGGTACGTCCGAGTGAACGGCCGTCCCAATCGAAGATATCTTTAAACTCCTCTATTAAACTACATAATTTAGACGAGCTATTCTTGTCAAGAGTAGGGGGCACTAAATTATTGACATCTTCTAACTTGAATGCATTAATGACAGGTTGACTAACCGGTACCTCGGTCCTGAAAGGCACCTTAGTACCACCGACATGGAGAGTGTTAACGTTAAAGTCTAAGGAACATTTAAAAGCATGAAGAAAATCAGCACCTAATATGCAGTCCCAGGCAATGTCAGGACAGACAACGAACTTATGAACAAAAATAAGGTCACCTATCTCCAAACTAAGCTCTATCATGCCTTTATGTCGCAATGTGGCTCCGTTTGCCGTCTTCAGGCTGACCTTAGGCTTTGTGCAATACTTCACTCTAGCCTGAAGTTGAATGAAAATGTTCTGCCTAATGATGGAGCAGCCGGCTCCTGAATCAACTAAGCATGGCAAATTAGTATTTCCTATGGTTGCATCTATAGCAGGGTAGTGTGGAATGTAACCCACATTTGCAACAAGCATATCAGATATGAATATGCACTTACCAAGGGCTTCTTCCTCACCTGAGGTGATCACATGAACACCTGGGGAAGGTGGAGGGCGGGTCTGACGACCACGTTGTTGCCTCCAGTTCCCGCGTCGAGGAGACTGTGGAGAGCCTCGCCAAGGAGAGGTCGGCTGTGGAGGGCCGCGCCACGGAGTTTGGGGTTGTGCAGAGCTACGCCAAGGCGGAGTGGGATGAGGAGGGCCCCACTGCCATTGGGCCGTTTGCGTGCCGACGTCGTGGCTCTGTCGCTGTCCCATGGCGAAGACATCGACTGGAGAGTCCTGTATGGCGGCAGGAGCTTTATGAAATCCATAGGCTGATAGGGGGGAGACTTGGACCAAGGGACAGGCCGTATAAATGGCCTCCTCTCGCCGAGCAATATCGAGGGCAACCTTGATGCTGCTGGGGGGGGGTCGCAGAGGAATCGGCGCCTGATCTCAGGGAGAGAGATCCCGTCGACAAAGTTCTCCAAAGAATTCTGGCCTCGAGCTCAGTGAAGGACTCGGTAGGGTAGGCTTGACGGGCCAGGACGCGAAGATGTCGTTGGAAGTTCACGACAGACTCGCCCGCGTGTTGTCGGCGGCTTTTGAGGGCGGCGCGGGCAACCCAGGGCACCGATGACCGTCCGAATTCGCGCAGCAGACGCTCAAAGATGGTCGCGGGGGTGAGCTACGCTGTCAGGTTGACAGCCCTGGCCACCGTGTACATCTCGTTGTCTAGCCGTCCCAGGATGGCGGCTGGTCGGGCACCTTCGTCTACGGCCTCCAGGTAGACTTTCATACGGTCCTCCCATAAGTCATAATCGTCATAAACCGTAAGCTTATCCGGCTTAGGTTGACGGCCTCCAGAGCTTGAGACCCGCTCCATCGCCTGAACTAGTCTAGTTATCAAGTCTTCGGACATTGATTATCCCACCGCTGCCACCAAAATGTAACGGGCCCGTATTAGATGCGCAACGAATCCAAATGAACGACGCCCAAGAGAGAACAAGACAGTAGGCAAGGGAAGAGTTTAGGGATTAGTTGAAGCTAGAAGTTGGTATTCTAATGAGGGGCTTGGTCCTGAGAGGATCCCTTTGGTGGGGATTGGCTGTCCTGGGGAGGTCTTCGCGAGGTCCGTAGGAGAAGGAGAGGCGATGGCTGGAGAAGCGTCAGAGAGCGGTCTCCGGTCCAAAGTGATGAGCCTCAATTCTCCTCGGTATTTATGTCATGTTCTCCAGACGATTTGATAGGTTAACATAGAATAGACCAATGGGTATGCGTAAATCATACGTTGTAGACTCGAAAACAACCAATAGGGTTAAGAGTTAAGATTTTATAGACTTCGGGCTGGCGCTAGTAATCTGGGCTACTGGAGTAATCTGCTAGTAATTTGGGCTATTAGAGAAAATCGAAAACTTTGATTCCATCTTTACATTGCCCCCTCCTGCGTAAAGTTTTCGCTGTCCTCAGCGAGCTCAATGTCATTTCGCAAAACGCACGGAGTCCCTTGAATTTTGAATGTTATAAGGCATTACGGTTTCTTATCCACCTTCGGGTGGGATTTCAACCCACCTCTCGACCCCCTCGTGATCTACGTAACGCACTGCATCGCCTGGGCGTTCTGCTCTGCGGTTATCTTCCATTGGCCTCTTCCCCAGTTTAAGTCTATTAAAGTGAACCGTGAATTCAGAGGTGAAAGGTCGATTTCGATCTTGAATGACGCAGGTCGTATCAGAGAGCATTCTGGTGACGGTATATGGCCCTGACCAGTCCATTACTAACTTACTCGGTAATCCCTGGGGAGTCGCATGCTCCCTAAGCCAAACCACATCACCGACATCATATGGACACCCATGTGCCAGCCTGTCATAGTGTTCTTTTGGTGCCTCTGGGCTCCTTGTAAGTGTATCCGTGCTTCCTCCGTGGCTATACGCATTTTCTTGTGGAGTGCAGCGACGTAAGAACCAACCGGTATTTGATTATTCTCAAGAGGTACCTGTAGATCCTCTGGTATTCGCATTTCACGGCCACAGGTGAGTGCGAAAGGCGTCTGTTGTGTCGAAGAGTGAACCGTGGACCGGTATGCAAGCATGCACGCTGGCAACGCATCATCCCACGTGAAGGGAGCCTGACGATCTACAAAAGCCTTAGTAAACCAACTAGCGTCCTATTCGTCCGCTCCACTTGACCGTTTCCTTGCGGGTGGTAAGCCGTGGTGCGCGTCTTATTGAACTTTAAGTATTTGCACAGACTGTGAAGGACCGCGTTTTCAAACGAGGACCCTCGATCCGAATGGATCTGTTCTGGTGCGCCCCATCTACATACCCAATTGTTAAAGATGGCCTGGGCAACAGTGTCAGCTGACATGTTGGGAAGGGGTTCCGCTTCAGCCATTTTGGTAAAGAAATCAACCATCACTAGAATATATCGGTTGCCCAAAACTGATGGCGGTAGTGGTCCCACTAAGTCAACGCCTACACGTTCGTTGGGGTATCCCGTCAGAATAGGCTGAAGAGCAGCCCTATTCAGCTGTCGTGGCGGTTTGATCTGATTGCACAAGGTGCAATAGCGAATAAAGTTCCACACTGGTCCTGAGAGGATCCTTTGGCGGGAATTGGCTGTCCTGGGGAGGTCTTCGCGAGGTCCGTAGGAGAAGGAGAGGCGATGGCTGGAGAAGCGTCAGAGAGCGGTCTCCGGTCCAAAGTGATGAGCCTCAATTCTCCTCGGTATTTATGTCATGTTCTCCAGACGATTTGATAGGTAAACATAGAATAGACCATTGGGTATGCATAAATCATACGTTGTAGATCGAAAACAACCAATAGGGTTAAGAGTTAAGCTTTTATAGACTTCCGGGCTGGCGCTAGTAATCTGGGCTACTGGAGTAATCTGCTAGTGATTTGGGCTATTAGAGAAAATCGAAAAACTTTGATTGATTGCTAAAAAGGTGAAAATAGATTAGGAGCAATAAGAGTTTAACGGTAAGAAACTTTCAATGCAGTCATACAGTCTTCATATTTGTATTATATATCATAGTGTTGATTATGTTTGATCTAGCTGTATGAAACAGCTAGTACCATTCGTTTCATAAAGCTATATCAAAACCTAGACGTGCGGCTCATTGCGCATTCGAATAACATAGAGCATAAATGATGTTAAAAATGGAAAAAATATACTACTATAAGGACAGAGATAAAAAATAGTAAGTTTTGCAAGTTAATTTTAAAGCAAATTGTTTACTAATCATAAAATTATACAGAAAAATAAAGGCGCTATCCAAAAACATTTTAAATGTAAAGTTATCATAATTTTTTATAAATAGTTTTAAAGATAGAAAAAAAGCTGCTTTTAGATAATGGATATATAAATCATTAAATTGAGAGCCCTTGTGCCTAGCCAGAAGATAGGTATTTATGAGTCTTGTAGGTCACTAACCACCACTTATAGCTTGCCCATAACCAGAGGGTGTACCACATAACCAGATGATAAGATTCTTAATCTCTGTGTGCATTGCAGGTCGTCGTAGGTGGTTTATAAAAGGACATGAGATAACTAATCGTGGGAGATTCTGGCCTGAGTATCCGGTTCTAGCGAAATGGCTATCACCGCACGCAAAAGTACGTTTGGATTTTTCAGCTTGACTTCTAGGTGCAGATAATACAGCTCATCGGGAGAACTCAGGATTGAAGAAGCTATCGCCAACAGTAACTGCCGCGTCAGGGCCCTTTCGGCCCGAATTCTATGTTGAAGAACTGAGTTGAAAAAAATGCCCTATCTTATTCAAAAATAGATGTGTGCTATTATTTAACATATATTGTTTGATTTTTTTATTTTAAATTCTCGTATGGTTCGACTATTTCTAATAGAATTTGGCAGGGCATTCCATATTGTCGCGTATCTTATGGAATAGAAGTTGGATCGTTGGGCCTTTTTGAATTTCGGAAATTTTTATAATATTTTTCTGAATTTCTAGTGTCTCGGGGACCGTTTTGATTTGTTAGTAAATTCATTCTGCAAATTTCTTGGTCGTGTGTGATTTTGAATGAAAAGAGAGACCATTTTTTTGAGTCTTCTGATCCAGACGGGTTGAAGACCATATCTATCGTATAGTTCCATGTATGAGCCTTGAAAGGCATCACATTTAGATAAGGATCTGGTAAAAGCATCTTTGAATGGCTTCTAGTTTATTTCGGCTATCCGATGGCATAATGCCAAAAAATTGAGCAGTAATCCAAGAGAGGTAAAACGTACATTTTTTTATAGTCTTGTCTTTAGGGCAGGTGAGGAGAAATTTTTACAAAATGAATCCGCATAGTATAGTGGCTTTTGGTGATATTTGTTTAACGTGGGGAGATAAATCAAAGAGTATTTGTATAGCTAAGACCTAAGTCTTTAATTGATTTTGTCTCGGTTATTTCCTGATTATTGAAAAAAATATGGGAGGACGTTTTTTTGTAAACCAAAGATCAGGAGATGACATTTTACTTGGAGAGAATGGCATTTGCCATAGAGTACTCCATTCGCGTAGTTTTTTTAAGATCATTTTCAATCGTTCTATGCATAATGGCTACTGTATGCTGGTTATATGCATATGCAAGTTTTAAAGTCGTCCGCATATAAAAATGTTTTAGCTGACGTTTATATAGAGGATAAGTCGTGAATGTATATATAGAAATAGGAGGGACCTAGGATAGTCCCCTGAAGTACTCCACTACTAATATGAGATGGTTTCTGAGACTACGTTTCGAATTTGTACTACCTGATATCGGTTTTGAATGTAAGATTTTAGAAAGTCAAAAAGGGAGAGACCCAATCCCATGACTTTTTAGCTTCACTAGAAGCCTTTGATGGGGAATTACTTTATCGAACGCTTTTTAGGTCCAAAAGTATATCGTAGCTACCGTGTTTCCGTCATCTCTGTTACTTGAAACGAATTCAAGGAAGGTGAGATGGCAGGACTGACATGACTTTTTAGGTAAGAAAGCGTGTTGAGAGGAAGGTATGAGGTCAGCGTTTGTTAGATAGTTAAGCATTTGTTTGGAAATTTTTTTTTCTAGTATTTTTGCTATTACTGCTGTTCGGTGAACACCACGATAGCTTTGTGTAACAGATCGGTTCCCTTTTTTAAAGATTGGTGTAATGCTTGAGTATTTCCATATTTCTGGATACATACTTTTCGATTGAAGTAAGGAGAATAGACTAGACAGCAGTATTGGAGCATATATCATATGCTTTAGTATGCAAGGTGGGATTTTATCCGTCCCATAAGAGGTGGAATTAGAAAGTTGTCTGATAGCTTTTTTGACGGTTTCTTCGCTAAAACAGATCTCATTGAAGGTAAAATGTTGTCATTTCTGTTGGGTGGGGTATCGGCTCCTCCTCAACTGAATAGTTGGCTGAGAAGTACTTATTGAATAAATTTGCTATTTGGTTATCGTCCGTTATTACTTGTCCTGTGTCATCAATCATGAGTTGGGGACCTGGTTTTCGATTAGTTTTCATTTGCTTCCGAAAGATCTGGGCGGTTTTTTCGGAGGACTCTA
Organism: Schistocephalus solidus; assembly: GCA_017591395.1. Lineage (NCBI taxonomy): Eukaryota > Metazoa > Platyhelminthes > Cestoda > Diphyllobothriidea > Diphyllobothriidae > Schistocephalus > Schistocephalus solidus. The sequence goes on along the minus strand of WEDG01001931.1, from coordinate 481,338 downwards.
TTGCCCGGCGTTCCGCTGCTATGTTTTTTTATTTGCTTCCATTTTTTAACTAGATCATGAATTTCCCTAATTCGTCTGAGTGTGGATAAATAACTAACTGAGGGGATCATGAAGTTGTTTTTAATTTTTTAGTCTCTTAGAAAGGAAGTTAGAATTTGTGACTTATATGGGGATTTCTCATCTATTAAGGTATCTCGAATTATAAAAGAGTAGAGTATAAAAGGTTAACAGCTTCCGTCGCGGATGTCGTTAGAAGATATGAACTCCAGTCTATTGACCTTACATATTTGTTCATATAGTCAATGTCGAGTTTTTTGGATTTATGTTAATGTAACTATAATCTGATGTTACTTTTATGTTTAGAGGGAGCATTGTTATTATTGCCTTATGATCACTTTCAAAGGTTATGCTGTCGTAATGCGTATGTAGGGGCCAGATATCATTTGTGAGAATAATATCTAGTATGTTATTTCCTCGGGTCGGTTTATTGATTATTTGTGTCCAGTTATGGAAGAAAATTGATGAAAGCAGTTCATCGTGTCTGGTGGGGGCTGATAGTTTAGCCCAGTTTATTTCAGGATGGTTTAGATCGCTCGCAATTATCTTATATTCAAATTGAATATTTGATAAAGTATCTATTAGATTGGTTAAGCCAGTGTCATCATTACTACATTCTGAAGGAGTGTACAGACATCCGATAAGTATATTTTTGTGCGATAGGGATTTTACTGTGGCAAAGCATGCTTCGCCAGGAAAAGTTTTGTGTGAAACATCAAAACCACTTTGTTCAATGGTAGTTTTTATGTATATCATAAAGCCACCGCCTCGTTTATTAATGCGGTCTTGTCGATAGAAATTGTAGTTTGGGACAAAAAGCGAAGCATTCGATGTTAAATCATTAACCCATGTTTCCGTTAAACAAATTAAACCGGGATTATAGGCTTCAACGAATGTCTTAAGTTGTGGTATTTTATGTACTATCGATCTCGCATTAATAAGGGCGATACTTTGGATGTCGGATAGGAAAGAGCCCAGCTGTTGTTAAAAAAACTGATTTCTAAAACTGTTTTGATTTTGCGATGGGCTAATAGAAGGGAAGTGTGTAACTGTTGGAAGGTATGGTGATGTGTATGGTGAGAGATGAGGGAATGGGTAAGAGTGTATGTGTTGAGAGGGTGGTGGGATTTGAGTGCATGGGTTAAAAGTGTATGGGTTGTGTGTAGGTGTTGAGAGCATGGGTTGTGTGTAGAGGTTATGCCCCATATGGGGAAAGGATTTACTGGGCGGTTATTGTAGATACCTGGGGTTATTGTCGGGAAGGTTTGCCGGCCTAGGTAAATGCTTTGGTTGCCATAAGTTGTTACTATGTTTGAACGGTTAGCATGCGTTGGTTTACTCCTATGCCATACATTTGGATTTGAGGGAGTTGAGGTGTTATTATAAGAGGCTATTCGTGTCTTATGAGAGTTTGGAGAAATTGGAGCACTTATATTACTTGGGTTGCCATTTTTTTGGCTTTTTGGTAGTAATGGTGTGCTCAATAAAGCTTTTTGCATAGGAATACTAACTGGGACATTCGTTAGGCCACATTTGAAATATGCTCTACAAGCCTGGAAATCCTGGACAGTGCAAGATCAGAACTGCCCCGAAAGAGTTCAGAGGACAGCCACCAAAATGGTTGGGAGTCAAAGCTCCTTGCCATATCCAACCTGCATAAATTAATCTGTTCTTTTTGAGTTAAAGGAAAATTCGTGGTGATCTCCTGCAGACATTCCGCTTTGTGAAGTAATTGGATTGTTGCCTGGAATTCTCAGACTTCTTTGAATATGCTGCCACGACCCATCTCCGAGGTCACCCATTGAAACTGCGCGTCCAGCAGGTGAGACTGGATAAGCGCAAGTTCTCATTTTCTGTCACAGTGGTTTAACCATGGAATGCCCTCCCTGAAGACGTTGTGATGTCACTATCGCTGGAAAGATTTTAAAGGAACCTTTATAGTTTTATGTTCCAAAATGAGCCTGAGCGATGAGGAAATTATCTTAACCCTCGAGAGTCACGCACCACTTGTCATATTTTATGATCGCATTTTGTACTTTTGCAACCCACACGGTTTCTCTTTATACCGCACTTAATGTTATGTTACAAATAGGGTACTCAAAGTGCCATTTCTATTTTCCTCAATAAATTAAAATGAAATGAAAAACGGGTTAATTATATAGGGCTACAATCACAGTACACAAACAACTGTAGCCATCGGGCGAGAGTGGGACGCGATGAACCCAAGATTCTGTGATGCACAAAATATCTGGGTCCAACTCAAAAGCTGCAGTTCTTAGCTCAATCATCTTTTGCACGACTGACCTCACGTTGAGTGGAACTATACTGAGCGTATTTGTCGAACGCGGAAAACGTTCATTAGTGTTTATTAAAAAGGAAGACTTGGTGGAGGAGAAGTAAAGTGTAGGTAAGAAAGTGTGGACGAAATGTAAAATTTCTGCGGTCTACAATTAGCTAAGCTGCTAGAATTTTAGAATTTTTAAAATTTATATTTGGTAAGCACCGGCAAGGCACTGAATAAGCAAACATTAATAACGAAATAAAGTTATGACAATGTGTGCAGATAAAATGTACAAATACTTAATAATGTAGATATAACTTGTCCTGCTATGTCAACAGTTAGCAATATTTTGAAATTTATGGTAAAATAGAAAACATAGGCAGTGAAAAAAAAACTCCTACCTTAAAAATGGAGGCAGAGCTCAATAGGCCTTCATTTTCGAATAAAAGGTAGGAAACAAACCCCTTAGGAAAATAAGGTAATGTGATAGAGTACGGAAATATTGCAGTAAAATTTTAGACTGAGATAATGAAACGTCGAAATGCTGCGTTCTTGACCACTTAGGCGTATGAAATAAAATCTCTCGAAAATGCGCCAATGAACTTAAGTCATCAGCATCTTAGGATCCAGAATTTAATTCTAAATATGGTTAGCATCCAACGGAACGGAAGCATGTTACACTGTGTTCCACCGAATGTGTTCGTCCGAATGACTTCATCTTTTGGATGACAGTTGATATAAGGCATCATGGTTCTTTCAGGGGCCAGCTCCGGCTTAACCACCGTTGCGATTTTCGAGGAGAGCCAGGCCACTGCTGGTGATTTTGTCCGTCAAACAGACGCCAGGCGCACGCACTCGGTACCAGATTTGGTTAGCGCCGGGAAGGCACTGTCGAAACAAACATTTGTAACGAAATAAAATTATGACAGTGTGCAAATATAATGTACAAATATTTAATAATGTAGGCAGAACTTGCCCTGTTAGGGTCAATAGTTAGCGATTTAATGAAATTAATTGTGAATTAGAAAATAAGCAGGAAAAAATTCCTACCTTGAAAAATGGAGGCAGAGTTCAATAGGCCTCCATTTTCGAAAAGATGGTATGAGAAAAAACAGCTTAGGCAAATAAGGCAAAGGGTTGAGTAGGCTAATAATGCAGAAGAATTTTAGAATGCGATAATTAAAACGTCGATATGGTTTTGTACTTTATCACTAAGGCGCATGAATCAGAAAATCGTGAAAAGGCGTCAGTGAAATTGAAGTCTCAGCATCTTAGGATCCAGGATTTAATTCTGATGATGGTAAGTATCCAACGAAATGGGAGCATTTTAGACTGTATACGTCCGAATGAGTTCATCTTTTGGTAGGACTGGTGGAATAAAGAGACATCATGGTACCTTGGGGGACACGATGTAGAAAAAAATAGTTTCAAGAGGGTCACTTAAATTCTCCGATGGCCCTTCTCCGAATCATGGGAAAATCTGCTCGGAAAAGATGAGTAAAATAAAAGGTTAATAGAATCAGTGTTAAGATAAAGCACAGTTTTCGCTTGAATGCAGATAGGCTAGTTAACGACCTCATTTCAATTGGCAAGTTATTCCAAAGAAAGCTATACCTAGAAGAGAAGAATAGAGGGCGTTTACACGTGGAAGACGCACTAATAAGTATAATTAGTGCAGAATTTCTTAGGTAATAAGGAAGAATAATGGGGGTAATGACAGAAAGCATGGGGAGATTTGAGATATTATTTAGTTGAAAAAGAAGATAAAAGCCTGCCTTCAGTCCCCTGACCCAAAGAAATGTTATCTTCCTCAGCTAGCATCAAGTTAAGTAGGAAATATTTGAAAAAGTCGGATACAGGAAAGTTTTTGTGAAATGTCTTTGGTCATTTTCTAGTTTTAAACGCCTAGCTACGTTCATTTAAACGAGGAATGGGCATCAAAATTCAAGAATGGGAAGCACAAACATTCGATTAAGTCTTAATCTAATTTCAGGAAAGTATATTTTATAAGAAATAAAGCCGCAATCATAGCAGCTTTGGTCGTAATTCTATCGGCAGGAGGCGAAAGATCTAATTAATTGGTGTAGTTTAAGTCCAATTCCTTGATGGAGGAATATTCAGTCATAGGGCAAACTTAAAAATAACAGGTTGCGGTAGACAAAGAGACCCAAAACACATGTAGCGACACTGAGAAGTTGAGAATTTCATTAGCCATGTGGAGCTCCAAGCTGAAAGAACATCTACGTCCGAATGAATTTGTTCTAGGCATCGTTCGGCCGCAGAGTTAGAGAAGGAATACACGGAATGCAAAGTACCTAATACGGTACCCTGAATGATGCCACTTAGAACTGGGGTAGCACTTGAGTATGAGGACGCACTATATCTTTTCGTTTTAAATCAGATAGGTATGATCTAATGAAGTCATTAAAGGGACTACGAAAGCCTATAGCCTCTAGTTTAGCTAGAGAACGTTTATTAGGCACTTTATCGAATGCCCTACTAAGATCAAAAAAGATAACTACAACAGATAGATGATCATTACGAACATAGATTATTAGATTTAGAAAAGACATGTGGCAGGTTTCACAGTAGCGGTCCAGTAAAAAGCCATGTTAAGAATTTGATTTCTCATGCAAAAATCCGTAATTTGTTTTGCAATTAGATTTCTGAATTAAGAAAGAGAGCATTTTATGAACAACGTGATGGTTACGAATCTCAGTGCGGGAACCAGATTTAAAAATTGGAATAATAATAGAAGTTTTCCAATAATCAGGAAATAAACCGTTTTCGAGAAATACTGAGAATAATTTGCTTAGTAAAGGTCGAAAATCTCTTAACCATTTAATAAGTGAGTTTGGATCTTATCAGTTACAACCGAATATGAATTTTTTGTGAGCTTTTTCTTTTTGAATACTTGAAGACGAGAAATTAATGGTATTTCGGTGTGAATTTGAATTTGATAGCAGAGTAATTGAGGGAGTGAGGCTAGTTTCATAGGTAAAGTGGTTGGCGAAAATGAATTAAAAAATTATGCTTTCCCCAAATCCTTTGTAACGAAATTTTGTTACAATCGAGTAAATGCAGGGTGACATTCAGACGCTTAGCCGATGAGCAAACATCGAAGATTTGAACAACAGTTTTGGATGAATTGGCGTCACTTAGTGCCCGAGACTCCCTATGCCTATCTCGTGTGATCCTAAATTGCATTGCTAATTCAAGTATTTGGGCAATCCTTTAGTGAACTGACAAAGAGTTTTAAAACGGAACTTAAGTTGCTTTCGTAATTTATAACTCTATTTTGGATAAAATGTGGAACATAAGAAGAGGCTGCACTTGAATTCAAAATCTTAAGCGGGATTAAATCCTGGATTTTTTCTGTATGGCTCTGCAATAGCTTATAGAAAAAGTTTTGATTGTTGATTGAACATATGCTATGCGAATCAAGAGTGCGTACGAAACTATTTATTAATTCATGGTTTGTGTAGGCAAAGTCGAGGGTATTTAATTTTACCTCAGGCTTTGTATGAAGTATGCCTGGAAATAACAATGAATTAGTGCGTGTTCACTTGTTAATAGATAACGACGAAAATTCAGAAAGAGAAGATTGACATAATTTGTAAAAATGAAATCTAAAAAACTGTCATTTTTAGTCACTGAACTAACCAGTTGGAACCTGTTTGAAAAGTAAATGGTATCGAAATATTTCGCAAGTTTTGGCGTTGAGAATTTTGCCTGCCAGTGAGTATCTGGCAGATTAAAATCGCCTACGATTATTTTGACATTAAAAATTAGTCCATGCAACTTTTTCAAACAATTCACAGAGCTCGCATTTATTGCCAGAATAACACAGAGGACTATAGACACAGCCAATTACCGCTTACTTATTGTGTGGGAGGATGACTAAAACAAAGCATACCTTACCAGAAAAGGACGAAATTCTCAGCTGAAAAGGGAAATGTACAAAGGATGACTTAATACAAAGAAGGCACCTATCTCTGATACTCCCTCTCGGGAATGTCAGCGTCTGTACTCTCTTGTCCATTTGGTTGTCAGTGAAACATTAGGCCGACAGAAAGAAATTATAATTTTCTTTTAAAAAATGTTTACTGAACCAAATAACCTATTGACGTTGCCGTAGACTTCCTGTACCCATGCGGCTTCAAATACAAAATAGTGGAAGCCAAACGCCTATCCTCACCTAGCAAAAATCCACTTTTATTAGTCACCATTTTTTATCAATCGATCTGGACTCCTTCTTTGCACAATGAGGTCATATTTCTCGTTATCTTAAATTCGCAAAATATTTCCGTTGTCTGGATCTTACACAGATGGAGCAAAGAAAATTGAATCCTCTTTCGCAAAGGTCTTCGGCCTCAGTCTATTATCCATAATGTCTGGTCATGGCTATGTAAACCACAACGCAAAGGTACAGCAATCTCCTCTGGTGTCCGGTTTAAAAACCCCCTTAATTTCACCTCCTTATTTTCTTCCAACAAATCCATTAACGCCTTCTACATCGCGAATAGGAATTTCAAACTCCGTAGCTATCGAATATGTCGTAAGCCCAACTTATATATGTCAGTGACTCCGTCTAAAATGCCAAGACCTACTGCTTCTCCATTTCAACGATATTTCCTTGTATTCCTATAGTTGACTTAGTTCAAAAAACTGGGTGAAGTCCACCTCGTTCCAATTACATGCCACCCCCTACGGTCTCAGCGGTTCAATCTAATAAGCTTATCAATACCCCAGACAAGTCTAAGTATGCTCCTAATTTGAATTCCAAAAAAGGAAAACGTCATTATTTATTTATTTATTTATTTATTTATTTATTGCCAGTTTACAGGCAAGGTCAAAAGGGATATATACAGTAGGGGTCAAGCTGACAGTGAAAAAAAACTCCTGATCGTTCTTTAAAGTATTTTCAGGAGAAAAAACTGCAGCTTGTTGAACAGATTAAAGTTTAGGACAGGGAAGTGTTGACACAGGTGCACGGTGTAGTACTTCTCCTTTCGGTGTTGTGGATCTGGTCTTCTGTACTAGCAGCAATTATGCCAGCGAGCGGCTGCTAACTGTAGACTGAGGAATAACCCGATTACGGACTGCAGAGCCAGCAATATTGCCTTCAGTATGAAGTCCGGCATAGGATTCAGAGTCCGTGGACGCCATCAGAACGGAAGAGAGCTTCCAGAGAATCAGCACCCAAAATTCGTGGAAGGTGTCCTGAATGTAGAAAACTAGTGACAGCTCTCGTAAACAAAGGATAGTTTTGCTGAATTTTAATACTTCTGGGTAGTTTATTACAGTTAGAAAACCTCCTAACCCTCCAGCATATACGATACATACCCCAAATTTCCTTAGCAATTGTCCCAATCACACAACTTCTTAGGCTCTACAATTTATTAAATCTACCCCACATGGTAACAATTTTCCAAAAAACATTTGCTCCATTTTCAAATCAAATTCTCCCCCTATATTAATCCAATGTACCTCAAAATCCTATTTTAAGGCCTTATCCTTTTTTCGCTAACGTAGAAAATAGCCCTCCTACCAATGGATACCACTGAAATATGTTTGTCCACAATAATCCTAATTTAGTTAACAGTAACAGTTTAACAAATTGTAGACTGCAGCAATTTTTAACTTTCCACCCCTATTTTCAATTCAATTCAATTCAATTTATTGAGGTTATTAGGCATGGGCCTTTGAGTACCCTATTTGTAACGCAAAATTAAGTGCGGTATAGAGAGAAACCATGTGGGTTGCAAAGGTACAAAAGGCGGTCATAAAATATGACAAGTGGTGCACGACTCACGAGGTTTAAGATAAATTCCTCATCGCTCAGGCTCGTTGCGAAATATAAAACTGTCAAGGTTCCTTTTAAAGCTTTCCAGCGATGGTGACATCACAACGTCTTCAGGGAGGGCATTCCATGGTTTAATCACTCTGAGAGAGAAGGAGAACTTGCGCACATCGAGTCTCGCCTGCTGGACACGCAGTTTCAATGGGTGACCTCGGAGATGGGTCGTGGCGGCAAATTCAAAGAAGTCCGAAAATTCCAGGCAACAATCCAATCCCTTCACAATGCGGAATAGCTGCTGGAGCTCACCACGCATGTGCCTATAACTCAAAGGGTACAGATTAAGATTCATTAGGCGAGTTGGATATGGCAAGTAGCTTTGACTTCTAACCCTTTTGGTGGCCGTCCTCTGTACTTTTTCGAGGCAATTCTGATCTTGAACTGTCCAGGGTTTCCAGGCGTGCATAGCATATTCCAAATGCGGCCTAATGAATGTTCCAAAATTCTTAGCGAAAAGATCTTCATCGAAATCCAAAAAGGCTCGTCTGATGGCATTCAACACCGAAATTGCGCTCTTCGCCACTTTCGAGCAGTGAGACGATGGTTTTAAGGTGGTGGTCATCAGCACACCAAGGTCCTTTTGGGTTTCCACGTCTTTTAAGGCTTCACCGTTGAGAAAGTAACTTCTACTTTCGGCAGATACAGATGGGTTGCCTAAGCGAAGTATTGTACACTTATCGACGTTGAACAGCAAAAGCCAATGATTCGACCACTCCTCCAACCAAGTTAGGTTGATCTGCAGTTTATCTTCGTCAGCAGGGCTCTGGATTACATTCCAGATTTTAATGTCATCGGCAAACATTGCTGCTTCACAGTCGAAATTCCTGACACAATCGTTCACGTATATTAAAAACAGTATTGGTCCTAGTACTGAACCCTGAGGAACCCCACTCTCGACCGCAGCAGAACTTGACCTCTCTTGGCCGATGTACACAACCCGGCGCCGACCCACGAGGAAGTTTTCGATCCACTTGAGGAGGTTACCTCTGTTACAAATTCGTTCTAGCTTGTACAGCAGTCTCTCGTGCGGCACAGTATCCAAGGCCTTTTGAAAATCAATGAAGGCAATGTGAACCGCGTGTCTATCTTCAAGCGCTTGGATCCACCTCTGGAGCGAATACCGCAAATTCGTTGTGCATGATCTTCCTTTTCTGAACCCGTGTTGACAGCTTGATAACAAATTATGAGTCTCTAGGAATTTCACCAATTCGCTCTTGATGATCCTTTCCATAATCTTGCCAAGGATGCATGTCAAGCTTATGGGCCTGTAGTTTAACACTGACGCCCTGCTACCGCTTTTGTACAAGGGAGTTATATTTGCCAGCTTCCAATCGAAAGGAAGTGTTCCGGAGTCAAAGGACTTTTGAAAGAGCACTGACAGAGGTGCGGAAAGTTCATTGGCGAGTTCTTTCAGAAGCTTGGGTGGAAGTTCGTCTGGTCCTGGGGATTTCGACTCTTTTAGTTCTTTTTATTCCTTTTGGATCAGAAATTCTGAGAAAAGTATGTGGCTTATGCTTGTAGTCGGCGGGTTATCCACTGAGGGACAAAGGAACCTTGCCTCATTTGTGAAGACTAAACGGTAGAACTGTGAAAAGTACTCGGCTTTTTCCCTGTTTTCAGAAATTTCGATGACCACGGCAGTCTTAATCAGCGGTATTTGATAAATAAATAAATTGTATATTTAAGGCCCAGAGAGCCCCGTCATTTTAAACTTAGTATCGCGGTATAAATAAATACAAAGTGGATAATTGCTGCTCTATGTGAGCAGCCATATTAACAGCAGAAATTAACAATATGGTAGGCATATCCGATTCAGAACGATTTGCCATTTTTAAAACAATAGACAACAATCTTTAACATAAACGTTGAACTAGAAAAGAAGCAGTAAAAAAAACTCCTACCGTAAATCGGAGGCAGAGTTCAGCGAGCCGCCAATTTAAAAAGAAAAAAATAGGAGAAAAAAACTACTTCACTAAAACATTAAAAGCTAGATGCAATGGGATAGATCTGTGATGATGTTGACAACGTATGAGGGTTCGGAATGCTCCTTGTCGTGTGAGAGATAATATAGCAGTCAGAGCTACTGTTTGTAACCACCAGTGGAGGTGAAAGAGGACGGACTCATCGTGGACACCAAAGTCAAAACGAAGACGGGACAGTAGAGGTCATGAGATCATAATTGAGATGCGACCTTGCCGACTGCATAGTCCACCAATCAAAGAAGCAAAACTATCAGAACCCGCCTTGATCCTCAACTGAACATGGAGACCATCGTCGGGGTTGCAAAAAGCGGTGGAAAGTACCAAGGTTGTCAAGACTTGGCGATGCTAGTTTAAAAATGAGGGGGCAAAAAGTAAATGCAAAGATTGACTCTGCAGAGGATGATGGATATATAATAAGAGACCATTATAATATCAAGGGAACTGCCTCAAATACCAGGAGGACCCTTTTCGAAATCCAAAAAGTTGCGAGTTAGGGAAGGAAACAGACAATAAGGACTTTATATCTTCCGAAGTTAAATGTTTGCGTAACTTTGTTTTGAAAATAGCTAATGTGGACGACAACCTAATTTGCAGTGGAAGATTATTCCAGATTAAAGCATATTTGGAGGCAAAAAACTGAGACCGGTTAGTTGTGGAGCTAAGGGGTGGTGAAATGATCATGGAGGAATTACGAGTGGCATAGGGTCGATCTACCGGAGTAAGAGCGCTAATTCGTGGGAGATTGGGGCTAGAGTTAACGGGTATCGAGTCTTCTAACCCACAGAAATTTAATTTTTGCTAACTGGCATCTATCCGTATAAGAGATACTGGATCCAGGAAGAGAAAATTGTCTTCGAGTAAAAACCCTCTGAACTTTTTTTCAATCTTACTGCGGTCAGAGGCGTTCATCAGCCCAAAGAGGGGACAGCAGTATTCTAGAATAGGAAGAACAAACATGCGGTACAGGTCTAACTTTATTTCCGGAAGGAAGAAATTATGCGATATAAAACCACATATCTGTGCAGCCTTTGCGGAAATTCGATCTGCATGAGGCGATAATGCTAGCTTGTTCGAGTAACTTAGACCTAAGTCTTTTATGGTTGATTTTTTTCTAAAAGTGTACTTTTTGAAATACGATGGGTCCAGGAAGCTTAGCGGAGCCAAAAACACATAAAACTACTCTTGAATGAAGAAAAACTCCATCTGCCAAGTACAGCTCCAACGTGAGAGCATAAGTAGATCAGTGTTGATTTTATCCACGCAACTATTGGCAGTGTCTTTAGAAATGAATAAATGCACTTGAGATCGTCAGCGTAAAACAAAAGTTTTGTGAATTTGTGAGTAAAGCTGAAATTTCGTTTATGTACAGAATAAAGAGAAGGGGACCTAGAACCGTGCCTTGAAAAACGCCACTCGTGATCGGTTGAGGCGTCTAGTTGCTATTATTCCTTGTACATCTACGGAGGTAACTGTAGACTAAATTTGGATTCTGCGTTGCCTTTTGCAGCAAAAGTCTTCTCAAATTCTCTTCGCGTTTTAAGAATAAGGCTTCGCATTTTGTTTCTCTGTGTTTTATACTTATTAAAATAGGCAACTTGATTAGACTCGCAATATTTTCTCCACAACTTGTGCTTCCTGTTTATTTCCCTACAGTTTACTTCCCCAATACCAAGTCTTCCTTTTTTATAAGCACTAATGAGCGTATCCCGTGTTCCACAAATACGCTCAGTATAGTTTCACTCAACGCGAGGTCAGTCGTGAAAAAGATGACTGAGCTAAGAACTGTAGCTTTTGAGTTTACCCGGATATTATGTGCATCACAGAATGTTCAACTCATGCTCTAAATTTCAGACTCGACGCTCGCTTTAGATAATTTTAGTTTACATCGACAAGACCGCGTTGATAAGCGTGGCCGTGGTAATCTTCTTTACATTAGATCGTCTCTTGCACATTCCCTTTTTGATCTTAGCATTTCTACGTTTTCTGGAATACTTGTTTCGTTTCAGTCGTCCTCCCGCACAAGAAAAAAAGCCATACTTGGCTGTGTCTATAATCCCTCTTGTTATTCCGGCAATGAATGTCAGCTCTGTGAACACTTTGAACAAATTACAGAAGCTCCGTTTGATGTCAAAATTAATCATTGGCGATTTTAATTTGCCAGAAATCGACTGGCATGCAAATACTGCTCCGCCAAAATTTGATAACTTGTTGAACACGATTTATTTTTCAAACATGTCTCAAATAGTCAGCTCAGTGGGCCAGAAAAGATAGTATTTTAGATTTAATTTTTACTAATTGTGGCCATCCTTTGCTTATTAATTTCCATCAAAACCTTTTTACAAGGTCAAGGTCAAGGTCGAAGGGGTTGGTTCAAATTCGAAGATAAGTGAATTCTCTAAATTTAAACAGATTTCTTCGTTTCCTGTCCAAAATATTAGCTTCATTATCGACAATATATTGTATTTCTACCTCATTATCACCTGCACACACCTGCAGTTATTGCAATTGACAATAGGGAGAAATATACGGTTTACGGTTTACTTTTTCACACTACATAACCTCATTAAAGTTCTCAAAGATTTACGTAAAAAGGATGGAATCTTAATGTTAATTCTAGAAATAACGTTGAAATTTTGTAAGTATACCTTATTTCCAGCGAAAATAATTTGCAGTAGCTGATATAAAAGTTGATATAATTTTTCATCCTGCATAGCCTCTTCGCTTATTTTATTTTCAGTTTAAACTCGCTACCTAGCAGATTTTTGCTTACAGCACTTGGCTTAAAACATATATTTTAAATATTACATCTTTTATTCTGCAAAACGTCACTAGTGACGATTTTCCTTTCGTTTTATTGATTTAAAAAACACTTATATTTTAAAATCAATATGAAACCCCAGTCAGCTCTTAGACGCAAATATCCTCTTAGCGTAAAACTTCCACTAGAGCAACCAACCGAAAGCATGAAGAAATTAGACCTTGACGCCCTGGAAAACTTTAATACCTTTATGTCGTAATATGGCTCTCTTCACAATCCTTGGTACCATTTTTGACGGAAAGTTGTCTTCACCCACTTCTCAACAATATGATAAACTTGAGCCTTTTATAAACATGGTTAGTACTGAGTCATATGACCGACATAAGAGAAGTTTTAATTTTCTTTTAAAAAACGTCCCTAAGAGTAAAATCCCCCTGGACGTTGCATTTCATTTCCTTTATTTATTTATTTTATTTTATTTATTTATTGCCAGTTTACAGGCAAGGTCAAAATATATATATATATATATATATATATATATATATATAGTAGAGGGTCAAGCTGACAGTGAAAAAAACTCCTGATCGTTGTTTCATGTGTTTGCAGGAGAAAAAACTGCAGCTTATTGAGTAATTAATGTTCTGGACAGGGACGCGTTAACACAGGTGCCCGGTGAAGAACCTCTCCATTTAGTGTTACGGATCCGGTTTTCTGCACCAGCAGGTATGTCGGCGAGCGGCTGTTCGCTGTCGACTGCGAAATAAGCCGATTGAGGTCTGCAGAGCCAGTAATTTTTCCCCTCAGCATGAAGATCGGCACAGGATTCAGAGTCCGTGAACGCCATCAGAACCGAAGAGAGCTTCAACAGAGTCAGCACCCAAAAGTTTTGGAAGGTGTCCTGAATGTAGAAAACTAGTGACATTTCGCGTAAACAAGGGATAGCTTTGCTGAATTTTGATACTTCTAGGTAGCTTATTCCAGATTGCTATAGCGTTTACCGAAAAAAACTGTCGGTATCTAACTGTGCGTGTCAAAGGAAGAAATAAAAATACATCTCGATGACTGGTGCGCCGAGTGGTCGAGGTGCCTCAGAGATGTAAGGGGGTTAAATGTACGACTGTTTAGTAGTTTAAACAGTAAAAATAGTCCCTTCTGTAATCTACGAAGCCATAGCGGGTCAAGGCTTGTAAGCTCACAGCGTTGGTGATAGGACGGGTTTCGGTGATCTGAATAGAAATCTTTTTTGTAAAGAAGTGCTGGACTGATTCTATCTTCTTTCGTTCACTAGCGTGCAGAAGACTAAATAGAAACGAGCAGTATTCCAGACTAGGCCTGACATACATTTTATAGAGGCTGATTCTAATTTTGACGGTTTTAAAATTTCTGAGAATAAACCCAGTAGTTTGGCGTGCTTTCGAGACAATCAGGGCGCAGTGCTCTGACAGATTAAGACTACTAGAGTATGATATGCCCAGATCATTTATAACTCCGGGCACGTTAAGCTCGTGACCATCTATGCTTAGGTGGGGCTGATGGTTGTCGCCAATAACCATAACGGAGCACTTTTGCCAAGAAAGTGAGAGGCGCCATGTGCGACACCACTGAGCGAAGGCCTGAAGATCCGTTTTTAAGAGCTCAAGCACGATGTTGCGATCAATCGGTTTATATCGATAGGCAACTTTTTAAATCGTCAGCGTACAGAAAGGGCCTACCATACCGAACACAATCAGGAACATCGTTGACAAAGAGGCAAAAATAGAAGCGGGCCGAGCACGCTGCCCTGAATAACTCCGCTCCTCACATGCGTGGGGTTGGAGATAACATCAGAAATTTTAACCCGTTGTGCGTGAGCATTCAAATAGGAAAATATTAAGTTCAGAAGCTTGTTACCTATGCCGAAGGAGGCAAGTTTCAGCAGTAGGAGATCATGGTCAACACGATCAAAAGCCTTAGTGAAATCGAAGTAAACGGTGTAAATTGCAAAACCGCTGTCTCTAGATTGTAGCACATGATCAAAGAAAGAGAGCTGGCAAGTGTCACAAGACCTTTTTTCGAGAAAACCATGCTGAGCCGCATTAAGTAGGTTATTCTCTGTTAGGTGACACATCATCTTGTCTTTGATCAAGGACTCGAAGGTCCTTGAGACTGCCGGTAATGTATTTATTGGCCTAAAGTCGTCAAAATGACGTAGGTCGGCCGTGTTTCGGGAATAGGCAGTATGTGCGATTCCTTCCATAAAATAGGGAAAGTTTCACTTTCAAGAGCAAGATTAAATATCTTATATAGAAGGGACGGAAAAATATCGTTTGCATCCGCCTTTAAAACGCTGACCGGGACTCATGCGGCTTTAATTTTAAAGTCGCAGAAGCTAAAAGTTTGTCTTCCCGTAGCAAAAACCCGACAATTACGATCAAACGTTTTTCGGCGATTGAAGTGGATCTTATTTTCCCTAAACATGAGCACTCAGCTCCATATTCTAAAAAAAACGTTATTTATCTGTAGGGATAAAACCCCATTGAAACGTTAGGGTTTCACCCTCATAAGAAAATCGAGAAGCGTAAGTCTAGGTCTACAACACCAACAATAATCTTAGAGTTTTGGCCCTCTAGCTAATGCAAGCCCACGGCCCTCCGTATCAACAGGAATTCTGATTCCAGCTGAATCTTCACACGTGAACTTTGTTCCTGGTTTGAGTGAAATCATGTCAAGGCCACTTCTTTTTCCTCCCAAGAAAATAATGCCTGCTATAGCTGCCAAATCTAGTTAACCTAAGAAAACTCCCAGTAAATCTGAATAATTGGCTAAGCCAGTCATTAAAATCAGTAATTTCATTACCGATGGGAAACCTGCTAACACCTCAGCATTTACAACAGATGCGAACGCTTACGTTAGAATCTTTCCCAAATCCAAAAAGTGTCCGAAATCCCCAAATAATTTAACTCTTCTAATTGTGTTACCAGTTTTTCTAAATCATTTATTGCTTTTTCAAATGCACGTTTTCCAGCCAACTTATGCTAATTTTCCTCACAATCTCTTTTCTATGCAAACCAACAATCTTTCTTATGCCACAATATAGCCTTCCCTTCCATGGTTTTCATCCAAATATGCCGTTGTACCATAATCTCAGTTCTTTTAACAGTAACACTTCGACAAATTGTAGACCACAGCAATTTTGTTTCCCGTCTCTCGTTTCTTCTTTCCAGTTTTCTTCTCCGAAACCAAATGTTAGTTTTTTATAAATACTGATGAACGTAACCTGCAACTCAGGAATACGCTTAGCATAGTTTCACTCAATGCGAGATAATTTGTAAATAAGATGGCTGAGCTTAGAACAGTAGCCTTTGAGCTTGATCCAAATGTGCTGTGCATCACTGAATCCTGGGCTCACTCTCTTATTTCTGACTCGACGCTTGCTATATATAATTTCAATTTGTATTGCCAAGACCACGCTGAAAAACGTGGTGGTGCTTGCCTCCTTTATATTAAGTGATCCTTTGTACATTTCCCATTTCAGCTGAGCATTTCGTCCTTTTACTGGAAATGTATGCTTTGCTTCAGTCATCCTCCCGCACAATAAAAAAGCGGTAATTGGCTGAGCCTATAATCCTCCGTGTTATTCTGGCAATGAAAGCGAGCTCTGTGAACTATTTGAAAAAGTTGCAAAGACTCAATTTGATGTCAAAATAATCGTAGGCGATTTTAATCTGCCAGACATTGACTGGCAGGCAAATTCCTCTCCTCCATAACATCAGAAATCGGTCGATACTGTTAACTTATCAAACATGTCTCAACTGGTCAGTTCAGTTACTAGAAATTATAGCATTTTTGATTTAATTTTTACAAATGATATCCGTCCTGTCTTTATGAATTTCCATCGTGATCTATACACAAGTGAGCACGCAATAATTCACTGTTGTTTTCCAGTCCTCCTTCTTACGAAGCCTGAGGTTAAATGCAATAACCTCGACTTTGCTAACACAAACCATGAATTAATAAATAATTTCGTAAGCACTCTAGATTGGCACAACATATTTTTAATCAACGGTTCAAACTTTTTCCGTTAGCTATTGCAGAGCCTCACAGAAAAAAATAGGCTTTTATCCCATGTAAGATTTTTTAAAATCAATTACAGCTTCTTCTACTGTTCCACATTTTCTCCTAAACAGACTTGAAAAATTACGAAAGCAACTTAAAGATTCATTTTAAAGCTATTTTTCAGTTCACTTTAGGATTACACAAATATTTGAATTAGCATCGAAAATTGGGCTCTCGCGAGATAAGCGTCGTGGGTCTCGGGCACTAAGTAATGCCAATTCATCCAAATCTGTTACTCAACTCTTCCATGTTCGGTCATCGGCTAAGCGTCTGAATGTAACTCCGCCCTTACTCGACTGTTACAAAAATTCGTAACAGAGTGTTTGGGCAAAGCAGAATTGTTAAATTCGTTTTTCGCCAACCACTTTACCACTGAAACTAGCCCCACTCCCTCAATTCCTCTGCTTTTAAATTCAAATTTACTTCTAACAACCATTAATTTCTCGCCTTCACGTATTCAAAAAGAAAAAGATCACTTAAAAAATTCACATTCGGTTGCCATTTCTTTGGACACTTACCATGATCAGAATTCAATTCGTGATCCAAAGATGCTGAGGACTTCAGTTCATTGACGCATTTTCGTGAGATTTTGTTTCATACGCTTCGTGATCAAGAACGCATTATCTCATTCTGAAATGCTACTGCAGTATTACCCTACTCTATCACGTCACCTTATTATGCTAAGCAGGTTTTTCTCCTACCTTCTATTCGAAAATAAAGGCCTATTGAACTCTGCCTCAATTTTTCGGTAGGCGTTTTTTTCATTGCCTATTTTTCTTGTTCATCATTAATTTCAAAATATCGCTAACTTTTGACCTAGCAGGACAAGTTCTGTTTACATTATTAAGTATTGGTACATTTTATCTGTACACATTCTCATAACTTTATTTCGTTACTGATATTTGTTTAGACAGTGCCTTTTGGTGCTGACCAAATATAAATTCTAATAAAAGTGATCACGCTTTAATTTATTGCTGTTTTCCAGTCT
Organism: Schistocephalus solidus; assembly: GCA_017591395.1. Taxonomy (NCBI): domain Eukaryota; kingdom Metazoa; phylum Platyhelminthes; class Cestoda; order Diphyllobothriidea; family Diphyllobothriidae; genus Schistocephalus; species Schistocephalus solidus. The sequence continues at coordinate 463,317 of WEDG01001931.1, read as the reverse complement.
CCTCCTCTGTAACGTCATAAATAATACTTACCTTTTTTGACTTTGCTCATATTAACAAAGAATACTTAAATAATTTTACAAGCACTCTTGATTGGCCAAGCTTTTTATAAAATAATGCTCCAAGTTTTTTTCCACGATAAATTGCAGGGTCTTACAGAAGTCCCCTTAATTTCATTCGACAAAAGAACTTTATATCAAATGCTGCTACTTCCACGGTGCCACACTTTCTTCAGGATCGACTTAAAAATTACGAAAGCAGCTTAAGGATCCGTCCATAAGTTCGTTATCAGTACACTTAAGGATCGCACAAAATATTTTAAACTAGCTTCAAATATGAGGATTGCACGAGATAGGCATAGGAAAGTCTAGCAATTAGCGATGATAATGCTTCCTGATCTCCAGCTCAACTGCTTCTCCTCCGTTCTTCCACCAAATCTCATAAAGTCATTCCGTCCTTACTCGATTGCAATAGAAATTTTATTACATAGGATTTGGACAAAGCAAAATTGTTTAGATTCCCTCTTTGTCAAACATTTTACCTTTGAAACCAATCCCATCTCTTCGATTCCCCTGACATCTCATGATTTACTCACTAACATTGATTTCATTCCTACAAATATCCAGAAACAGATAAGCCAACTTAATCAATCACACTCAGTTAGAACCGAAAACATCCCAAATTTCCTTATTAAACAGCTAATTGATTTTCCTCCTTTGCTGAGCAGAGTGTTCTCAGTTATTCTCGAGAATGGTTTCTTTCATGATTATTGGAAAACCTCTATTTTTATTCCAGTATTTAAAATCTGGCTTACGACTCGAAGGTTCAAAATTATCGCGGTGTTAATAAATCACTTTCTCTTGCTAAGCTCTTTGAAAAAATAATTGCCGTACAAATTACAAATTTTGCATAAGCAATCAACTTCTAAGCTTTTCACAATATGGCTTCCTACCCGATCGCTCTTGTGAAACATGTCACCTGTCTTTTCTTAATCTATTAACAACATCTTTCTGTGGTCGTTATCTATTTTGATCTTAGCAAGGCCTTTTATACAACGCCTCATAGGAGACTTATAGCTAAGTTAGAAGCTTTAGGACTTCGTAGTCCCTTATCGATTTAATTACGTCATATCATAGCAATCGTAAACAAAAGGTTTTAGGGGGATCCTCATTTTCAGCTGTGACCCCTATTGTAAGCGATGTCCTTCAAGGCACCGTGATAATTCCTCTTATGTTTTTGTTTTACATTTATGATATTTCATCCGCAGTTAAAAAACCTCAGGCTTTTATTTATGCGGATGATCTTAAATGCGCATATTCCTTCTCAAATCTTCGGTACAACTATGCTTCGAAGAAATCCATGCAGACTTGCATGCACATTGCAAATGGAATTCTCACCTTCTATGTGTCGTTACATGTGCTTTGGGCTTGACAGACTACCACAACTAGTTATTTTTCAACGCACCCCTATGGCTGAATGTTCCATCATCAAGGACTTCAGTTTAAGCTATGCAAATAATTTAGATCTGTCGCCTCATGCCGATTGACTTATGGCCAAAACTGCCCAGATTTGTGACTTTAATCCTTATAATTTCTATCTTCATGAAATTAAATTAAGACGTTTTCAAATGTCTACCCTTCCCATTCTTGAACATTGCTGTCCATTCTTGGTTAAAGGACAGAGTCTAGCCGTTCTTAAATTGAAAATATTCAAAGGCATTTTACTCGGAAGCTCTTACCACTGACATTTTCAACTACCTCCTACTCGACCAGGTGCCAGCTAATTAGCGTAAAATTTTTATGAGTTCGGAGACTGGAAGCTGGCTTCTGCCTCTTTTATTGTCTGAATAATGGTTCAAATATTTCCCGAATTCCATCCCTTACCCCCATTAGTCGTCCACACAACCTTCGCAATTCTTCACTGATTATACCGCCTCCTATATCCTCCACATCTTAACGCTCTATGTGCTTTGCTTCCAGGTATTCCTTTATTTTGAATAACCTGTCAATTGATATGAGGTTATCAAATAATCTGTCTACTTTTAAGCGAAGACTGCACATTATGGCTTTCTCAGGGGAAGATCTTGTGTTACGAACTTACTTTATACAATGCAAAGCTGGACAAAAGCACTCGATGAAAAAGACCCTCCGCATGTGGCTTTCATCGATTTCCACAAGGCCTTCCATAGAGTTCCGCACCAGTGTCTTATTCAAAAGGTTAAAATGTTGGGTATTGGAGGCAAAGTTTTATGGGAATTGAGAATTTTCTGGTTGATCTTTCCCAAGTAATTTGTGTAAGCACACGGTGATCAAGGCCCACAGTCATCGAGAATAGAGTTCTACATGGTTCAGTGCTCGGACGAATCCTATTTCTCTAATTCATTAATGATTTTGCACAGATATTGGACCTTGAATTCGCTATATTTGCGTACGATAGAAAAATCTAGAAAGTCATCCACAATGCTGCCGATGGAGACAATTTCCATCCTTCAACTATAACAACTGCACCCAGTTGCATCTCTGAAAACTAAATCAGATCGCTGATACGTGACCCTTCTAGTTGAATGGTAAACCACCCCAAGAATGAGAAACACAGAATTATCTCGGTGTTCGGATGACAGACAACCTGAAGCCTTCTATGCAATTTTGCAAAGCGGCTAAATCCGCCAGTTCAATGCTGTAAACTATCAAGCGGGAATTTAAAGTTTTCGATGAAGACTGCTTTTCTTAAGTCTTTGGTACGTTTGTAAGGCCACATCTTGAATATGCGATCCAAGCCTAGCAACCATGTACCCAGCAGGATTACAACCGGCTCAAAAGGGTGCAGCGGCGAGCCACAAAATTAGAAATACCTCAAGGTGAGCTACTATATGAGATCCACCCAAATAACCGAAAGATCAATCCTCTGATATACAGGCAGTTGCGCGGAGACTTGGTACAAACCTTTCGTATCGTGCATGGCATGGATTAAGACCTCCTGTGTGATGACGTTTTTCAACTTGCCACTATGACTTATCTCCGAGGTCATCCATTCTAATTACGTGTGCCCTAAGGAAGATTGGATTTTGATGAAGTATTTTTTCTCCAACCGTGTCGTGCAACCGAGGAATAAACGACCTGAGTTGACTGTAGTGTTTCAGTCTATGGAGGCATTCAAACATCAGCTTGACATACATATGTTGCAACACCCTTAAGACTGTGTGATTATTTAACCTTGAAAATACCAGTGTACTACGTAAATCTACCTTAATTCACTTGACTTTAACTTCTTTACATTGCGTCTTATTCTTGCGATTTTTATGTAACAATCAGGGAGTTCACAGGCGAAAGCCTATTTCCATCAAATACACTAAACTGAACTGTTAGCAGGGAATGCCTTCTCTATGTGTGTAACGAAGGTTTTTTTATTGGAACGGTAACAAAATATTTTACACATGTCTTTACTACAACTATTTTATCGCTCGAAGTTCTGCTTATTTGAACAATTCTCTCCATGGAACTCTTTCTATGGTGCAATTTTATTATTGCTGATAAAACTCCAGCTATTTTTTGCAAACGACGATTTTGATTCAATTCTGGTGCCATGAATTTGTATTTTTTCTCTCTGTTAATAATGTTGTGCTGTACGGCCAGCGCATAGGCTTCTGCTATTAATAACCTCGCCTTTAGTGGTCAAAAATTTCCCCATTTCTCGAATGTCCCCCATTTTTTACGAATCAACTGGTTAAATTACGGTTCCGAAAATTTGCTGCACACTTTACTCTCCCTGATATTACCTCTTTTTTAACACATATAAGCTAGTATTCGAGAGACTATGAATTACTTGAAGTAATCTGTAATCAAAGTTTATTTCTATCGTTTTAACTCGGAGTTCATGTTTGAGCGTGATTTAAATTGCAAAGCACACAGCTTGCCGTTCTCTTGATTTACGTCTCACTTTATGTTAATTACCTCTATTACTTAATATCCCTTTATCATATACCTTTCGTGATAAGAGTACAGTCTGCATTTGAAATTTTCAATTGAAACTGATCGTAGCATTATAGATTAGAGTATACAACCCTGATAGCAAAATTTCGGGAAATTGTCAGGTACTGTGTGCCTACAATTTTTGTTTTTGCCAGGGTTGAGGTAGGTATGATGGTTTTAAACCTTAATTTTCTCGCCGGGCGTTTCTTATCGTTGTCTGTGCACTTTCCTATTTGCCCTCCAAATGCAGTTGACGGGGCGCCGCTATCGGTCTTGTTTACTCTGCCCAGCCCTCCCTCCACCCCTCGCCCGGGAAGCCTGAGGAGTATCGAATTTTTCTTCGCCGACATTTTTCGTCCATGCGCAGTCATCTCACAGGCGGAAATGAGGTCACAGGCTGACGAGTATGCTGAAAATGCCTGGGCTTACGTACTGCAGGAATCACCGGGGTTGGGGGAGTGATTATATGACTGCTGGCCACCTGATGCAAAGATCGGTTGACGAAGGCACATTTATAATACCAATTTTTATATCAGGAAAGCACAATTTCGTCTTTCAAAATTAATCTCCAAATCACTGTATAAGCAGTATATCGTTTGAAAAACCACCCACGACGCCGGTCCCGTTTGACTACACCATTGAATTCTCCAAGGGCCTTATGAGGTTTTGAAGGGTGGATTTTTAACGGAACATTGGCTGGCTGTCCTTGAATACGCTAACGATATGGGCCAGTTAACGTTCGAGCCGTTACAATCTACAGAATGCAGTATTTTATTTGGATAAAATCGTCTGTTCCTTCGATTAGTCTACCAACATTATGATAGCCAGGAAATGGCCTTTCTCGGTCTTACTAGTTATAAGGTTTACGAAGTGGACTAAAGCTGCTGATAACTTGATAGAGTAAGTACATTGTCCGTCGAGTCGATGCTGATCGCATGTTTTTTTGCGATCCCCGGAAGGTGTCTATGTAGGTACCGGTTATCCGTTAGACAAGTCCTTCGATGCGGTTATGAGTGCTGGATTATGCGTATGGACGACTAGCGGAAACTGAGAGGACCACCATCGTTGCCTGCGGACCCCTCCTTTCACATAAGGCCTGCTCACTTCGTCTCGAGTAAGACGGCTCGCACGCACTGAGCTGGCTTGAGCACGTCCTTCGTCGTCCGCTGCATAAGTTCAGTACTGTTTTCCTTCATCCATTGCAGCTAACTTATTAAGAGCGGTGAATGTTTCTCTTCGAAACCTGGATTTGGTACAGTTCCTCACAACGTGGAGGCATTTCTTAACTCTGTTGTAGACGGTCTTCAGCGTTGGGAAAGATAGTAGGTCGATCTCTCCAGATCAGCAGCTGCAGATCGCCTCCGGCGGGAGAGGTACAATCCGCGACATTATCGAGGTGGGCCATATTGAACGCAATTACAGCCTTGCCGAGTACAGGTGGTCTTCCATTGCTGTGCGCAAGCGTACTTTTGAGCTCAAGCATGTGTTGGGAATTATGAGTTTTGTGTAAGCTCCGAATAATTGATCCATACGTTACCTAGGAAACGCGCAGTTAGAACCGGTATAAAGGCAGCCCAGATAGAGCACGGCCCATCTTAGTGTAGAAAACTGCTCTGTGGCGTTGCCCCATGGTTCCTTGGGACTTTGGAAGAAGTTTACTGCCAAACCGCGCCCCTGCGCTTGATCCTCGATCTGTAATCAGCGGAGAGTTTTTTTAGCCCAGCATGCAAATTTACTGCACTCACAAGTACTTAGGCCGGTAGATTATTGTGTGCCAAGGATGTAATAAATTTGTATCTTTAAACGACTTCGGCACAAAAGGAAACTGACCCCGTGAAATCTTAAATTACCCTCCTCGCGCTGTCCCACCTTTTGAATTGAGATACCTTTCCAATAGGGACAGTAGGCTTTTCGAAACGAGGGAATTTCTCCACCCCGATACCCCACGTATCAACTTACCGTGAAGCTTGCATTCGCTTGGACTATTTTTGACGCCCAATTTTGTTAATTCTTGCGTCATATGTAAATTAAGTCCTCATAAGAGAAATCTGCTTCGTTTTTTTATTATTTTAACTGCTATCGAACATATTTTATGTTAGCAGTTTGTCTTAAGGCATATTGCAAGTGATCACCGACCGGACCACCGTAGGTGTATAGGTTTAAGTGGCGCTGACCAAATTCAACAGGGCCTTACTATTGATTCGGGTTAAATCTCTCGGATTTTCTACGACCTTTTCTCACCATACTCCTGCCCTTTGCTGTTAGTCAACGATCTTAGTCCTTCTTTACAGGCAGTGCTTTTTTCAGCACTTCTATAATCTTAATCTGAGCTTTTAGTTTGTTTCAGATCCCTGTGGTACACCATGGAGTCGATGGGCTCAACACATTTGCTGCCTCTGGAGCTGATTGACAAATGTATCGGTTCTCGGATCCACATTATTATGAAGAACGACAAGGAAATGGTGGGCACTTTGTTAGGGTTTGACGGTTATGTCAATATGGTCCTCGTTGATGTGACGGAATTTGAATTCACTGCCCAAGGAAAAAGAATTACCAAGCTGTCACATATCCTCTTGAGCGGAAGTCATATTGCAATGATGGTCCCTGGTGGAGAAGGACCCGAGGTTTGACATTTTTATTATTAAGGACTTGTATATACATGTGTAAACATTATGTATGGTACACTTTACAACGTTTTACTTTCTCACTGGGATTTCTGGGTTTCCGTTATGCTAATTGTCATTTCCTATTATTTTAAGTAAACAGAGGAGGTGGAATTTCCTGTCACGCCCATTGCAAAGAATGCAGATGTTACCGTGACGATCTGTTTGACTCTTAACTTCCGGGAGTCTTAACTGTTCTTCTATATCTTTTAGGAATTGGCAGCTCTCCATTTGCAGCAAAAAAGACTAGTTAAATGCGATTGAACTGTCGAAATCTAATTGCATGCTTGGTTAAATTTTAACTACCATTAGTAAGCTCACCTTCCAGAACAGTGCGAAACGACACGTCCTTCGTGTGATATCCTATGATCTCAGCTGCCCTAAAAGACAAAATGTTCGAGTTTTCGTGCAGCATAAAAAACAGCCAGCTGTAATTGGTCGTTGTGCTGCAGGAATGTACCGCCCTGTCGTGGAGCATAGACGTTAACTCACATTCGACTAGAAGGCTTGTTTTGCTCAAGCTATATGACCTCGTAAACACCTTCGCCAGATCCCAATTTGTCAGTCATCCAACCGTACTTTACGTTATTTTTATCACCTTGACTTTTATCCGCAGTTGTTTTTACCAATTTCACAAACGAATGGGCCTAGACCTGTATTTGTTTTATTTCACATACCGCCAAGTGACATAAATTCCGCAGACCATCGTATGAAGAATCTTTATTGAAGATTGCTGTTTGTTGTAATGTCCACTCTCCATCGCCCCTATTTTTTTCCAATGTAAAAGTTTGGGTGATAAAAGGTTGATAACTAGGCTTGCACGGTTGTCTTCTCTTGAAACTGCATCCGGATTATGCGATGAAAGCATGACAAAGCGAACTCCGAGGGCACGGCCTTGCATGATCCAAGTTTTTATGAGTAATGACTAGTCTGCCCATCAAGGACATGCGCTGTCTTCCGCACGAGGACATAAGCAGTGGCTGCACAGTTACCGCCTTCTCGGAGGTATTTAACGATGGATTTATTAAGCGTCACTGATACGAATTTTACACGATTAAAGGTAGATTTTTGGCCCTGTTCTGTAAAGGAGGTATTTTTAATCTAAGTCCACGTGATGAACAATATCACCTAGAGAATGTAATTCCAAAAGAGCGATCATTCGTTTCGCACCCCATTGACTGTTCATTTTTGGAATTATTGTGCCAAATCTCAGGATGCTCTTTGCGACTGCCTCTGATGATGGGCTCGAGCGTGAATCCGAAACGTTCCAGCGATCGCATCTTCTTCGTCTGAACTGCCTCCTGGAACTCGCCTGTTCGCTTCTATCTACAGGGTTTTATGCATAAGCATAGGTAGTAAAACAGGTGCAGCAGACCTAGGTGTTGGTACGGCTGGCTGACGAGGGCTAATAAATCGGAAGTGGCTACCACAAAAGTAAACAGAAGTCGGAATCTCAAAAAGGATGCAATATTCAACTCAAAAAGGGTGTTCAGAAAAGATTACATATGAAAGCCGTCAGTATATTTTACCGAGTTTATACAGAGAGTGGGAAGCGGGTGCAAAGCTATCACAGCGCCTTCACCATGTAGGGTCCTTCAAGCTCATAGCCCAGTTTTCGGTAGTAATCTCGAGTCCCAACACCCGAAATCACTGCCAGTTTCAGGGAACCATGTTCTTCTCGGGCGATCCGTTCCGCCTCCTCCATGAGCAACGTCCCGAAACCCTTCGAAGTGAACAAAAAACAACCGTGTCACAAGCCCATGAAAAACACCAAACTGAAGACCCAATGGCTTGATTTTAAGTCTACGTCAGAGGGTCAATATGAAATCATTATTCTCTAGCTTCACAAGGAAAACGTCAAGGAACTTAGTCAGAAAGAGTGTACCTGATGTTGGAATTTAGTCGGATCTTTGGCCGCCACGGGGACGGCACTACCGTAAACATGCAACTCTCGGACAACTGAACACAAGGGATCGGAATTAGGTTCAGTGCACATCCGCAGCTCGGGTCTAAAGGTTTCTGGTGAGCATTTGCGCAGACGTAGAAGGCCCACTAGAATATCCTGAGTGGGGTCTTCGTAGGCGAGGAAGGTCTCCCAGCCTCCATTGGCAACGTAGTCACGTCGGATCAATTCAATCTAAAAGAAGTAAGCTCGTCAGTTTCAGTGGTAGTCTACTAATACAAAGACGGTGGGGAGAAACAAGGCAAGAAAGTAGCCCTTTTTCAGCAGAGAAGCTTTAAACAGAATACAAAAAAAGTGCGGCCTCCTGTAAGTAGTCGGCGGCCCTGAAAATTAAGAGCGTCGTCTTGTCGTCCCTTAACGGTGACATGGAGCCAGAGGCAACCATAATGAGTATAACCGACCACCACTGCAAACTTTGGTGTACTTTTAACGGTTTACATCCAACGCTTAGAATCAAAGTAAAGCAAACAAATATGTACCGAAAGACCGTTGAGTATAGTTCCATCACCTGGCACTGGGGAAGCATTCGAATAACAGCACTTTAAAAATAGCGCAGTAGACCTAACATTGCAAGGGTATAGGCCAGGTGTAGGCTCCTGACACTGAACGATTAGTCTGTTTAATAAGAAACGTCCCAAAAGAAGAGAACTACTAAATGGTCTGCAACCAGCATTTATTCAGATGTAGGACGGTCAGAGGAAGTTGGCAATAATGCCTAAACAGAAGTAACCAATACCTGGTATGGCTGAATCTTCCGGTGGATTTCTTGAATACCAACTTCACGTGTGCGCACATCGCGGCAGGTTGCACCTAACTCCTCCATCCTGGCGAGCGCTCGCTCTCGCAGGTTACCATGTTCAACTCCACTAGTCACCAATGGCATTGGGATGTCCCTGTTGAAGGAATTTAGAGAGCAAGTCAGTGATATTGCCGCTTTTTGAACGGCAGACATAAGTTGGTCGCTGCCTATACAAGAAGGAACGGAGGCCGGGGAAGGCGTCCAAGCAGTATACGGATGTTGTCAAGATAACACGAACCCCTACCTTTGAATCCGATAGATGCGGGTCCAGGGTGGAACAAGGGCAAGGATACGGGCAATTAGGTCGATTAGAACATTGGGCGGGTAACTACTATACCGACCAGTACGCCACAGTTCGTAGAGGCCAGTTCCGCGAATCACGAGTGTCGGATATATTTTTAGACCATCGGACCGAAAGGCGGGATTCTCAAAGTACTCTGCGAATTGGGCCAGATCACGCTCCCAGCCCACATTAGGCAAGTCGGGCATCATGTGTGAGATCACCTTGAAACCAGCGTCCTTCGAAAGGTGAAAGCACTCTGTGACGGCGTTAACCGTATGACCCCTAAAAATGCAATCCGGAAATAAAACAATTACAAAGATGCAGACCTTGGTAGGGTTTTGGTATCACCTACGGCCAGACTGTATGAAAGAAGGATAGGGGATAAAATAACTACATCAAAGTGAGCACGGACCGAAAGTTCTTTGCTATGGGGGGTTCAACGGCCTACCATCATAACCCGAGAATTTGGCTCTAAGTGGACTACCGGAGGACTAAGAAAAACGGGAACTGAGAGTTTAGCAACGTGTAGTTGCAGAATGGTTTATGTGATATCTAATGTAAGGATCGGCGCATTCTATTATTTTTGATATAATTTTCCAGGTCTTATGTAGGTCTTGTGCTCCGTATTAACGGGTGCAGACACCATCGTCATAGCCAATTAGCACTTCACTCGAGAAGCACTATTCATATGCAAGTTGCCAGGAAACCTGCGCATACTTGGGCTTGCCAGTCGTGGTGCTCAAAAGGACAGAGACCTCGTGATATTATTGCTGACCAAATTATAAGCAATTAGTAAAACAATAAAATAACGCAACCCAGAAAATTTATGTTACTTCTGGCCGTTTACGGAGTTTCACAGCCTGTGCGTCAAAGCTGCTGGTCAACCAGGGGGTACTGGCTAACCAACACGTACAGAGATGGCTCTCGGCGAATGAGTATTCGTAGACCGTGAATGATCACCCCATAAAATGCCGTAATCCGACGACACTGACGTGATCAACATGAACCACACTGAGAAGCTCGTCCTGATATCCGTCTAGAAGCCGGGTTTAGCAATAATTAATCCACCTTGTACGAAAACTTCGAAGACTTTCCACTGAATGTCGATTTCTGCTAGAATGCTAATGCGAACTGATGCGACCGGAGCCCGCCAGAGTAACGGCGGTTGCATTAATAAAGGCTTCTATAACGAGTTATAAAGTGGTCAATGATGCCGAAATGGGTGACCCCATCGTTGTGGAGGCTGGAAATATCAAAATGAGTGATAGTGAGTTAGTCCATGGATAATGCATAGATGAAAACTGCTTCACACATTATCAGAAGCCTGCTAAGTTCGCTTTGTTAAAAAAAAATCATAAAAAACGCTCATTTTCGAGAAAGACTATCCTTCTAGCTAGTATTCCTACACACTTCAATCTTTCTGAATGACGGGGAACACAGCGATGCCACAGTTCTTAAAGAGAGCTTTAAGTCTCCACACCAACTGCGAAACCCTCCTAGCGATCGATAGTTTGGAAGAAGAGACTGACATTTTGGCAGAGACATAGAAACTCGGTTTCCCAGTGCCAGGTAGGCTTGGTGACCACAGTTAGCAGTCACTTATCAACATATAGATTCAGTTGTATAACAGAATGAACTGCCACCAGTAGACGAGCATCAAAAGAATGATCAAGTTTTATTGCCCTAAAAACTGCGAGATTTCCAGTCGACCAAAGGAGCGGCACCGTACTCGTCGCGTCAACATTACAGTTGTTTACACAGACAGCTCTGGGATATGCCCTGCGACGATGATTTCCGTCGGAAATGATGCCAAAGCCGGCAAGAAATTACCAAAAAAACTATTGGAGAGGACTTCATACAACGGGTATTCGAAAACTATAACATTATCCACTAACTTAGTGGTAGCTCCTATGCAGTGAGTTAGTTCTCTCAGGATGTGAGTGGTAGTTTGGATAAGGTTGAACGCTGGCGCGAACAGCTGTTAAACTCCTGCGACCAACCAATCGCGCTCCCTCATCTGTTGCGAGTTCCACTAATTAGTAGTAGTAGGTTTTATCCCTCTAGAGGCAACGCTAAAGCTGCGCAACAAAAAGGCCTGGTAAGAAGGGCTCCTGCTGACGACTATAAAAATGGTCTTGACGCTCAAGACCCACGAGCCGATCAAGCAAACGTATGCAGATGAAATCATACCAGATGACCGAACTTGGGTGTTCTAGTGTGTCTTCACAAATCATATCGCCGTACGTCTCCCCAACACATATCACACACGAACCTGTCCCACAAAACACTGTGTGGCATCCATAGGGAGCTGTGTGGGAGCGGAGAGGTTGACTGTCTCAACAAATAATCCACTTTGCAAACACTCGGACGCGCTCGAATCTAGCACGGTGCCCTAAAAGCAGGGGCTTTGAAGGCTGCCTACGGAAGAGACAATTTGTTCCTTCCCTCGGGACGGAGAGTCAGACCGCAGCGACGCCTTCCTAATGTGGCGTCTATCGCACGTCAACCCAGTCGAGATCTGAGCCACCTTTTTCGCGCTTTGTGTTAAACGCTAGTCCCTTTTGCATGGACCAAGCGTGTGTAGCACGCTTAGTCGGGTTGTTTCGCTCTATCAGCCATTGCGGCCCATCCGACCTCCGGTCTTCTTGATTCTGGCTTGATACCGAGTTCAGGTGGATGAGAGTGCGGCGGATGCGGCAAAAATCTATCAATATAAATAAAATTCACGCGCAAGTCACCGTCCCTGGTTTCCACCCTTTGTGGGGCACACGGTTGAAATAGTTGGAAACGACGGTCACACTATTGCTTGTCTGTAAAATGGGAGGAGGGAGAGGGAGCGTGGACGAAGCGCGAGTCTAGTGGGGGCGGGAATTTATATCAACCATTGTTATGTGGTTTTCCAGTATACGTGAATCGAACTGGAGTAACCAAAACCGAGTCCTGAACTGAATTTTGGTGACCTAATCAACTGTTAACACGGTGGCGTTTTCTTGAATTTCAGTTGCTTTAAGTAACTGACTGTTACCAGTGTTCGTTCCGGTTAAACTTGAATCCCTGTGGTGAATGACGTAGGTAGATGGTACGCCGGCAAGAAACACCGCTAAGACCGAGGTCCAATGTTGTACCACGTCTGTGCGAGTTCTGATCCATGACAGTCTCTCCCAATCATTCGATATTTGGCAGGATGTTTAAAAACACTGTACCATGAAGCCCATCCCCATTTAACTACGCCATTGAGGAAATACTCAGAGAAACCGTAGGAGTTTTTGAAAGTACCCAATTTTTACCGAAACGTTAGCTGACTACTCCCGACTACGCCGAAGATCTATGCCGTTACAACCTACAGAATAAAGTTTTTGGGTGAATGAGGTCGTTGGTTCAATCGGTTTATCTACCAATGACAAGATTACCAATGTTTTGAGCTGCATTGCTGACCAGGAAAATGCATCTCTCGGTCTTAGTATTTATCAGGTTGACAAAGTGGACACCATGAAGAATCTGATAGCAAATGGAAAGAGTAAGAACAACAGTCTCTTCTGATCGCAGGCTTTTGGAAATCCTGAGATGTCAATGGACCAGCCCCGTGATATCTCGATCACAAAAAACATCCGGGTGTAGCGTTTATCAGTCGGAGTCCTTCAATACAGTCATTAATACCAGATTATGGGTATAGAAGACAAGCGAGAACTGGGAAGACTCAACCATATTCCTTTGAGTAAGACATGCCGAATTCATTTGAATGAGACGGCTCCCGCTCGCGGCCGCAAAATTACGAGAGTATTATAGGTGACTCAAGAAAGACGACTGAAATGGCGGTGAACAAGGCGCTCACCGTCCAGTGCATGGGATCAGTGCTTCTGTCGTTCACCTGACGCATCTGTTTAACTGGGAGTTCGGCTAAAAACTTGAATCTACACAGCTCGTTAGGTCCTAAAGGCGGTTTCCTCGACTTCTGGTATTGTCTTTGTCGATGGCGACGATAGTGAAGCTCACCAGATCCGCTGCTGCAGATCACCCCACAGGGAAAGGTAAAATCTGCGACAGCGCGTTCAGAAATACGGATATGACCTTAGTCACAGCCATTTCAAGCAAGTACGAGAAAATTATGATGCGCTCGGTTGGCCTAACGTAGAAGAACATGGTTTTCGCACATTAGCGAAAATATGGCGATGACCCACAAGAGGTTAATGAAAAGGTTGGACGAAGACAAGGATTCCAGCACGGCTGTACCTGTTAGTATCTCTCGCAACGTCCTCGTAGACACTTTGAACCCCAATCTCCAGACGAGTGCATCCATAAGCCAACATCTCTCTACACAAGAAGGTCACGTTATTCTTAATAAAAAAGAATTATCCTCACCCCAGGTGCTTCTTCAGGCAGTAGTCAGGTCTAGTTTCAATGGTTATGCCTATACACTTGATTTTGCTCCGTTCTGAATAGCTGAAACCGAATTTTAAAATTGCTAAAGTATCCTACCATACAGCCTCGGAGACATTGCTGCTTACGTGTCCAGAGAGGGCATCATGAAGATTTCTATAGAAATTCAAATATAACTTGATTGACATTTCAGCGACACCTGATGAAGTAATCACGATAGTCCTCAGCCAGCGACATAAATGTGCCACCCATGACGATAAATTCAACCTTGTCGCAGGAATGACCGAGTTGTTGGAGCTGAGATGGCGGTCAGGAAGGGCAGTAACTTTGGCGCTTACCTGTTCAATCCTGTGGCGCGTTTGGAGATAGGGATTATAGCGAGCGCGTATAGCACGCATTGATGTGGGCTGAATGTTACTACCTGTGTTGGTTAAAGGCCACCTACCTCATATCCAGTGTAGGATTGAGTTGAATATTCGAAATCCGAATCTGGTCCACCTGGACAGTAGCTAAAAATTAAGCATAAGTGCACCAGTGTTAAACCGACATACACACAGACATTGCCAGTCATTGCGATATGGGGACATCTGTGGGGTTTGCACATGACCGCAACGACGACAATCTAAGCCAGAGGGCTTAAAGGGGAAAGGGTAGGAACTTACGCCACTGGCTGAACGTACAGGCTTTGCCTTAAGCTTGGGGACGAGTGTCTAGCAAAAACGAGTCAAAATAAAAGATGCGATCCCTACATCTCTATGTTGAGGCGGCACAGCAGCGATTATGTCCACCAATCGGGGTTGTGAAGTCAGGCCATACTTCCTTGAGAGGGCAGATTTTAACCTGCAGAATTAATTTAGGACGTTGGAAGCTCCTACTTGTTTAAGTTAACATCCCTCTTTTCCTTCACAGCTTTCAGAAGTTCCGAGACTATCTCTGAAATGGTCAAAACCATTAACTCTTCTTTTTTCATGTGAGCAACTGAGGTTATGAGTGAATGTAGAAAAGAAAGTACACTTCGTTTGCTTGGGCGGCATTATGAGTATTAGGATTTTCGAGGTCTTGAGGCCTAAAAGGGATCATAAAGCACTATGAATCAGACATGGACAGAACTTCTTCGACAAGTCTTTCCCTACGCTGAGGTAAAAAACGGCTTGAAAGGAGAAAAAAAGCTAGGTAATAAAAAGATGGGTCCGTTTGAACAGACTAATGAAAGCAAGAAAAACGAAAGGCGCCGGACATCGCAATGCTCAGCGTTTTCAAATCATTCAACACCGTCGTAGGCATCATCTGGAACAATAGAATCCCCACGCCCCTAGTCATGGGCAAGGTGCCCTTCAGCCTTGTTAGGGTCGGGTCTTTAGGACTGAAATTCCATGGAAAGTTAATTAGGAGGGTCAGTTTAATGGGGCTGGAGTGTAAGACGTTTTGTGCTTTTCTAAGGTTTTTAATTGTGGGCATAAAAAGAACAGGAACTGAATTATTTCGACATCCACTCGCCATGCTTTTGATTATTTGAAAGTCATTAATTGTTTGTAAGACGTCGCCTGATCAATTCCGTTTTTTTATAGATATTTTTCCTTTATTTCGTTATATATACTGAGCAGAAAGTTGAAAATTCAAATTCGAAGCGGCTTAGTGTTTAATATTGACGACAAATAATTTAAAGTTGGCAGCTGGCAGTGTTCTACAACCTCTATGTGAAAAAACGGGTTAAATTTCGATATTGCGTTTGAAACTCGAATGTGCTCATTACCAATGCTGCACCATGGTTAACTCTATTTTTTAGTTTAAAACATATTCGGGATTAGATGGGGTGGGATTTACTAGACGGATAACGTATAAAATAGATCGTCCTGAAAGACTTTCCTGGAAATACAGAAACCGAATATAGTCCATTCAGAGCCTACTATATTTCATATTAATGCGCTAGCACGAGAAAGCAGCGATAGGCGTTTGGAGAAATTATCTAGAAGGCCATGGGTATCATATAAATGTATTCAAGATTGTTTTGACCAGTCAGGAGTCAGTTTTTTTGTCGTCAGCCCCAGTGCGGTTCTTCCTAGAAGCGATTCATTGAAATTAACATCGGGCGAAGAGTATAACGCCGAAGAATCAGTTTGAAAAAATTGTCATTTTGGCTGACCAAGTCGAGAGTGAACAGTTCCCAGCTAAAACTGCTTATCTGCCTAGAGGATGAAAATCTTACGTTCTGCTGCATCTTGGGAAAAACAACGGCAAAACTTACGAAATTCTTTCTGGGGTCCCTTTAGTAAGTTCAACTACTAACGACCACCGAGCCTCAATGGCTCAATTTTTCTAACATTTGCGAATATGCTGAATTCACTTTAGGAACTTTTTATCGAGCAGGCCACTAAGAAGACTCTGTGTGGTGATTTTTGTCCACTTCCCTCAGCCCGAAGACCCTGCTGACTGGTCTTCAGTTCACCTGGACATATCAGCGATACTGAAATCGCTTGTTGGGCTGCTTACGCAAGGAGTTTTTAGCTGGAAAGCTCGTGATGACAAGAAAGTCTGTAACAGTGTTATCCTTTTCCAAGTATTTTCTTATTTAACAGATTGACGACCGAGGAGTAAATGAACCTGGAGGAGCGAAGCAATGCAGAACGACCACGAAACGAATCGTTCATTATAATGACCAACATGTGATAATTGTCTAACATAGCCTTCGGCATCCTATATCTGGTTACTAATCAAAATGGTGTCCAATGTGCGTACTGTAGTGTACATTGGAAGCGGGTTTTAAAGTTCGATCATAGCGTCAGCAATTAATATATATACTGCGAATGGAGTCGGATAAGGCGCAGAACATCACCCGATAAGAAATGATAAACAATAAATGCAAAGGAGTGAATTACCTAGCCCAGTAAGACCGCAGGAGAGGATTACGTGGTGAGGTATAAAAACTGGGCTAATTTTGACGAAGACACTTTGCAGTCCCTTGACCGTAAAAGACGGAAGGAAACCCTGGATAGCTAGATCATGCTTTTTGGGCAACCAATTGTCTTAAAAAATTTCATAATACCGATATCAACAAAAGCGGAGGAACGACTTCCGATCGGAACGACGGTCTTTAGTACATATGACGCATGGGTGTGGAAAGAAACTGCGTCATCTCAGTGAAGTTCGATACCGATTATGCCCATAATAGATGACAAAAACGTTGGACTAAAAAAGATCCATCTTACTAAGCTACCTGAGGACAGTCTACCGGCTGTAAAATAATTGCGTTATATGAAATATCTTCCCACTAGTACAGAAATCGTAACCTTCCTTGAACTGTAAGGGTAAGTAGCTTCCGTGGTAGACTACCTTGGGAGGGTGTTGGAGTGGCTCTGCCCGCGGTTTTGGCAGGGGCAGGCGGGGTTAATGAACAGTGAGTTTCAGGTAACCGAAATCGTCGTTAATTCTGAGTAGCACTAATCCTGTAAGGTATTCATAGTTCACATAGAAATTCAGTGATGTGGGTGCAGTTTTAGCAGTTTTAGTTCCCAGCAGGTTTGCCACGAGACGTGTTTGATCTGAAGTACAAAAACTCGATTGTTAAAGGGTTCTCCTTTGTAACGCTCCTAATAGCGGCCGCTAGTCCACTATTGAATTGACAGGAGTATGGCTGGGTTGACCAATTATTATTATTTGGCGTTGCTAGCTAACTATAGTCATAGCTCACTGCAACTGCAGTTGTGATGAAGACAGCAATTTAATCGGGGATGCCTTTATGCTGGCGTTGCAAAATAAATGTCAACATAGCCTATGCCTTCTGTTCGAACATAAACTTGGGTTTATCTTAGCTCACTTAATATATTAACTCAGGCTACTGCAGTGAATAAAGGCGCGCAGCTGTTACCCTAATAGCAATGAAATACGATTCGAGGCTCGAACGGTCGTACGTTAATCGCATCTGGAATTTGATTGGTTGCTAGTGAACCTCGATGACGCGTCGCTAAGGGCGCAAGAGAATGCGCGCAGTGTTATTGGCAAATCGATCGGGCACTGAGCTGTCAATCCCGCGCGCGCCGTGCCATGCCACTTCCTGCGCTGTCGTGCCGCGACGCGGTCGCGTAACTGCCTGCACCACTGTTCTGTATATACTGACCGTTTTTTGCTTTTTTTGCAGAATGTTTAAATCAGTATCTACGAAAACACTTAGGAGACGTGCCCAGAAAGGTTTTCTGGATGATTTACGTCAAATTGCCGAGAATATGAGGGAAATGTATCCGTCCGACTCATCTTAATCGTCGTGGCATCTGACCTCTTCCTCTAGTTCGTCATATGATGACTTAGAGATTTCCTCTGTTGATGAGGATGCAAGTTTGACATCAGATTTATCTGACATTGCACCAAACAACTCTTCAAGCACACCTACAATTGAAGAGGAACCTACGTTTCAAGAGGCTATGATTTCTTGGGTAATACGCTCGCATATGCCATTGATTCACCAGAGCAGTCTTCTGAAGATTATAAGACGGCTGACCTCTAACCTTCCCGCAGACGCACGAACGCTGTTGGCTTGGAAAAGTGATGTTTCAACGGTGATGGCAATGGGCAGTGGTGAGTACGATCATTTAGTACTTGTGAAACAGTTAACTGAGCAGTTTTGACGCGTCTAATAGGCAATATTATTGTAACTTATTTAGCTATTGATGGGCTCCCTATACATAAGAAAACTAAGCGCGGGTTTTGGCCTATCCTAGGTAGAATTATGGAGCCCATTGTTTGTGAACTATTTTTGCATTCATCATCCCTTTTTTTCCTATTTGGTTGTAGCTCATTATGTCTAAAGATGGATTTCATACTGGGCCCTATAGATTCCAACGTTTTCGTTTTGAACATCCCGTTCCTCTCGTTGTCATAGGTATGCAGAACAATTACCACCGTTACCATTTTTTAGGACAATTCATCTGTAGCGGCGGTTTTAGCATAACTATACCTATTTTCCAGTCTCCTTCACATGCGGTTAAGCCATTACCTTCCAAAGATAATCTTTCTAGACGGGATTCGGCGCAAACGAAAGAGGCGACGTGGTAATAAAACAAGAAGACCCAGCCGATCAGCCATCAAAGCAAGTCTTCGATGGATAACGCAAAGCAAAATGCAAGAAATAACGATTTTGCAGGCTTAGAAAGTATAGGTGGTTGCCACACGGCATCGCCCTTGACGAAGTAGATGCCCTGACCAAAGCCGTCGCATAGAGGGCATATAGACAGCAATTGGTAGGTTTTCTGGACATTAATTACCGTCTTACTAGGTTACACATTTGGCCTCCCTTGGCGGCGATAGCGTCAGCAATTTTGCTGATCGCGTTTTCACATCGCTCTTCGCCGATGAGGTGACCTACCGGCTAACTTTCTACGATCGCCACTATGACAAATAGGCCTTTTTTCTCTCCCCTTTATACGGAATTCTTTTGGGTAAGAAATATTTCAATATTAACTAATTCATGTGCACCGCAGATGTCTTCAATCTCTGGAATATTCCACAAAAGTCGGACAAATTGCAGCTAGAACGAGCTTTCAAAAATGCCTTTAAAAAGGCATATGACCGACTGCAGAAAAAAGGGGCTTAAAGGCAGCCCTGGGGCACTGTGCTGACGGTACGTAGATTTTTAATTATCAACCTTTTATACAAACATTTACTACATAAACACATGCGCATTGTTTACTCTCCATCACTAATTTTATTGTCTTTTCATTACAGGGTGGATACCTTATGAAACGGCTGAGGGATTGGCGGGTCCATCAACACAGGACAACTTATTAGGAGAAATTTATAAGATTTATTTTTGTACACTTACGCTTTGCATATTTTTAAGCAAAATATATTTTAATTGCTCACTCAGTCTTCCGAGAGTCATCTTATCATTAATAACTATTCGATTAGAATGTAATGGGGATCGTTTTTAACCGTTTAGCTAGTATGGGCGTCAACCAAAGGAGTAAGGGGTTCCGCTGTGCGGTTGAAAAACGAGATACGAATTTTCGGATCCGATTCGCGTCCGAATTCGAAGTCATGGTCGGATCCGATTCGCGTCCGAATTGTTATTAGGGTAGTAAAGACACACGCGCATGTCTTTACTGACAACTGAATTTCTAATTAGCAAATTAAAAGTATCGAAACCACGAACGGGGACATGACAAATAATTCAATTTTAAAAGCACGTAAATATGTCTTAAAGCTAATACAGGCACCGAGTCGATGTGCACCAAAGGAGAGGAGGATGAAAGCTTACAGTCACGCGCCAAATGTTCGGCTAGTTAAAAGTGTTCAGTGTTTTTAAGGAAAATAAGCTTACGCCTTTGAAATCCTATTTGTTACATAAGAGTCGGAAGAATAAGAAGCATTGAAAGAAGTTACAACCAAGTGAATGCAGGCAGATTTACGTGGTACACTGGTATTGTTAAGGTTAAGTAGTCACATAGGGCAGGAATGGGTTGAGCTGAACTTCGGTCGAGTTTCCCTCAAATCAGAATGATATTGTACTGTTTTCTTCCATAAATACAAAGAGGTTTAACCCCTTTTTAAAAACTGTACTGGTTTATTGTTGTTTTAAAGGGATGAGTGTGGAGAGGAGGGGCGTGTGATGTCAACACAACTGGCATAATTTTAACTTAGGTAATTAGCCAGAAAATGGTTATGAGAGCAACATTGAACTCTGTTTGCACCATATCTCGACTTAATGCATAAAAATAAACAACTTGAAGGAAATCCAAATTTGCTTCCAAATGACTATTACGAAGGTAATTAATGTCTAACACATATATACGACTAAAATTTGTGATGTGAACCAGCCGGATTAAGAATTTAAGCTAAAGCGTAATGTGTTTTTCTTAAAATTCGGAATTGGATCGGGTCAAGTGAACTTGTGACGGATAGAACCAGACAGGGTCCGAGGTATTATGTTCACGTTTGTGTGACATTGAGCTCCTTTCGTTCTGAAACCATGGCGCGAAAACAATGAGGGAAGATCATGTTCGTACACAGCATCTTAATACCGGAGAGGAAAGAATTTAACATGAGAGAGACGTAAGGTGCTCGGTATCATGAATATGCTAATTGTAGCCGCCCGAAGATTTATGCCTATATACTGAATTTAAAAGGCGCTGAACTGGAATATGTGAGTTTGATTAGTCTCTGAATTTTGGCCACTGCACGGACTGTGGAGTGTGGTTCTCGCACAGGCATGCGTGGTCATTAACTTCATAGTTGATCAATGTGTGGATTGAGCATTATCATTTTTCAGAGGGAATTGGACGGCGTGAATTTTCATCTTGACCGAAAAGATGATGACTTGGATAAAGCAGTTGAGGATGTCGACATATGAGTGATTTTATTCCAGTCAACGGTCTGAAGAAGGAAGTAAGTTTAGAAGTAAGCGCACATTAGTAATAAAAAGTGTTATATGGAATTTGAAAAATAACATCTTTAGGGAGATGTTCGCGTACGAGAGTGTCCAAACGGTCTACTCGGTGTTAGATGATCATGTCACAGAGGAACGCCAATAGTGTTTAGTTCCTGCGTTCTCAACGCACTTTGTTTCACTGGGATAAAATTAAGGAAATGGTTTTGTTCCCCTTCAGTGTGCGATCTATGTAGCGTGAAAGGGTTGCCAAAAGATTTGTTTCCTTAACTTTAGTTTAGTTGAGGAACGATAGTAACGAATTTTATAACCGTCTTTATGTAACACATTACACATAACTATTTGCAGTGCTTGACAGAATCGCAGTGGGCTTATCTGAATTGCACAATTTTTCGGAAGGAAGACTGGTCATGTTTCAATTGAAGCATCTTTTGTTCCATTCTGCCGCATGCGTCTGTGGAGTTCTCCTTCGAGAGCTTCTGCATAATGAAACATCTCAGTTGCGTGCGGTAGATAGTTATACAGCCTAACAAAAAGATTACAGCGACGCCACTTTATAGCAGGTTTCCTTTATCCAAGTACATGCAAATTGAATGGGTACCCAAACACGTCTTTGTGTTGATAAGTTTAAATGGTTATCCCCACACGCGTGTACTGAAACCCACGCACAACACAGGAGTTTTATGTCAGGTCCGTATGTAGCTGTTTAGCTTTCAATAAAAAATATCTGCTTATAAATTTACAAAATATTTAGAATCTATGAAGAGTGCCTCGAAATTTCAATGAGTGGCTTACCGCACTGAGTAGCACTCATTTCACGAAGGGAAAAGAGTCACACCGTTTCGTAAAATAAGATACGGTGTTTAAAATGTAACGTTTATCCCTTGCATCTGGAGCAGTTGTGCAATCTTGTGTAGGTCGAAAGATGATAGGGTAAACCTTCATTTATCGAATCCAAGAGAGCACAGGATTATAGCATTAGGTGTCTGACCTGGAGATATCTACGATCGATATTGCAGTGGGAGCCAGGGTTGCACTACTAACCCAGTAACAACTATCGAAAACTACTAAACAATTGCCCTTTTAGATACTGGTAGTGGGTGACATATTAATTGTTGCCGTTTATGATTTTTGTGCCAAGGAAGATGGAAAAATTGGAAATTCCGAGATTGCTAGGCGGTGTCGAAGATGTAGGGTTTTATAATCAACAAAAAACGCTTGAAAGTCTACAGTTACCTTAGGTAGTGGGTTTCCCAGCTGCAGCCACTTACAGTGTAAGCAACCAGCTAAAATAAGCCCAGAATGCAACATTTGCTCCAAAAGCTTATGCGGATAAGCGTTTTTTAATTGGGGTGAAGAGGGCGTCAAAGGCCGGATTCAGCTTTATCAGCGACTGTTTATATATGAAAGAAGAATTGGTTGAAAATGACAATTACTGGTCATTGAGGGCAGCGATTTCAGAGGAGGCTGATAGGCCAACCAGGATCATCTTTAACTCACTCTTAGGGCGATATCTAGCCTAGATCATAAAAACAGCGACAGATCTCGATCGTAAACTAATCGTATTTATAAAAATTCACTTATTGTAAAAAAATGCTCGACAATAAACTTTATACGCTTTCGAACTATTCGCATGATGTCCTTCTGGATGTTCACTACTGATGTTCACAATACTTACTAGCTAGGAAAATCAGAAGCACTAAATGAATCTCTATTATCAAGGTCGCTTAAAGTTGCCCTTGTAAACAAGTTTCAGGCATTACGTCTTTTATAAAATGGAAGAATCCATCAAAATTAGTATCAGGACTTACTTTTTCAGCTGATTGGCGAACCGATGAGAACGAAAAAGATAAAGAGGATACAGGATAGAAATGAATAGAGAGGGGAGGATGTAGAAGGGTATTTAAGAAATAGTTATGCGAAAATGCTGCAAATTAAAAGATTGTTCCTGAAGAAGAGACAGCTCATAAGCAGGATATTGTTTTACCCAGAGGATTAACACCAAAGCTATCGTACAAAACGATGCAGGGCCTGTTTAATAAAATTAACCACTAAAACATTTCTTGCTTACCAATACACACCAGCGCTTCGAAAGAAACATAGTTTGCTCAGGGCATTGAAGTACACCTAGCATACATTAGAGACAGTCCGCACTGAAACCTAACTGCATCCGCCAAACAGCACTGCAAGACGTCCATTGTCATAAGTTTGGTGGACATTGTTTTCGCAGTTGACCTTGCCCACCGTAATTCCGACTCATCAATGGTATTGCACGTCGACGCCTCATCCCTGTTACTTCAATTGAGTTTGGTATGCCTTCACACGATAAGATTCAAGAATTGTCCAAAAAGACGAAGGGGGTGAGTGCTCCAGCGAAGCTCCCAGTATGCGTGAGGACTATGATTATCTACGCACTAGACCGGATTCTGCAGCATTCGCTGTATGATCACCACATTCTAAATAAACCGCTACTTGCAGCTTCATAATATAAAATACTGTGAACATTCAGAGCAGCTCATGCACAAAAATTCACAAATTCAGATATAAAAAGTAAAGTTGCCCTCAAAATTGATTTCTCCACGGTAAAGATTGTCACCAAGGACTGCGTAGTCAGGAGCATCTATCGATCACGGCAGACATATCCCTTGCGTTTGAACGAAAATACTGCAAAACCTTTTAATGCGAGAGTAAATACCAACGTTTAGCTTGAACTTACTTGGTGATAGCGTTCGTGCGGATTATTGAAGAGGTGAGCGGACGTGGCTGGAGATGATCTCGAACGCATTTCTAGTCCTAAAATTTTAGGTCAATGCACCAACTGGTTCAAAACCTCTCGAATGTCTGTCACTAATTAGCTGCATTAGATGATGGTCAACAACTAAACTGAAAGCTTGTGATATTTAGTCGATAGAATCGGGCATAAAGTACTTATCTGCATGTAATTTACATTCGCTGATGGGACAACAGACAGAAACACAAAAATCACACAACGCACATGGTCAAAGTCGAGGTAAGCTCATCCGAATAACATCGTCAGTGTACCGGAATTACTTTTAGATCTCCAAATCAGTGAATCACTTTAACAGGAATATCGCAGGGAGAATTATGCTAACCGAGTTTAACGCTATCCCAATTAAATCGTTGTCAGTCAATCCCAGTGTTTATTAATAGCCCTTTTGACCTCATACTAACTACTTGCGGTCGACCACCAGCAGTCTTTGTTTCATTGCTATGAATTCCTCCTGTCGTTCATGCACGTAAAATATTTTCTAGACCAACCATTTGAAATCCAGTGGCAGAAGTAAATGGTTTGTATTTCCAGATGAAAAGGACTCTGTATAAGCACAAAATAGCCGCTGTCCCAGAATTCCCTGTTTTATCACTATATCCCATTTTGTTATCTGCAGGTGACCCTCTGTTCGAACATACTACCATGTTGTTTGCTGTTTGACATTAATCCACTCAGTATTCGTTTAGTTCACTAGCTAATTTTCTACTGTGACAAATTTTATGCGCATTTAAATGAATAATTGGTAAATGAAACTGCAAATATCTTCTAACCCCCTGATTTGGTTAGATATATTTTTTTCCAAATGGCAGGCGCAGTTCACATTCAACTGATTCCATACGATACATTTAATTATTAAAAAAGGAAATTCTAGTTTTTGAAACTTTTCATTTCATTTTGGACCTGTGTCCTAGGTGGTAGTGCATGATATCAAGGTCTTTTTGAAAATTGTGGCAGGCCTTGGCACAGCTATGATGCACAACCGCATGACTAACTATAAAAAGTCTATCGGCAATCGAAAATGGACAATCACCAGCTGCCCCCGTCATAACGTAATAATATAACTTTATTTATCTACAGCTAACATGATACAATAAAAAATATGAGTAAGAAATCAAGAACATCAATCGATGAATTGAATTCAGTACATCCAATGATTATACAGATAAACAAGTAAAATTCACCTGCGCAATATATAGGGGCAGAGACTTATGAATCGCACGGCATATTAGAGTGGCAATCTAGACACCATTCAATAAAGAAAGAAGGAATCTATGAGACAGAACGGTATGGTCGGTACTGTTCTCCTATGACAATATACGCTTTCCCTAAATTTTTTGGCCATAAAGCTCGCCCTATAAAGTTTGAAGTTATTAATCTGATTAGGAGCCAACAACACAAAGGAAGAACAAAGGACATTTTTCAACGAAATTGTCAATGAATAGCGTTAAAACGACTGTGTAATGTGAGGCCATTGACAGCGTTTCAGTAGACGCAGGTAACAGTAGTTGGAACCAATTTGGTCGCCTGGATGCCAATCAGATACAGAAGGAAGAAGGCGCTATTCACGGCAATGGACCGCAGAGCTTATTGATAATGTAATTCGAGCTACCCTAATCAAATAAGTAGACAGTTTATGGGAATATAATTAAACAGAATTCTTTGACAAAAGCCTTATATGTTTGAGTTTTTTGCCTGGTCTTATACCAATTACAGGCAATTCAATGCGCTTGACTGAAACGATGCTTTTTTCCTATGGACCTGGCTTGTTTGGCAGGGACTTCCTACCCATACAATATAATTTGTCCAGTCACACATGAGCCTCACAGTTTATGTTGACTAGTAATATACAAATGGCACAGACGTTTCTGCCAATAAATTCATTTTTCGAGAGATTTTTTCGATCATTCAAACTGCCTTTGGACCAATCCGGTAAGTAACACGATATTCGCTTACCGGGAGACCCCAAGTACTACAATGTCATAAATATGATGAACATCTATTATACTTCTAACAAACATTTATGTAAGGGTCCGCAGCTATCCCGTCCTGGACCAAAGTGGTTATTCAGTGAAATAAATAAGTTCGAATGATGCGAACTTCCAGCTTATGGTTTCGCTACTCATTTTTATACTCCTGCCCATTCATCATACCCTACATATACGTATAAGTGGGCTTAACAACAAGGACTGCGGAAATTGGGTTGGGCATTTATGGTTTATAAGCCATCGTCGGCTAGCTGTATCCAACATTGTGTTTGAATGACCTGAGATTCGAAAACCGGTTCTTTACTAATCGTGCGTTAAGTAACCCAACGCTTTAAGATTGAACCACGTGCCCCCTCTCCTGTCGGTTGTGATCGGGAATATTGAATATGCTGAAAGGTCGCTCACTGATCTGGGTATGAGACGTGCTAGGCCCATTGTGTCAGTGTATACGTAGAGATGGGTGCCCTCCCACCTGCATTTGTGTCTTATACGCGATCGTGCCCGCCCCACGTCCGCGCTTACGTCGATTGAGCTACACACGCAGAATTTAGTAAGACGTACCAGCTCAATCGTCGATTTCGACGATGTCCACGGGGTGCTTCATGGTTGGCTTGAAGCCAGCGCGTTGAAATGTGCATGGATTAAATTATAGGGAAAGTAGACTTGGGCTGCATCTACCACACTCCCTTCTCCGCTTCCACCTGAACCCGGTGTCATGACAGAGTCAAGAAGATCGGTGATACGAGAGGACGCAGATGGCTGACGTGGCGAAGTCAGCACCTAGGCATACCATTCTGTTCCCTGATCCACAAAAAAACACTTGACCAGGATTTTAACATAAAAACATGATGGCAGGGGCAGCGACACGAATCCCAGCTCTCACGGTGTGGACTTGTGTGCCAATACGCCCCACCATACACCACCTGATCGCAGCCTACACTTGGCCAGGAGTTAGCAAAATAAGTAAAAGGGACCGTGTTATTGCGTAGATAAAGTCACATTGAAGAACTTTTTACGCTGTTTTAGGCTTCGAACGTTTTTCAGATCGTTTTTTCATTGCTTTGACCTTGGATTTCGAAGGCTTTGAAAGTGGAGGCATGTTCAGAGGCTGCCCAATATTCTGCCACCAACGAGAATCAATTCATCCTGCATTTTCGGGAACCACCTTTGGGCAGCCACAAATGCACCATGAAACGTCACAAAATTAGCGAGATACTTGCACAAACTTTTACCTAGTATCTTTGCTCAAGTGTGGCAAATAAATTAGCATTTATATACTAATGGTTGTCTGTGAAGAATGTGAAAATAACGCGGTTATTCCGTTGAAGATGATTGATTTTGGTCCAAGAAGGCTTGTGCCGAATATATTAATTCAGGTTTACACATTGATTTCTGAGGATATTAAAAAGCCTAATATTTTGGCAAGAGGTCCAATTTTTCGGGAGCTAAACAACATTTGTTAAGCAATTTTTAAGACTGGTTTTCAGCGCGATGCCGGATGTGTGGTGATGTACCAGAAAAATCAAACTTCTAGCCATGCCAAGCAAACAACCCTATGCCTGAATTAAGTTTGAAACAATAAATATTCGTTGCATAATTTCACTCTATTTTGATTGGCTGCGTTCTTCCCCATTTGGCTTGAATAATTTTGTATGTATCATCAAATCGCTATACCTACTTACGTATGCCGTACCAGGGTGTATTGCCTCTACGACTTTGTGGCATTCCATAATTTAACAAGGGTCAGCAATGCAAGTTTTATTCTTCGAAAATATGTTCTCCGCGCCCGGTGTGTGCATGACCACCTAGGATAGATGGGCTGACTTTCTCCTCGCTAGCCGATGTTCATGTACACGAGTGGAGGTGAGTTTCCCAGTTTGAGCAAAATAGCCGGCGTCAAAAATGGCACATCGGATTTAGAAGAAAACGTCTTCTCTGTTATGGTAGTCATCATTTTCCTTAGATGATACACGTTGTATGGGCAGTGTAGTTGCTGGTTGGTGTTCTCGTAGCTGGTGTCTGATGTGTCTTTAGCTGTCTTTCGAAAAGCTCAGTTGCATGTTTTTCGCATGGAAGAGTTAGCTAGGTGAGTGTTTCCGGTGCCTGAATGGCCCTAGTGTTCGAAATACCTTTCAGTTTGAGTTCTTACTGCTTCACGCACTGACACACAAAGCAATGTAGGTACCCATTTTGAAATAAATAATTTGAAAATACGTTTCACTTTTGCTTCTGAATGGGCTCACAGGGATACGACTCACTGCAGCCGACATCATGGTGTTGTTAAATTTCATCTCTCTCTCTCTCTCTCTCTCTCTCTCTCCACTTCGATTTCGCAGAGCCTGGCAGTCGAAACGCTCTGCTAACTGCTCTGGATTGAGGCAGTTAAGCCGAGATATCTGATTAACTGTTAAAATTCTGTCGCAAGAGGTGCTTGACGTTCGCAGGCACCATATACGAAGATGACAAAGGGACATCAACTGGATCACCATTATCGGGCTTTATCGCAGGAGCAGTTCCCCAAAAGGTTGAAATACAAGTTTTTGCAACCTAAAAGCTAAAATTGTGGACTTGATTTGTCAATGTTACCTTTGTGCTCATCAAAAAGTAATGGCCTACGAACTCCATGATATTCTAAATTCCGTTTTCCCAGACATCCAGTTCACAATGGAGACCAAAGACAGCGACCAAGTTCCATTCCCGCACGTTCTTGTCCATTAAAAACCCAACAACAGTGTAAAGGAAGGCCAACCGCACGCCAAATCCTAACTTACAGCTGTGGGCGAGCTTTCCACAGAAAGACAGAAAAACTCTACAGCGTGCCGCGCGTCAAAAGGTCCAACTTCCGC
Organism: Schistocephalus solidus; assembly: GCA_017591395.1. Lineage (NCBI taxonomy): Eukaryota > Metazoa > Platyhelminthes > Cestoda > Diphyllobothriidea > Diphyllobothriidae > Schistocephalus > Schistocephalus solidus. Next base: position 434,269 of record WEDG01001931.1, on the reverse strand, counting down.
TAACTACAGTCGGTCTACAAAGCCAACGGGTATCCCTGCAATTTCATTAAACGCGGCAGAGATTTGAGATCAAGTTCAAGTTCAGTTACTAAAAAATACAAGGACGACGAGTGCTTACATACACTGACCGCGTGTCTGAGGCAGTAGTTTTGCTCCCACGTCCACTGGGGATTGGTCTCGCCCACCGATTAGAATCAGCCATTCGCCATCTGATCCTGACACCCCAGGTTTCCCACCGCTATGTTAAACGACAAACGTCATTTACTGGATCCAGTATAATTCCTGTGAAAGTAACCACATCGGGGGTCTGGCAGACAACTATGAACCCGTGTTGGCGTGCACATGAGGACAGTGAGCTGGATGAATCCGTTCTCTGATCGCGGATGAATGTGCAAGTTTTGGGCGCACGTTCGCCTCCCAGAACCCTGGGTTGAGGTAATAACCGCATAACCCGCGAAACAATCGAGGTCTAACACATGGAAATGTCCTCAATCAACCCTTGTGCAACCCTTCCTGCAGCCCACAAAGTCCCCAGCTTCAGCTCAATGAAGACAAGAATAGACGCCAATGTAGTCCAAAGGTAAATCTGAACAGGGGAAAACCTATGCAGCCGTACCACATTGTCCCTGGAGGCTAGTTCTAGAACCCACCCAGGAAGTCTCATAATGTCTAGTCGTTTATGCAGATAGGGGGTACCACAAAGGCACGGGAGATTTGTATAGCCTGTTTTGGCTCCTTATACGTCAGCAGCCAACTATACCCGCGACGAAGTGTCAGAATACATTGAGGTAAACAAGTCCCGCAATCTTATCGGGGAATGCCTCTTTGTTTCGGAATGCCAAAAGATCGATATTAGCCTATTTCTGTTTGAATTAATACTTGATATGCAGCGACAGAGCGTTGCAGACGGCGAGACACTGATAAAATTCATTTTGACGAAGTGCTTATGAACCATCTGTTAGACCCCGTCTCTGGAACATCTATGCAGAGTAGGAGCGCATGGTTCTTTTTCTGATCCCAGCTGGTAATCAGGATTTTGATTGGCTGAATTAAAGCAGAATTAGACCGAAACAAACTTTATGGATCTACGGGCATTTTCTGTCGCCCATACTCTCTGCCATTATAACTTGGCCAACTTCGGCCTGGCAGTTGGTTGTACGTTTATGACCTTTGCCATCCATACGAAGCTCCTTTGCTTCTTGAAGCCATTATATTGGTGTGCACTCACTCCTGATTGGATATATATGTATTTTGAATGTTATAAAACATGGGAGGCCCAGGTAAATGAATAAAGGAAGGAGACCGAAAAGCTATAACTGGGACCAGTAATTTATTCATCCAACGTTTCCAACTCTCATGTGCTATGAAAATTCGAGAGTTTAAAGACTAGTTCTAAAGGGATGCGTGAGCTGGACAGAATTTTTGAGTGTCAATTAAATGGAAATTTTTAGATGCACTGTTTCATTCTTTCTCCTGACACGGTGCGAATCAGAAAAAAGAGGGAATGACCGAGGCTTTGAAGACTCTAGTCCATCCGTAATTTACAACTCCTTCTCAGGTGGTTATGTTCGTAGGCGAGCGCGAAGAATGAAACTAGGGCAAGCGAAGCACGTTGTTGTTGACAGTCTGACATCAAACTGACGACAGTGAAATAACGTAGTCCTCTTAGCGAAATTGTGCATGGGCTCCGTTTGCTATCGTACAACTCAGCAGGGTTTGGTTAAAGGAAGGTACGACTGTCAGGGCTTTTCGTAATTTTCAAGAATGGTTGCGTCACTGTCGTGCTGGAAGCTCTCCTGTCTGCATTCCTGTGTGGTTCTGTTGGGATTCGTGTCATCAGGGCAACTACGCCGAGGTTCGCCATTATAGATGGCGCCTCTTCTGACATTATGGTCATTTTGTTGTTTTCTGCATCTGGAGGTAAATGGACGTTGTTTCGAAAGAAGGGCAGCTGCGCTCACTAACTATCAACTTGCGTGTAAAAGCGGTTGCGTAAGCACAACACTACCAGTCATAGAGGTGCACAAGTAAGTTCGTACGCACGCCAGATGACCTTGAAAAGAAGTTCGAGCTGGCTAGGGCGCCCACGCACTTCTCCACTCGGATTGGATCCTAAGGTGAAGGCTTGTGAGAAATTGCTTTTTCCTTGCGGTACTTAAAGGTCCCAGTAGATGGGCTCTGTAGCAAAACTACGGGTCTTCAAGTGCAGCTCTGCGCAGCTGCAAGTCGCTTGCGGAGACTAATTTGAAAAAAAGAGCTGGATTACATAAGTAGTAGTGAAGAATGACGCTTCAGTTGGACGTTAAATACCTCGAGGGCCTCTCTGGAAAAGGCGACAGGATCATCAGGGCCAAGTTTAGAGGTAAATTCTACCATGGATGCTTGAAAGTGCTTACATATGCATCAGATGTGTTAACCGTATCCACAGAGTGTTAAAAGCTTTCTAATTTCGTACAGTTATTTTTATACGGTGCTTGTTTTGTCTTGCATCAGGGTGAGTTAGCGTATAAATTTGAGTAGATGACAGATTTCGAAGGATTTACATTGTAAATTTCAAGACGTTTATGAAGTGATTGCTGACGTCTAGTTTCAGTAAACAAAATATGTGTTGCCGTTCAAGATGGGCAGATAGCTTAACTTAAAGGAGTACCAGACGGGTGGGATTAGATATGTTCGACGGTGAAATATCCTATGAGGGGATAAAAACGTAAACTGTGGATAGCTACCGCAATGCTCAGATGTGTTTTATGCGTAAGAGCTCTGAAACGATTGTTCAAATTAATAAAGCATGCTCTTAAGTATTAAATAATTGAATGTTTAATATTACGTAGCACAGAACATAAACAAAAGTTGCAACATTAAGCCTGGAATTGCATTTTCGCCTTCATTTGTGACAATTGAAGGTTTCTTCACATACTGTTACATGATGGCTTTTGACCAAAAAACAGCGAAACCGAGGAGTTAGTAGCAGTTGAAGAAAGCACCCCTTGAATTGTACGTAACGTTTCCATCGATTTTAGATGGCTTGGTACAGTTCATTATTTTTTCCTGAGAAAAATACACAAAAATTACTTTTTGAGGAGATCACACAGCCGTATAAGTGATATCTGAAGTAAATGGAACAAGTTGAATTTAAAGCATTGAATTGCCAAAAATGTCGTATGTTCTGTTTGTCTTCCCACGCGTTTCTGGTAGTGCTCGTTAAAAAGCCTACAAGTAATATGCAGTTATTAAGGAATTTGTGAGCACAGAGGGTAAGATTCATTCAGAAGAGGTAGATGCGATCGTTGGGACAAGAATTTTATTCGCCTGACGTTTCGGATTCCAACTCGAACTCATAATCAGAGACAGCATCAGATACTGGTAATTCGTACACAAGGAGTTGCAGTATTTAAAGGATGCCGTCGCTATGCTGCTGCACGCCAACGGCAATTAAAACTGATAACTAATAATTGAGCATCAGTTATCAGTTTGTAATTGTTTGATGACCGGCACGTGAGTCGTTATCCGTTGAAATTTCATCACCCGTGTCGGAGGGTGTCGTGATGATTGTTCGGTCATCTGGCTCATCGGCACTAGTGGTGGAAAATGTGTTCGCCTGAGCACTCACCCAGTGGCCGATTGCTCTTGCCAAATTGAGTCTCAACACCAAATATGGGTTGGGTAGGTCATTGCCCTTGTTGAAAACTTCAGTTGACAGTTCGACCGTCTATTCCGACGAGGTTCTCCCTGTGCCCCACAGCTGGTTGGACGCAGGGACGGTGATCAACGCGTGAATTAGTTTATAGTAATAGTAGACTTGCGCTGCATGCTTCCTCCCCTACTGGACTCGGTGTGCTAACCAAGTCGAAAATACCAGCAGGGCTTCACATCGACCAGAAGAGATGCATACATGTTTTATAAAAAATAGCCCGTCTCAGATGCATGAGGAGGCTTAATTAAACTAGAAGAATTCAGTTTATGTCAAACACCCGTCTTTGCTCTGTAATTTTCAAGCCCATTGCAATAACAAGTGCTAAATTTTACATTAAATGAGGGATAAATAACCCACTCTTCTGAAGTGTTATCTACCTGTGGCGTGAATGAACACTGAATACTCTGCCTCTTAGATACCATCAGATTTTCCGCCAGCAATATTTAACCTTGTACCATAGCGTTATCCTCGTGCTGACTGTAGATAGGTAAAAGCCTACATGTGCCTCAAATGTACTACACACATTCTGGAACCTGAAGAACCAGTAAAATGTGAGATCTGTTCAAACATAAAAAGGACTAAGAAACGTGTTGGAAACTGGAATGTCGCCTTTCTTCGAAAATTGCATATTTAAATATGAGAGCCAAAGACAAGATGAAATCATTGTGCACCTTTAAATACCTAGGAAAGAATTTTTATCGGCGTCAAAATTCGTTGATACAAAGGTGCCCAGTTCCTTTAGCATTTTCCTTTAAGTTATGTAGCCCAGGCTACTGGAGAGATTTTTAGTTTAATTCAACAGGCTACCAGTTACGTATTAACTTGGAAGCCAGTTCCATATAATTCATTGTTAAAATGTGATTGCCGGAAAAATTAACCAAAGAGGTAGAGGTGATCGCCGGAAGTGTTCTATTATTTATTTATGGTTGGCAGTTTTACAGTGGTATGTGCAGTCACCTCTTCAACGTGCTCCAGACAACCAGTAGGACAGTCTTACCAGAATAAAATACTTCATTTGACAGCTCAGTTAGTGCTTCTGTGCGTACTGACAAATGGCATCAGTTTGAAGTAAGCGGCAACCGTGGCCTTCTTGTATGGTCTCAAAATTAACGACAATTTAACAAAGACAGGTGTGCGAAAAAAGGAGGCGGTGGTCATTAGTATGCGAGAGTGAGGATGGATTTGTCTCTTACCGATCTGCATGTGACTTTCCGAGCAAAATATTTAAAAAACAGTTTAGTTTGTTAATTATCGTTTAGGTTCCATGGATGGAAAATAGATAATGAATCCTTAAAGACTGATTTACTTTATTTATCACGCTATTTGCGCACACAAAGGAAACTGCAACTGCGTTTATATGAGAATAACAACGGAGTCCACTCTGATTCTATGGGGGTTGCCAAGTTAATAATCGGGTTTCAAATGTTAATAATAATCAATTTTTTAGACTAATTGTGAAGTGTTCACAATGAAAAGTCATACATCAATTACATTTTTACGAATAGTTGCCGCCCTCCATCCCACAACTTGTTGATTTTGTCAACAGTCATTTTAATAGGAAATGTTAACGTTAATCATCGAATGATTAAACATATTTCAATTAAATTAATGTTAATTATCTTCCAGATTTCCAATTAAAACATTTTAGCTGAATATCTATCTGTTTTGTCCCATTGAGCCCCCAATGACCTCATAAATCTTAACCGAAGTAACTTTTTGCAAATTCGACCTCCGAATTGGAACTCATAGAAACCAAATTTTACTGGCAACGATCAGGGCTTAAATTTAGGGCACTTCTGCTGAACATGGCAGGAAAGCCTTTGTGCATTTTTGTACTTTAAGCTGTTGATAATAAGTTCAGTAAGTTTAACCAATGTTCCATGAAGAACTGATGATTTTCGCTTTTATAAGATTTAGAAAGTTAAGTCGGGCACGGCCCTTGCTAAAATACATCGCCGCTCAAAGCATTCCATTTTTTCGACCTATGCCAATATTGCATCGTATGAGCTCTATACTTTTCAGCAAACTTTTAAAAACCAAGCAGATTTACACGTGCGTTTGTTATTGATATAGGTACGTATTCTCATCTCCGATACAGTGGAGTACAGGCGTACGGTTACCGTAAATAAGTCCGACTTAGTTTTGTAATCTGTCAAACGCCTACCATAATTGAGGGGTCATAGGTAAACGCGCAAAGTGCACAATTCAGTTCAGTTGGAGCACGTGCATTACAAATTGATGTATCCCAGTTTGAGACCCCCAAAAATGTCGGAGCAGTCCGGCCATAATTGCCAGTTCTCAACCGCTTGAGCCCTGCCATATGTCAGTCAACTGATAATTTAGCAGGTTGACGTACCAAAGTCAAGAAGGACGGTTACCAAGCCCCATCCCCAAGCATGGACACCCAGAAATCTGGAAATATTTGCCTAATTATCAACTGTTTTAGGGAGCTAAAAACTAGACTAAATTAATTGGATGCAAATGCTTTTCTCGGCTGATAAATGACAGTCCATCGTGTGCAGCAAAAGTGCCCAGATTTAGTCACATGGAACTGACGTGTGTTTTATTTAACTTTATCATTCAATTCATCCTAAACTTTGACTGTCCCAAAGTTATTGAACTCCCATGTGTAAGCTCTTTCTCTCTTGAAAGAGGACAAGAGAATATTCAGCTTTCGTTTGGATAAGAATAATATAAATCCGAGTACATCTCAAGGTAGCTTTGTAGAGTCATCAGCACCCATTCAAATGAAGCTAATGTCCGAAAAGTAATATAAACTATCGTAATTATTAGTCTTAAAGGAGTACAACAATGAATTGACAAGCATTCTGACAGGTTTTTTTATCGGAAATACACTACAAATAAAACATTATCTCCTCCGGACATGCATCCGATATGCTTGAAAGATGTTACATGCTACCGGTATGTTCAAGCAATTGAGAACACCGTAACAAGACTTAAAGAGGTAAGAATTTATTAGATCCAGAAGGTCTCCAATAGGTTTAATACCCGGCAATCGACTAAGCCAAAGAATTGAGTAATCACAGTCTTCTGATTTGAATGTTTTGAATGCGTACATTCAGTGCCAATCAGCATATTTGGGGTTCTTAACTGTTAGAAGCTCCCCTGCTTACACGTAGCTATCGGTGCCAGATTTCTGACAAAGATCCCCTAAACAGAGCATGTGAACAAGAACCATGCGGATTAAAGGTAGTTCGCGCCAAATGCCAGGATATTTAGGCTAACAAAGACAAGAAAGACCGGAATGGCTAAATCTCGCTAATTAGTCGCCAGCAGCCAGTCATACCCAACCTCAGACGGTGCCCCGCCTGAGGCTCGAACCGGTAACCTGTCGATTGGAAGTCCAAAGCTTTAACCCTTGAGCCACGGGCTCATTGTCCTGCCGATTTAGATTGGAAATATTGGCATTCATTGACAAACGTTCACCGATCACTTACGGAACTAACTCCTCCCATTCTGCCTTGAGGCTAACTCTCGAGGCCCGCTAACAGCTCCACAGCGGCCAGTAGTAGTAGTAGCAGTAGTATTCGTAGTCTTAGTAGTAGTAGTAGTAGTAGTAGTAGTAGAAGTAGTAGTAGTAGTAGTAGTAGTATTATTATTAGAAGTAAAGTCGGATATTTAATGCTGACAAAGATAAGGGAGACTGCATTGACCATTTCTAGTTCATTAGCCGTCATCAGCCAGTCATGCCCAAACCCAGGAAGTGCTCCACCCGAGTCTCGAACACGCAATATTTTGATCAAAAGTTCAACATTCTTAGGTTTATGGTGGTGGTTAGGATAAGATATAAGGTAATTTAGGATTGTGTTTAGCGTAAGAGTTTGGCTTAGGGCTAACGGTAGGGTAGCTTAGGGCTAAAGTTTAGATTTACGTAAAAGTTAATGCTAGCGTTGGGACACGCGAATATTTGTCCTTACTGGAATTATCTTTAGGACCTCTTTTAACACTAAGATGGGCGTTCCTAGACCCCTGTCCTATTTAGGGAGCCATACAAGTAATCCTTGCCGTTGCCTCTTTAGTTTATATCTCCCTGAATAAACGGACTTACCTTCTGTGCAAACCGGCCTACTTTTTTCTCGGTTCTGCAAAGTGTTGTTGATGTATGAAATTGTACACGCACGCAGACTGCCACCAGGCTTTTTTGTTCGAGAAACAGGTTTTGCAGGCCATTTCCTATCTTCCTGTTTCCCATATTCTCACTGTCTTCTGCATCCATTCGGTCTTCGCTTTTGGCAGTGCGTTCAACAGGTTGACACTTCGTCAAGTGGAATTCGCAGGAACTACTACTAACTGTGTGAAGCAGATGTAGTTTGTGCGCCAGTTAATTTGTGGGTGGGGAACTTGCAAAGCCTCTAACTCATTCTACCGTCCAAACTTCATCGTGTTTTATCGGCGAGATTGCATCAAATCCACCTGGGGAAAGACCCTTTCATCATCAGTGAACATTTTTGATGACATAAGTTCGTCAAATGCGAGTAAAGGAAATTAAGTTTTCATGCATTTTTGTTTTTAAAAAAATTTGGCCTTCTACTGGTATATAAAATGGCTAAAAAAGTAAGCTAATTGAGTCAACGTCTTCTCTCCGAAGTATTACGCAGGTGGGTAAAAGGTGGTTTACCTAAAGTTCAGTTCACTGCCGTATATTGCTTACTTTGTGATCATGTTCTATTCCCATCAGTATTGCAGCCACATAGCAGAATTTGTTTTCACTCAAAGGCTCATTAAGAGGTTCTTGTCAGTGTTTCATCAATTCGGAATACAGCTGTAATTACGACTTGCTGCAACGAGGCTTGCATGTTAAGCCAAGGATACTAAATCAATGATCAATTAGAACAGGTAACTAGATTAATGTCACATGTGACTTAAGCAGGTGGCTAAAAAGACGTGCTCTTTTATATAGCTAATTTTTTTCAATTTCATTTCCTATATCAAACGTCATTTTGTAATTTTTCTGTTGTGCTCAGAGTTTTGGAAGTTTCGGTAAATGCTGTGATTACGACCTCAGCGGGGACAGACTAGCACATCAGGCCAAGAAAACCAGGCCTTTGACTAATAAGAACAGTTAACGGATCCGGCGGGGATAACTTTGTCGGTAGTTTACCTAGCAGTTACAAGAGGACCGGAGGCGAAAATCCAGTGAAACGGGTGGCAATTCTGCATAAAATCTGTTGCCAATTCCTCATGACTGTCATGGTAAGAGAAGAAACTGTCTTAAGGCCTTTGTGGCTGTATATTCAGTCCTAAATATTATCCTGTGTGCAGAGTGAAAGCCCTCGGAAAAGTTAGACTTCTTGGGTCTGATGATCGCTGACCCTGATTCACACAATGCATTGAACTTTAGTCAATCGACCTCTTATGCGCACTACTGAAGACTGTGACAGTCAATCAAACAGAACTTTACTCATCGGAACACCGGTAAACATGCGTGCAGTTTCCTGCTAGCTCTTCCTTTGCCTGCCACACTCTACAGGCAACTTACGGCACCAGTAACGACTGTAGTGGGATCAATGCCAACCCTGCTTCCAGTCGGAAGCATGCTGACAAAACAGCAAGACCGAAACCGCAAAGCTGTCTGCCGTGGAAAACGGCTGTATGCGTAATGACTCACAGATTTGTTAACAGATCGTCAGAAAATGCCTTCAAGGCATCAGCTGGTTTTACATCAGGGAAAAAGAGAGCGATATGCTTTTATTTTGAAAGTATCATTTCAAAATTTTCAGCAACAAAACCTCCATTCATCGGGGGTAAAAATTGGTACGTAAAGGTGATAACACCGGAAGATAGCAATGATACATTGTGACGGAAAGCTGCACCTGATGGCATCATGAACGGTCGTCTGTGAACGAGTTGCGAAATTTGCTGCAGATTGTCTTCCTGAAAAACGGTGCTGGCGTCATTGGCAATTGACCTCATTATTGTAGTTAAAATATACAAGGAGTGGTAAATAGCAGTATTTAATAATCCAAATGGGTCAACCCATGTACATATAAGAAAATTCACATCTGAATGGAGGAGACAAAATGGTGGCTCAATTTCGAAAGCCCGTCCGCCCGTCGCTAAATGTCTTTGTCCCACAAGAGTTCCTGCTTATTGCCACGAATTCTCTATGCTGCCTACCGGAGGGACGATTAAGTCCAGGATTGTTAGCGAATTACTGGCTAAGGAATTAAGCGATTCCAAATATTATTAGCAGAGTTTACACATTAATGCACGAAGAGGTCACCGGGGAATGGCCAACTGTGTGTAGAAGCAGTAAATCTTCAGGAAAATGCGCAACGGGAAAGGCAGATTAATGGAGTCAATCAGGATAGTGGCCAGTAACAAAAGCGTTTATGATAGTAACTGATTCATCATTCTGACAACATAGGTACTAGCTAATACCTGTGCTGTCAGTAGGATGAAGCATCCAGCATTTCCATACTACTAACTGGCTATTGGCATCTTGTGAATATTTTGTGGTTACTCCGCAGTAGCTGGTGATTTTCAGCTCAAATATTCCTATCAATTTTTTCACCCAATCCGAAAAGTAGTAGAGGATAATGCAAGTTCACACATTAAATTCTGAGAAAATAAAAAAGTAGCATTTGCAATGGTCCGTCTATTATTTCGGGTGTCCCAACCCATTAGACATATGATCAGAGATTATATAGACAAAGGTTGCTTCTGAGTCTAGCAAAACTAACTCAGATTGGTTTGCGATTCGACTTATGGAAAACCACACCACCGCTTCATGGTTCTAGAGGGATGGGAACATTTATTGTCGAGTTTGCGTCAAAAACCGTATTGCAGTTAATTCAATGCAACAAACCCATCCTCTCTAAGTAGGTTTCCGATTGCTCATAATTGCTTTAATACACATAGGTCCTGTTTTAGTATTCACGGATGATAATGATAGCCGAAATCCTTATATTCAATTTTAAAAGCTTACTGAGGTAGGGTGTTAATAATTTGAAACTATGTCTGCAGCTATTTCAGTAACTTCAGCATGGGGTTTTTTAAACAAGCATCTGTCTGGGCGCTGTAAAACCTGAGCTCTGCAAATAATAACCTTAAGAAGCATACATTTTCCATTGACTTTTGGTGCTCTTAGAAATTCGGAAATAATTTATAGACAACAAGCATAAAAATATTCTTCCTTGTACTTATTTGGCAGTAAATCAAGTCTTTATCAAATTTTATACTTAGAAGAAGGGCATTTTTCGGCTTAGAAATATTTTATGCATGAAATGTTTTCAGACAGCAAATTTTCAATTCATAAAGCATGGCTTCTGTCCATTTAGCAATGTTGCTTATAACATTATTGACTAAAACTATGAGTATTACGTAACCTCTTTCGCCGAACATAGAGAAAAATGTACAGCACATAGTTTGGAAAACACTGAGTGCAAGTGTAGAGGCAGGTTAGTTTCAAAATTTTGCGGGAATTTTAATCGATTTTTAAAGCGAATAATACCTTTTATTTAAATATATCATTTTGCAAAGACGTACTTTGCCACCAACGGAGTAGAAAAAAAAAGTATTTTTGTGCACGTTTTCTGTTAAATATATTTAGTTTTATAAGGTCATTGAAAATCAATGTGACAAAAGACATTCTACTTACGTAGTCAATTTTTAGAGAGTTTAGTTTTTACAACTTACCGGAAGGAAGCTCGTTCAAAAGCTGCAATACTAACGTTACTGAAATATCTTGGTATTTTATTGAACCATTATTTATATTATGAACCTACTTTATTAGTCATTGTGAATCAAAACCCTATTCCATTATTTCGAGTAAAAGTAAATGAGCTAACAAATCTATTGTATTGTTGCACGCACAGCTGTTGGGACATGCAGAAGCAAGCGTCAGTTCTGTCGCAGGTGAAACGTGCCAGAGTGTGTATTTAGTGTCAGAAACGTCTAACAGATGCTGACCGTAAGTTATTTTCCGGACGTTTGGTTCAACTCCCTGTGGTTCATACGTAGACTGTTTCCTTTGCGGCACTATCTGAAGCAGAGAATGGGGCATTTTCCGCTGTTTGATAGTGAGCCAACTTTTTCACCACATGATGCTGAGTGCCGCACTTACTATTTACTTCACCGGTGCTTGCTTTGAAAACTTCAAAGGACAGTACTCTGCCGTGCCCTGCAACATGTATTTTCAACTTATCAAACAAATAACTACAGACCATGGGTAGTTGATAATTATTCAAACTTTTTGGAACTAAGTCTAAACTTCGAAATTCGGCATAAACTATCTTTACTTCTGCCAGGATTGCGCACCTGCATGCATCAACCTTCAGCCTGCTAATGCATCTGAGAACCACTGAGGTTTGTTTGATTGAGCTTAAATGAATTTCTGGTGGCTAAATCGTCTGATGTTTAGAAAACTTTCAGCCTCTGTGCTAAAGGAGGAAATTGTGAAAAGGTCATATAGCCTTCGGAGACAGAATGTGACCCTGTAGAAGGATAATACTGACAAAAACAAGGGTGAATGGAATGGTTATTTCTGACCTTCAAGCCAGCTTCAACCAGCCTTACCCAATCCCAGATTTTGCCGGAGCTGAGCCTCAAGCCCTCATTCTTTGGTTGGCGAGCGTCATTAAATTCAAATCTCAGGTCTCACAAAACCCGGGTTTGGTAATGCTAACTGACGATGGCTAAAAGACCAGAAATGGCAATCCCAGTGTCCCTTGTCATTGACAGTTCTATCCTTCTGCATGTACTACTATTCACCGCATGAATGCTTGTGAGAGCTCTAGATTCAACCACAAGTAACAAAGGGACGAGCATGTCCCATAACCCGATCAGTCCCAAAATTTCGTGGTACGGAGAGTGCGAGTTGGAAGGCTGCAGTCCGCTTACTAGAACTTTGTGGAGCAGAACAACCCCCTTTGCTTTTTAAGTCCTGAAATTTAGGCTTATTGACTTAAAATTTCGGTAGTGCGGTTTTGCCCTTTTTCGGGTAACCAGTTTCGTTTGAATAATTCTGTGCGTGTTAGATGAGATTTGAACTTTAACGTTATGTGTCAGATACTGGTGTCCTAGTGATGTATTATCTCAATCTGGTAAAGTTGTTTTGTGATGTTAATAAAAATGCTTAGAATAAAAACCTAAAATGCAGAAATGCGCCTACAGAACACTTTCACCTTTTGAATTGCCGGTTTGACCTTTGAAACTGGCAGCTTACCAGACTGAAAGGACCAGCCTACGAGCCCGGTAAATGTGCTATCACACGGTCCGAAAAAGCAAATTCATTAAAGCAGATACATAGGATGCTTGGCAGTCTGCAGATGGCGGTAACCCTACTTCCAGTATGGAATTTCACACAAACTGTTAATCTTCTTTGTATTTCCCCACTCTACCTTGAGCGAACCACTCTAGTTGATGGAAAAGAGCCGGGTGAATAAAATGCGTAAAATATTACAAAAAAACCATATAAATTGTGCACTAAATAACAGCATAAATAAATACCACCTACCGGAAGGCAGTGGTAACTTGCGTGTACGACGACAGGATGTACCGGTTCATATGTTTAGCTCTCAGGCGTGAATAAAATAGCCATTGAACTGGAAAAAAACAGCCTAAGCGGCCTCAAAGGCTATGTGATTAGTTTTAATCCCGTGGCTCACGCTTTCAGTTTGCATGATTTTCTTTGTCCCAAACCTCCAGTTATTTCTACGTAATATATCCTAACACAGTTAATTCTCAAACGTCTATTGTGTGCTGTTTCCGGATTTGTCTTTTGCTGACTGAGTTTGCCCGAAGGCTAAAATTTAGTTCCATCAGAGCTCTTGTCATCTGCATAAACCCATCCGGTCAGCCGGTTGTTGTAGAGATTCACAGATGCAAACGTAAATTATTAATTCACATGAAAGTTAGACCATCAAAAATCTGTAAATCAACCTTAATTTTTTCTCCAGCGAATAACAAATGATAAGGACAAGGAGGCTGAGCGTATTGGTGTTTAAATTTTTGTCAAAAGGAAGTAACCTCTGTCAGCAAGATCAAGTGGTCTTTCAAATTCAAATAATGCTCTGCTATTTTTTACACCTTACCTGGACTCTGCTCCAATACATGCATTATCACCCTGGTCTGCTATCAACCAGTCAGAAATTTTAAGGTTAGTTGCACCTAATCAGAACCCTCACCCTTGGGACTTTCTCTTGGTCCATTTTCTGTGTGAATCGAGGATGTGATGTGCTAAAATGCTATTCCTTAAAATTTTGAAGCTAATTTTTTTAAAAAAACATTTACCTATTCTTCGTTATACTCAGTTCATGACAAAGATTTATCACCCACAGATTAGACATTGCTAACCCGTTAGAGGATAAGTTTAACACAAAAGTTCTTCGCGAGAAATTTTTGAAGTATGTGCAGATGCATAGCTAACACTGGGAAAATTTTGTTTAGAGAGACCCTAACTGGTAAGCTCGCTTGAGCGGTTTAAAACCTATGCATATTTATAATCACTTCATCAGCAATGTGGGTTGATACTTTTATGACCAACGGTAACGATGCCGTTTCGGTCTAAAATACTGTATCAGATGTAAACGCTTGAACGTACACTCAGCCACAGCCACTTGAAAAAAAATGAAAAGTTAAAATTAATTGTTTGACGACTGCTTTGGAGAAAAGCACTTGTTACCATGTTTCTGCCTAATTTACCTGTGAAAAGAGAAAACTTGATTTGCCAGTGCAGTTTGAAAAGGACGGGTGATACTGCTTTGACCCCTTGTAGCACTGCTTGTTTTCGCCCCTTATTTAATGCTATGACATTGCATTGCTACCACTTTCGGTTTAACCGTGCAATTGATCTTCTTCAACTTGCCGTCCCCGAACTCGAAGAAAATCACTTTTCCTGAAAGACTTACCTCCGGGACTAGGGGCATAATCATAATGAAAAACCTTTTATATTAAGACAATCTTCAGCTGTCTTGGAAGTAACGTATAATACTCGCATGATTTCAGTTATAGCAAAATGTCGATTTGTCGGATTCGATCGATTGATGCTACTAAAAGTCGGAAAGCCTGTTGAATCAGCCACTTTCCATGCAAGTTTTAGTGCAACTTAGCCTAAATTGTGGATATCTCAGAAGCGGCCTTGCATTATCATCCCATGGTGTATGAAATGGAGCTTTGCCTAGCTCACCTGGACATTCGCTTTCCCAACCTGCCCTGTCGATTGTTCTTTCAAGATGTCCATCGACTGGATGGAAAAGTATATTTATTGCTTCATTGCAACTGACTGGCCCTCCGGGTTTTATTTGCTCTACGCACTACGAAGTAGGTTCTGTGCTCTGCTTTTATTTCACGAAAAGTTTTCACTTAAAGTCCTCTAATTAAATAACTTTCAACTTCTTTAATCTATTTGCAGCAGAGCTACTACCTAAAAGCCCAGACACCCATTTCGCTGATTTTGTGCTGCTGCATGACGCAGTTGCAAGGGTTTCGGATCTTCAGTGGGTCCCCAGTGTCCCCCGAAAATTTCTGGTGTAAACTTTTGCATTTCCTTCTCAGATACTTTGTGAACATGTAAATGCTTCGAAACAAATCTGCGCTCTGTTGTAGCCTTTAGTTGATGGCTTATAGCTCAGATATTAAAAAAACTTTCACCGAATCATAGAGGGTCTCTAACAAAGAAGTTACGCCATGTTCATTCGTTTACTTCTGAGTAAAGTAAAAAGGTTACAGTATCTTTTTACTAATCTCTTTTTTAAAAAATCCCTTAGGAAGTGAAAAATCAACGCAAGCCGCGCGAGGCCAAAATGCCTGTTATTTCGGAGTGGAGCTGGTGTGGAAAGTAGCCCGACGCCTGACAGAAACGGACAACATTGTAATTACCGCATACGACCAGAGCAAGTACCTCCCGAAAAAGTATGTGCTTCACACTTGACGTCCAAATTTGACAAATGAAGAAACTGACCGCAGATGGTTTACTCGTTTTTAACGCTTGGTCTCCCGGGTTCCAGATTTGCTTTGTTATTAATCCAAGCAAATCCATTCCATCTTAAAACCAACCATGTTTACTTTTTTGCGTTTAGGAAAGAAAACTTGATTTGATGATGACACTGAGGATGAGGGGGATGAGGATTATGATGCAAGTTTTGGTGGTGGGAGGATGCTGATAGTGGTAAATAAGAACAATATGATGATGATGAAGATGACCTTGACATCAGAAGAATGAAGGAAAAGAGAGCCAGCCGTCCTCGCATCCAGCACCACATTCTGGCAGTGTTGACCTGCATTTAAAGTTGTTTTTCAGTCAGAAGATAGTATGTTATCTAAGAAACAGTTTCCTTAAAGCCAAAAGGGGCTGGCGCATTATGCTGACAACTTTAAATAAGCTTTACCGAAGTTCTTATAGGAGCTTGCTTTTTCTGATATGGTTAATCCGAAAAAACTCTCGGGATCAGTAGTATTTTGGACGAACTGTTATTCAGAAGCACTACCAACAAACAGTTACCGATAAACAGATATTTTCGCATTTGCTTTAGGCGTCAGAGCGGGATGACGATCTCCGGCCTATTATGCTCTCAGGAGGGTATGCGGGCATTCCGATTTGCCTTGCTACCGCTGGATATTTGCGCATCACCCAGAGTGGAATATCCATAAGCACTTAGGATAGACTACTGAAAGCCATTCCTATTGGACATTTAATATTTCTGATCGCCACCAGCATGACGTGAGCATGCGACTTAGAAATACAGCCTTCAGAGCCGTCCTTAGGTGGGCAGTGAACAGCTGCTGACAGCAAGGCAACCAGCAACGGTCATTCCAGTCTTTTCGCCTTTGTCAGAAACACTAAGTGGTATTTTTAGTGGATGTTTATCGACGTTTAAATGTCTCATCTGATAATTTTTATTTAATTTTAAAAATTCCATGTATTTACCCGGACGTATGTGTGGACTGCGGAGGGCTGAGTTTAGGTCGTTATAAGAAATTCCGGATGATTGATGGACCGTAAAAAATACTCATCCCTTACCCCAGAATTTTTGTGCGGTAACTGAAGGAAAAAAGATATTAGGTACGTGAGAGCTTTTTGTGGCAGCTTTTCAACAGATGGCGCACACTGGATTATCCTGGGCCTAACCAGATTGCTGACAAAGGATATAATGTTTCAGGCCGATAAAGGCTGCGCCAATTCCCTGTCAGTGTTCAGCTGTTTAGTGTATAGCTGCTGATGAGAGAAGAATCCTGGTTGCCAATTTGAATGTCAGGGAGAACTATTAATAAACCAAAACTACCGTAGCCTGTGTCAGGGAAGCTGTGAAAGCTTTATGAAGAACCAGAGAAACCAAGCGAGACCGCGCGTCAAGGACCCATATGAGCGACCTGCCTGATGGTGTGAACATTCCGAAGAAGGCAGAACTGCACTGCTACTCATTACAGACATCAGGTAGTCCACGTCGGCATTTTCTTTTTCCTTCACGGACGTGATTAATTTATTCTGTGTTTTCAGGCTTCTTCGCCGTCGTTAATTTTACTTAAAATGGACATTTTTTGTTGGATAAGGAGTTGAATTTTTTACGCGAGCTCTTAAACTGCAAGAGTTTTGTGGAGTGGAGAGAACGTGAGGTTTATGAATGTTTAACGGCCACACAATAAAAAATATCTGCCTACCACAATTGAAATAGCAATTAAGAATTCCAACGGCATCCCGTCTTTAACCCTAGGATGCACTGTCTACTGCATCATTAGCGTATGCACCAGGGGCTTAACCATATTACCTTGGTTTACCTGGAAACAAAATCTATGATCATTCGCAGCAGAATTTTGCATGCAAAGCTTTGCACTTGGAACATTTTATGACGAAGATCCTTGCAACACAGAAGACTTACTTACCCCTAGCGTCCAAATGAAATCTACTGGCCGGTTTATCGAGAGCACCTAACTTGGTCAAGAAAATGGTTAAAAGTTAGCAGCAATTCTATTCATATAGAGCTCAAACCTTACTCTGTCCAGAACAGATACATTAATATACTGATTTATCCCATCCGAATAAAATCTGATGTGGTACTTTGAAGATTATCCGCTCTTTTTCTATCAAAGACAGTAGTACTTAAATAGAACTTCCTTTTTTCTATTATATTCGCTCTAGAGCAATCGGATCAGTGACAGTCAATTTATCAGAACTTATAAAACGACAGGCATTGAATTTGGAAGAATTTTTGGTGGATTCTGGCAAGGTGGTAACAAATGTAAGTTAAACACATCTCCTCGTAAAAATAAAATTGAATTCTTTATAGCAGCTTATACCCTTGTTGTCAGTTATTGTCGTTTCGTTGTGATGGCAGTGTAAAAACGGATTTTCATAAACAAGAGTGAAGAGAAAGCATTTAGGCGTGCTTTTGACTCCAGCTTCATGATTCCTGTAAAATATAATTGGTTGAAGCAAGGAAAAGTTACTCATGGCATCGTGTATCAGTGAAAACCTACGAAAATTTGGCAAAATAAAAAACCTTGGAGCAATATAAAAAAATAAAAACCTTGGAACAATATTAACAGGCTGAGTTTTTCGACATTTGATCCGTTACCCATGAGCAACACCTCTCAGACTGTCATTTGGCTACTGTTAAAGTAACTGGTGCAGAGGATAAAGCATGTTAAAATTCACAAAACCCCGAATAACAGAAGCCCTTCTCTCAATGCATCGACTTAAATGCCTAACTTGATAGACTACAGTTACATAATCGTAGCATTAACTTGCTTTGATATAGTTATTCTTTGAGAAAACGGAATCGCCTTAAGCACGCAAGTTCCTGACGAATTAGTCAACGTAATTACTCGAGGGACATTATGCGGGTTCATACAATCGAATTATAAGAAAATAAGAAGGCACTTACTGAAGGTAAAATGAAAATGAACGTTTGCTAATATGCCTTTTTTCAAAAACTATTTGTTCTGATACGTCATCCAAATTAGATAGTGAGAATATTTCGGTGTGCATGTGCTCGCTGGAGTAATGTTAAGAATTTCTTATGCAACAAACGTCATTTTTCTGTTTATTTGGAATTCATGGTCATAATTAACACTGACGTTTAAACCGTACTAGATAAATATACACGCAATGCGGAGCGGATCATTAAATTTAAATATAATTTTCGAATGAATATCATATCACCCATTTTGTTTCTATTGTACATATTTATCGAAACTAGACGACACAAACCGATCTGCTTAAATATATGTCGACCCTACTTGTAAGACACTTCGTATCGGTTCGCGCTTTTTCCTAGAATATGTGGTGTTTATAATTTAGACTTACTGCTTAGACCAAAAAATAAAGTAACTCTAAGGAATCTCTCGATGTTCGATTGAGTGTTCAAACAGCGAGCGCGTACGTTTGTTAAGGACTCTAATTGCGTATTGAGTTACGAAAAGGATGGAGTAGGTAAATGACTAACCAGACGACTAATTCACGAACCAGCGGGCTGTATCAAGCGAAGGCCTCCCAACCGGCTTAAGTCAGAGAAACTACATGGAGGCTATAAGAAAAAATTTTCTCGGACTGCATATAGGGTCGCTTCGCGAGTCAAAAAGAGGGAGTATTGATTAATTTAACAGACTTTCTTGAGACAGTTAAGCTTCACATGATCATGCGCAATTTGGGGGTGGGGTTTGGAGTTTGATGGTTTGAGTTCTTCTCTCCGCAAACGTCTGGTGACTGTGTAAGTTCCCCTTTTCACGTGGGTTACCTTGGTGGTAGTTCGTAGAAGTTGATTGATGGGTCAAGCAGTGTCGAAAAGAAGGGAACACGAAGAAGAAACCCAGAAAAAAAGACGCACTTCATGTTTGATGACAGATATGGTGAGCTTAATAACTCAGTTTGCCTATATTGTGGTAAATTTTGGCGTTTATGGTTCGATGAGTTGCAAGGAGGTCAAACTAGTGCCTTTAGACTTCAAACATATTTTCGGAAAGGCTGACATTGTGAGAGCTTGTTCTCTGCTCCTCATACAGGTTCGTTAGCTGGGCAAGAATCTAACTGTGGACGCTTATGACGCAGCACCAGAGTAAATTAAATTATTCTACTGAAAAAAATATTGGGTTTTCTTGTTTGCACCACGATAAGTCAGACACAGATCATGCACCACACGTTTCTAAAGAGTGGTCAAGGGCATTAGCTGTCCTATTGAGGATGACCTTTTGCAATTTCGCTTCTAGTGGCAATGGCTCTTGAAGTATCCGTTTTCTCTTCGCACTGTAATTTTGTGCCAATGACCACGATTCGCCCAAATCCTTGGTGATAGAATAACCCAAAGTAATCGATGTGGCGCAAAGCTCCTCGATATCACCACCACCGCAGGGCTGGCTCTTCACTCCTTATGAAACTAAGTTTCATGAAACGTTTACCGACTGTTGCGTGACATCTTAGATAGCCTCATTCGTTTTCGCCAGCCATTCTAGGCTGTTCTGTGTGTGCTAATCTCAATCCTTTTAATAAAAAAGCCGACTCAGCGTTCCCCCCATACTCATAAAAGCATGGACTTGCTCTTTGACATTTGTGGAACATTTTAGGTTTCCTTGTCATTCGACCTGTACTACAGACCACCAGATCAGGGCGAAGAAGGTCTCGACAGTGAAAGGTTTGAGCAACCCTTCGCAGATTTTCACAAAGCCAGCAAGTCCGGTGATGAATTTGAGGAAGAGGCTGATGAAGCTGCAGAGGAAGAACTCGAGTATGTGTTCTCTGATATGCAGTTTTCGAAGAATGATCGCAGTTCCCATTCAATTTTTTGCCAACTTCCAACTGCATTCATAAAGTGAAAATGACCACGGTAACCTTTCAGAAGTCTCGAAAACATTATTTACATCTTGGAAAGAAGTCCTAGGGAAAAGCACTTTAGTTAAAATAATAAGTTAAAACAGGACAACTAAGAGAATGCTCCACTTAATTTTTAAAACTCTTAAAAAGACCATTTAAGTCTTTTTTAAGTTGAGACCAGAAATGACTTTCAGCAACCTTAATGTCTTTCATAAAAGCGTTGGAAAAATCGTATCAATTTTTTTCTATCAAGCTCTACACCCATTTATTATTTAAGTCGTGTGTTGCTTACGCTTCCATTTTAGATCGGAAAACAACTTTGCTGAACTGTTTGATATGCAGGCGGCTGGGACAGGGGTTGACATGGGAGACATTCAGTCAGTGCATTCCTCTGTGCTCTCGGCTCCCATTAGAAGGTGAGAACTCCTTTTTACATGCATGAAGGCTCGATTGTTTCGAAGATCTTACAGTGCTTGTTTTTACCCAAGCCCTGAATTATCTGAAGTAGGTCCTAGCTTGGATTTACCTGTCAGATTTCGTTATTTGCTCGTAATTGGCAGGCAGGTAATTCATATAGAATCATCATTATCATGAAGGTTTAATGGCAACCTATGTGCAAAGTATTTAACGATGAAGACAAACTTACATGGTACTTATCTCATCCACTTTCCCTCTCACTTACCGTATTTAAGTGGTAAGGTGAAGGTCAAACAATCGGAGCTGACAGGCTCCACGTCTACGCGTGCTACACACGAGCAGTTTTATAAAATGCACATAAAAGGCTTTTCGACATCTCACAGTGGCACCCAACTGACTGCTGTACGCCTGAACCACTGTATTATAGCACTTATTTCGTAGGAACTCTGGACTTTCTCATTCGTTAGCAGCCCGTTTAACCCACAACAATAAACACGTCGTGATATTATAAAAGCTAAATAACTACATTCAAGGGAGGAGAGAAAACATTTGCATTCGCGTAAAGTGAACCTTGTGTTCTCTTCTGGGGCAATTTGATTGGTAAAAGGATTAGACATACTCCTTTAGAAACGGTTGACTGCCGCCTTCAATTGGTTTTCATAAATGTACGCACAGATGGACAAGCACCCAGGCATAACTAACCAAAGACAAATTAATTTTTATGGCAAATCTCATAGTCCTTTATACAAATTACAATTACATTGTTCCGGCTGGATGTTTTGGCAACCCAATTACATTACAAGCACAGCTATAAAAATTGCAAAACGTATTACTTTTTCGTCACCCTTTTAATATAAATAAGTTGTGATTGAAACGTTTGGTTACAGTCAAAACCACAATTTTAGGTCGAGACTACGTAATTAGTCGCCATAATGACAGAATAGGTACGATCTAAACACCTAGAGGCACGTGTTGCGCCGATCTTATACCGCTGTAAGGCGCAGATGCGAGCTGTTCGGGTCAGTAGTGGGTCCCGCAGCGTTTCCATGTGTTTTCTGGTCCATGAACTCCGATTCCCATCCTGCATGGTTTAATTTTCGAGGACATTAATGCGTGAACTGGGTATAAATCATTTGGAAAAAAATAATCTCAGGCTCAACCAGAAAGTTCATATGAATACTTGGGATGAAATCCATCAGCTGCTGTGGAATAACTGCGCAATATTCACAAGATACCAACAGGCAGTCAGAAGCGTAAACTTATGGTAGTCCATATACCAGAGAACACACGGGAAACGCTGAAGGCACGCTAATGAGCCGAACCTTTCTCAGCTGTGCCACGCAACGTAACAAGATCGCCGGACCACGTGTGTCTGATATTTTAGCTTGTGCCCATCCTGTTAGTATGGTACATAAGTACGTAGTTTTTATCTGAAAATATGATCTTTAGAACTCTTCAAATCAACTCCGCGCTCCAGGGCACTTATGTTTAGCTGGTGAAAGAGCTCGGCTGCTATTGAATCAATACCAATGACTTCTCATTACAGTAAGCCGTGCAGATCAAATATGCTAAATTATACGCAGTCTATCTTGATCAAAACATTAGTGAAGGTGAAGTTAGTAGACTTACTGAACCCTCATACTAGTTGGAGTCATTTTGCTGCCCAGATAAGTTAGATAAGATCAGGAGAGATAAGTTTAAGTTGCTTATAGGAGGACAGAAGAGCTCTAAAGTCCGTAGATACTGAGTCGCACAAACGAGCAGACCTACACATGAGCAGACCTTCTGTTAGAGGTCAAGAGTTTGTCTTATGGAACTGTTGATAGCTAGGCTTAAACCAATATAAGGTAGTGTCCACAGAATGCAGTATCATATGTCTAAGGAGGAGAGTATTTCTCTACAGTTTATTCTTGGCAAATGCGTCATTTAACCGTTCAAGGTACCACGTGAGACGTTGAAGAACAATTCTAGTACTAGTACATTCACCGTGCGGCTCCATGCGCAACTTCAGAGCACACTGACCAACTCACCAATTCCAGTATAAGGATGCAGCTGCATTATGCCCAGCCTCAGAGTGCTTAGTGAAGTGAGATTTAAGAATGAGCAAATTTAGGTCGATAAGACATGTTTCTGAGCTAATATTTGGCCGCTTATTCGGTGAACAGGTGTTTATGTATTGTCCCCTTTAGGACGTGAAATTTCCTTATTTGGAGTCGGCACGTTGATGGATTTCGGACTCAAGCACACCAGCTCAGGTACTAGGTCCTACCCTGACACTACGCGTGGCGACAAGCGAGTTGTATTTGCTTCGTTCCAGCAGCTCTGGCTGGAATACGCAGGAAACCGATGCGTTGGTTTTTTCACCACATCTAGATGAAGACACCAGGTAGAGCTAGTTGGGGGCATGTTGGATCCCAATTCAAATCAAAGGAATAACAAAGAATCAGAACCTTCCTGTTGAACGCCGGATGAAAAGTAAAGGCCGTTAAAACGGCTGCCAAATCGAAGGTTGTCATCGAACAAAAAAAGATTGACTAGAATGACCATTTCTAGCTGTTTGACGGTTGATAGTCAGGCATAATCAAATCCTGGGTCTGCATGAGGTGACACCTGAGTTAGAATCATATGGCTTTTAAGGAAATTGAGCAATGTGCTCCACGTCGTTATCGCCGAAACTTCTCCATGCGTGCTTAATCGTCATCATGAGGCTGCTTACGAGCGCTCTAGACCTGAGGTAAGGGAACAAAGCGATAGCCTACGTTTATATTCTCCGTTAAGAATAAATTTAAGTAAGTAGGTACATGCATAAAATCATTTCCCAGTATAACCTCTGATGTCGCCCGAACCAGGATTAAGGCTCTAAAATACTCATACTTTTCGTACCATGGGTTCAGTTATTTTGTATGAACGCTTATATTTATCAAAATTGTGTCAGAGCCGACCTCTCGCAGTCTTTTGAGTATAAACTTTGGTGTTTTTTGAAATCGTTTGGATAGCGGTATATTGCAGTCCGCTGGGTGTGTGACACACGCCCTCAACACTCAAGTTGACTCATCGGGTGACGCTGTCACCTCACTGGTGCGCTCGCTTCACACAGCTGCTAGAATCAGGCTAAAACTATTACGTTTGCCCTACACCAAGCACTGAAGTCAAAAAACGCGATCATTGTCAACGAGTTTGGGGCAGTGGTTACCTACAGGCAACTTTGTTTATGGCGATGCAAATTTGCTTTGGATCTACCTCCTCGCATGCCCACTGCATTCCGGTGAAAGATTGGAGTGAGCACAAGGTGGGCGTAAACGCAGTGGCTGACAAAGCTAAGCAAATCGCCTACGCGTGTCCCACATGACCTGACACCACACCTGCTAGGTTTCGCCAGGTAGAGGGGGTCTTGAATCTCACGCAAATTGGGAGTACCTTAATTTTTACAGTGTCGGCTAGAGATGTAGGCCAACGGGGGGATGAGATTGACTGCAACAGTTGACGTGGTGGCATGAACCTCCGTCTAACGCATGATCATTTACAATAATAAGTAAGGTTTTATGGTGACTTAGCGTAGCCCAACTGTTGTGTGACATGAGCCAAATAAACCTTTGTTTCGGTCAACCGCAACAATAGTGTAGCTTCTTGTGTTGTGAAAAATACATTTTATCTACCATGCGTGGGAGCCCTTGGTAAGGTTGTTCTGCCTATAGTACTAGCCGCTGTGTGGCTGTTGGCGGGACTCTAAAGTGATTCTCAAGGCACAACGGGGCGAGTTAGTTCTGTAACCTTTTGATGAGCGCCAATGTACTATCCTTTATATATCCGAAGGAAACTGACAAAACAAAGAGACCATAGCTCAATGGTTAGAGCGTCAAACTTCCAGCCAATAGTTTGCAGGTTAGATCCTCAAGTGCTGGAATACCTGGTGGCTAATAAACCAGCAATGGATATTCCCCTCTCACTCGTCTTTGTCCATAATGTTCTTCAGAGGAATACGCTGTTGAACAAGAAAAATAACGTAAGTACGGTTCTAATACTGATAAACGGGAAACATGGTGCAGGCTTAAAGTGATAAATGATAACGTGTAAGTTTATGGTTGAGCATGTTCCATTAGTCACAATCGGCAAAAATCATCTTTTTACGTTTTTACTTAAAAACGCGTTGAACAGTGAATTTGATCTGTAGGCCATCTAGGCGGTATAAGCAAATGTTTTAAGTATGAAAAATTGATCGAAAATATGTTTAGATTTTTGCCCATTATGACTAGTTCTGGCGAATTTAAAGGAGCCTAATAAAAATCCCACATGTCATATTTTTATTGAGTTTAACCTCTTGAAGCACATTTGGAAGTACATTTAATGTTGCGGTGAATATTGCATTAGCTTAAGTACAGGTTGCGCAATTTGGCTGCCGAGTGTGCAGTAATTTTTGCGTCGATATCACCTACATGCCTTACGGATAGACAACGAAGGCACTAAAAGTTCTCTGGAATTTGGTAGTCAACACCGAACGGGAAAACCGGGAATCAAACTGTGGCTCCAAACTTTGAAATTTAAAAAGAGAACAACAACTGCCCCACCTTCTTACTTTCTCCTTTTAAAATAAAATTTATAAGAATGACATTTGCCTGTTGAGTTTCAGTGCATAAAATGTAAATATGCGCGTTTTGGGTCATCAGTAGGTACATTTGTTACCAACCGGCAACGATTGCAGGATTATTCTCAATTTTCTCCTTTCTTAGAGACCCGAAACTAAAGCCCTTGATTGACGCGACTGTCCTCAAACCGGAAACTTTCACGGTAATTGCAAGAAATCATTTCCTTTCCAATAAGTTTACTGTATTTCCTATACATTAAAATTGTTAGAGGATTTGGAGTTGCGATAGACCAATCGGAAAACACATGCTGATGGGGGTAGGTAAAGGATTAAATGGCTTTTGATTTTCTGTCAAATTGAAAATTATACCGGAAGGCCATCTGACATTTCCGGTGTTTGCGGTTTAAAATCAAGACACTATGTATTTTAAGGCCAATTAATTTGTAAAACCATGAATAGTAATAAAGAAACGAAATAACAGTCCTGTTTGGCATCCACTTTGTTCTGCATCCAGAAAGAATTGGCCAAGTATGACATATACTTCGACTAAAATGTTGATCGATGTTTCTCTTTACTATAGGTTTCTGTTACCATTATCGAAGCTCGGAACTTGCCAGGCACAAACATAAATCCCATTGTTACGGTGACAGCAAATGGAAAGACGCAAAAGACGGATGTTAAATTGTACACAAACACTCCCTACTACAACAAATTCTTCTCCTTCGAGTACTATATGCCCGCGACCAGCAGTTATGGATGAGATCATACGAATCAAGGTAAGCACACTAATTTTGCGGCGTAAAAAGGCAAACTTTAAAGAAAGGATAATATTTTTGGACCCGGAATTCTTCCGTCTTAGAGGCCGGAACAGGATCGTCAGTGTCAGTGTGTCCCCACCACTGTCAAACTAGGCGTTGGATACATTTTGAGCAATAACGGCGTGAAGTTCCTGTTAGAGGTGAATCTTCGCATTCCAGGTTTGTGTATAAGTGAAGAAGAAGAAGAAGAAGAAGAAGAAGAAGAAGGATGTTCGTTCGCTGGAATTATGGCTTTATTCGTCTGTACTCGTTTTTTGCCATTTTATCTCTGACAATGGACTCCAGTAGGAGTTAGAAAGCTCAGACGAATAAAACCCTGATTCCGACGAACGAATAACATTCTTCTTCACTTAGACGAAGTTCCTGTAGCAGGAATATTTTGTCTTGAGAGAATATCCCAGCAATCTTAGCCCTAGAAAATTCCAGCCAAGTAATCGCTTATCCATTACATAAGTCTATTTTCGAAGTACATGAGTTAAGTTAAAATTTTATTTGTCCTTGAGAATAGCGGATTTTGCAACTGCAAACAATGCAAGCTGTAACGCCCTTGCTGGACTGCTTTCTCGCATAGACGACGATGATTCATTCAATTAGCACAGCCAAACTACGCAAATTTGAGGACCGATAGTTGTCCACCAGTCAGTCAAATGCTGCCGATGTGATATTCGTACGAAAAGGGCCACTTTTAAGGGTATTGCGTCAGGCCTAAACCCAATAAGGTGAGTACCGGAAGACGGGCACCCTCACAGATAAATTCTCGAAAGAAAAGGAAAAAAACGAGAATCAGAAAAACAAATAAGTAAAACGAGGAAGTGCTACGTAACAGAAAAATGATGTTGGTGCACATCACTGCGCAGTTGCCCGACGTGCCATCAGCTTGTGAACGATTGGCGACCCCCGGGACGTGTTAACTGCCCACACCTATTTTTCTCTTTAGGTGTTCCTTTTTGTGAGCAAAATTAAACCTCACCAATGCCTTACGTTCCTCTGTCTCCGTTGCACACAAACTATGCATTAAGTGCTTTTCCTACTACAGATTTTTCGGATAAAGGACTTCCGAATATTTATTTAACTTCATTTTTTAAAAGCCTTTGAATTTAATCTGTAAGTGCTGCCGAGCTTTATTTCACAGATTCTTCCGGCATTTGCGACTCATTTCGAAGAACTACTTGTACACTTATTGAGTGCGTTAATCTCTCATTGCTGCCCTTATGTTAGGTGTTCAGTCTGCGCTCTCACGTGGTCGCTCGTATACTACCCGGGAAATTCATTGGTGAATTTCTCATTGATGTTCGCACAATCTACGAGAGTAAAGGTATATGTTTTGAATAATTTTATTCTTTTGAATTTTAAAGTAGCAAGTTTCGTTCTTAAAAAGCATCATTGGCAGTAAAAAGGGGCACTGAAAGGACATGAACTTGCTTAGATGCCGTCATTAGCCAGTGATATCTCCGAACATAAGTTCTGAGGCCTCAGATTCGAAACCAAACTACTGAATCATCGATGATTTGCCAATTCAACGAGATTACACTTGAGTTAGGAGCCCACGCCCTCAGGTCTCTGAATTAATTGTTCTTCAACTCAGATGTCAGTTGATTTTCCAACCAAACACCTGGATATGCGAGATGTGATGGTTCAAACATAGACTGAAACCTTTTGTGAACTTTTGCTGAAATTCGGTTATTAAAAGGCCTAAACTCCATAGCAAACGGATGCGCCAATTTCCGTACTGCATACGGGCTATAATGACTGTGCAATTCTTTCGTTTTAGCATATTTCAGCTCTTAGGCTACAGGGAGCCAGTCCTGAGGTTTGATTGACTGAAGCCTTGTATACAGACACTCAGTTAGCTATTGAATCGGGCTCAGTGGTTAGTGATAGTCAATTAACGACACATAGTCATTTTAGGGTCTACTTTATCTCCACAACAAGTATCGACAAAGTGCATCTTAAAAAACGCATATAGACGGAGCTTTTTATACTGCTTCCACTTAATACTACCGGCTGACCGTAACTGTGTATGGCTTTTTTTGAAGGTCATGCACTCAGTAACAAATGGGCTGTTCTAATCGATCCAAAAAATCCTCTTCAAGGACCTGTTGGTTACGTGCGCCTGGATTTGGCTTTCCTGGGGAAGGACGAAATACCCAAGGTTAGCATCATTCGAGTTTCCTATTTCTGCTAGGAAAGCTAACAAAATTAGTAATATTGCGGATAGAATTTACCCCGCAAACGTTTATCCACGCTCTAATTTTAAAGAAAACCTTTTTAATACCAATCAGAGTTCAAAAGAATAAATGAAGGAGAAACAGAGAGCTGCGGTAACTTTGGTCACGATAAAAATTACTTCACTGTTATTAGGAGAAATCAATTGTCCTTAGCCCATTCCATTGGTAATGATCTTTGTGTTTCTTTACATTTCCTAATTACAATTTCAAATGCCAATTGCGTCAGAGTGACGCTAATGGTAATAGGGGTAAAATCACCGTTTCATGGTGTGATTTATGTAGTTTTCTGTTATCTGACTTTCCATAAATACCGTTTTAACTTGGATCAAATGAGTCGCAGAATGGTTAGATTTGCGTATGTGGCCCCGGACAGGACATGGGAACAGGAACCATCCGGAAACAGTTATTTTTGTGCCAAATTCAAAGAAAATTAGGGTACTGCTTAAGGTTTGAGTGAGAGTTAGGTTTAGGGATAGGCTAAAGGTTAAGATAAAGGAAGGTTTTTAAAGTTAAGGCTGGGTCAAGATTAAGGCAATGTTTAGGGTCTGAACACGGGAAAATTTGCCCCTCCTGGAATTTACCACAAGGCCACCTGTATGGATTGAGGGTCGAGGTTGGCATTTACGGAGGCAGAAGCAAACGCGATCGAAATTGAAAGCAGACGGGATTGTAGGAGGAGGACCTCAAAGCAACCAGAGAACATAATGTAGAAGAGTTCATTCGCTTGTTTCAACAGCCGAACTAAATAGTTCAGGGGGTAGTTAGACACGGGTAGATAAAGGAGGCTAGGTGATAATTTTCTGAGGGTTCTAGAAATGATCCTCGTTTGTGGTGATCGTGCGCCGAATATGACGATTCAAGTGGGCATGTAGCAGTACCTGCAACAGTACCTACCAGTATCGGGCTATGGATCAGCGCAAAAAAACAATAGCCATGGATATCTGTATGAACGATGGCGTGTATGAAATTCAAAATCCCCGTCCACAGCAATCGCTGCACTGCCGTGGGCCACGTCGTCTTCGCAGGAATAAAAAATCAAAAAGCATTATGATCAATTACGCAATTATGGGTTCTATCTACATGCTTTTTGGTGGGTTCATCTTTGTAGTTCTCGATTGCTAAGACGGCCCGATGTAGTTAAAGGTTTGGGGGGAAGTCTGAAGAATGGCTGTCATCCTTTAATGTGCCTTCTGCTTTTTTCTCTTTTAGCATATTAAACGGGAAAAGGCAGCTGAGGACGAAAACATTGAGAAGTAAACCTTATTTTTTGCCTTTTCTACAACGTTACTACCTACCTTTCTGTGTCTTTTGTTCCTACCAGTAAGAAAAACCTTTACAAGATCCACGACAACAATAATTATGTAAAGATTAATCGTCTTATTTTGACCTCGAATTTCACTTAGAAGGTATTTTTTAAAAAATATCGTAGATAACTTATTGCTAGGTCTACAAAGTTGTATAAGTGTGTATATTAAGGTAAAAATGAAAAAAGAGGCGATGAATTCCGCCGCAGGAGACAATTTTAAAGCTGTGGGGATCTCGATCAACATCCCACAGGGATAAATTGCCTGCTGGCTTCCGCCCATCGAACCGTAGTCATGGTGACCGTGATGTCTCAGCAAATCTTGCATCGTAAGCAGAACGAAGTTGCGCAACAACAGTAGACACGCGAAGGAAAGTAATCGATGATATATGTTTTCTGAAAAATTTTCTAAAAATTTATTGTTATCTTATTATGAAAATACGGTATTGATAATTTTCTCTCCTAAGGTTTGAGTGGATATGCATAAATATATTGCTGATAGGAAATAACAAATGTAAAGTATGAGAATTGCAAAGCCTGCATGCCAATATCAGACTGCACACCGTCAATAAATTGATAGCAGTCCCCCAGGAAGGTTGTGGTTAAAACTTCTTTTTCATCCTCAATTATCCAAAGCTGGTAAAAAAAGACTTTCCCTTATCATAACTCTGCTGGTAACTAAAGGTTGCCTCCATTTTATGAGTTCAACCACATAATTTGTGATGAGGAATACACTAACATGCGGAAAAAGAGTTTGCATTATCCGACGTTACATTCTTTACTTCGAGTGCTGTAACTGTCATTTGTTGACCATTATAGGGACCTCCTGGTTCCAAAGGGCATAACTAATTTGATTAAGCGCAACCTCACGGAGTTTGCTGTCAAGCTCTATCGGGCGGAGGGACTACCACCAATGAACACTGACATCATCACCTCGATCAAGCAGGCCTTTGTAGGCGAAGGGGCGCCTATGTGCGATCCCTATGTAGAGGTCTCTTTGGAGGACATTCTGTAAGTTCTGTCTGATCTGCACTCCAATTTTTGCGCCCTCTGAGGAGTCTCTTGCCTCCACTTTCTCGTCTTTTCCATGTCAACCCACCCCGCTTTATGTAGACAGTCCGTTAAAGGTTATATTCTGTTAATTTTAAGCCAAATTATTGTAGGTTCGAATTTTTGGTGAACAGTTTTCCTAGTAGATTTAAAGAAGAATTAATACTGGAAAGCATTATGAAATTTAAGTATTTCTGCTAAAAACCTTCCACTTTTGCCTCAGACCACAGATTTAACCCTTCGCTGTACATTTAGAGAAAATCGGTCAACCATATGCTGACCGCTTACAGAAAACGGAGCAAAACTATCATACGATTGACATCGGGGCCTTTTAAACCAGACTGTAGGTGAGCATACGAACTGGAGCACAGTTTTCCTGGCCTTTCATAAAAACACCGCATGTGAGACTTCTTGCTATGACAGTTAGGCGTGTGCAGTGTTAACTTTTGGTGGCCCTCTATAAGTACTTTAATCGTCTTAATCGGTTACGTTTATAAATGCACGTTACGAGCAAAGTAGTCATTTGGGGTATTTGTCAGAGGCAGTCCAATCAATCAAAGTTTTAACGCATCCTATGTGCAAGTACGAGAGTGATCCTATGCACGTGCATATTCACTTTTGGCATCTGCAGAAGCATCAATCCTCCCCGCTTTTCCTAATTTTAAGTTCACCCCGGGATACCCAGTAATGTTGCCCTTATGATTGGCTGACAAGCGACCAATCCTGGTTCGGACTAGATAAACCAATGCAACTTGCTCGATATGCAACCATCGCTGAGAGAGAAACAAACGTTCAGGATAAGTCATGCAGAGACTTTTGTAATTTTTAGAGAAATAAGTAGCTAGCAGTAAGGTGACTAATGAAAATGCGACCCTACTTGGTCTTTATGAAATACCTATCTATAGCATTTCCCTCGGCAGCATACGACAAGGGAACCTACAATTCAGAACACCCTTTCCCTCACCGGTTTATGATTGGGGGCTTCATTCTGCTTAGGGCTACATGTACGGGGTTTAAGCATTACCGTTAAGGGTTACAGTCAAGTGTTTATGATAAGGACTAGAGATTAGCTTTAGGGTTACGATTAGGGTTTTAATGTAAGATTTAGGGTTTTCAGGTTGAGATTAGGTTTAGGGTTTGAAAGTCAGGGATAGATTCCGAGGTTGAGTTTAAAGGTCAGGGTTGGGAGTTTCAATGTTACATTTAAGGTTTTTTTATTAGGATAGAGATTTTAACATAAACATTAACAGATTAGATTTGCTCACAAAGACACGCATAGGGGGTCCAATACCGATTACTATGTGACATATACCAGCATCCTCATATGACGAGGG
The DNA here is from genome assembly GCA_017591395.1 of Schistocephalus solidus. Classification (NCBI taxonomy): domain Eukaryota; kingdom Metazoa; phylum Platyhelminthes; class Cestoda; order Diphyllobothriidea; family Diphyllobothriidae; genus Schistocephalus; species Schistocephalus solidus. Next base: position 402,078 of record WEDG01001931.1, on the reverse strand, counting down.
TTTAGCCATGGTCAACTCCCGAAAATACGCATGACGGCTTTTCTAATGGCTATTCAATGCATTTAATGCTGGTGTGAACGATGTTCTCTATACCTTTCCTTAGGGTTTAACTAGTGAGCGCCGCCTTTAATGCGTTCAGCTTCTGTTTTGTCTTTGATTTATGCCTTTTCTAATTCATTGGCATTTTGGTTGTGTTCAAGTTGATTATGGTTTGCCGGCCGCCTACGAGTATGTTAATTAGCCCATTCCGTCTTTTCATACTTTTTTGAACTACGGGATCCAGTCTGCTCTGGTCATTGATAGACTTAAGCAAGATAGTGGTGTACAAGAAATAATTGGCATGTCATCGTTGAGTTTTCCATCCACAGTTTCTTTTAGTCCCACCCACAAAACCCCCTTTGCCACTATTGCAGCGATCCCTGCTCCCCGTTTTCTATTTGGGGCCACAAATTCATTCGTCGTCAAAAATTTTTCCAATCCGTTTTTGCTTTTTCAATATCCCGATATGATGCTTGAATTTAACCCACCTGGAAAGTTTGAATACAGAGTTGTCTTTCATTGGACGTGATCGAATGGAATCTTGGAGTATACCTGAAAGTCATCTTACCTATTGACTTTTTCGAACTCCTCTGTAGTCTCTAATGCTTCGATCTTTTCAGAGTTGTACCTGAGGTATCAGCAAGAGAATGTTCTGGCATGTTCTCTTCAACGTGTGTCGGTGAGTTAGCGTGTTGGTATGAAAGGAAAGGTCGTGTCTAAAACAGTGCATCCCAGTGAATGCTGAGTCGGGCGAATCCATACGTTAAGAGTTCCACCATCGTCCGCACTCGAAGATGGGATAGATTGCGGATAGTGTCATTCGTCAGCGGGTTTCTATTTAAACACAGAAGGGAGCGGTTTCTGTGGGAAACCATGAGAAAAGACGCCTGTTATAACGACAACAAGGTTTTACCGAAAGGGGAAGACCCAGTGTTGACACGTTCGAAGGACTGCTGTCACAGTGGGGTTGTAATCCACGAGCTGCCTTATGTTGATAGCATCGCTTCGTTCGTGACCGGATATCGGCAAATGCGTTTTCCTATTGGTGGACAAGACGAGTGACACAGGAAAAACAGACAGATGAGTTCGGGTGGTAATTTTGGACTTTGAGCTTAGCCGCGTCAGATGATTGCCCTCCGATCATGTTGGGTCACCAATTGGTTGCGTCTAGCAATGTGTGTACTCAGGTCACTACAATCCTGAGGCCCACTTCTGCTGTGAAGGCGAAGAGGAAAGACACAAATAGCAATCGTAGTGTTAGTCAGAGGCCCCAACACGCGGCAAGCTCTGCGCTTGCATATGCGTCTGTCCGCTAGGGTGATTTATGGTGTGTGCATAAGCGTCATGTAAGAGTCAGTCCGTGTCCGCTTGATCATTTGATTGGATGATGGCAGCTTGTGGGTGCCTGGGATTGGTTGTCACAGAGACTGTATGCGCGCCTTGTCCGGCAGGTCAAGAAGGGGCGGAAGGCGTATACATGCTAAACGAGTTATAAGGGTGTCTTGGGGTCCTAAGGCCTATGCTATTTGGGCATACTTTAACAATTCAAGGAAAAGAATAAGTGGTTTCGAGTCGTTGACTGTCCTCATTATAGCTCCATATATTAGCAACTAAGAACTATAGCGGTTGAGAACAACTATATATTTAACAAATCGTTGATAATATTCGAAGATAGTTTGTTATTATTGTAAATTTCGTGACATTCATAATTCAAGTATGCATTTATTTTCTGACAGCGAATGAGGCAGATTGCGCAACACAGATTGCTGAAACACTGGACGAAAGAAAATCGAAAAAGTCATAACCTATCTCTGTCAAATTGACTGGCCGGCCCTTGCAGCTTGCAACCCAGCAAAAATTGTACATCTTAATGTTAATATAAATGTTAAAAGATCAAAAGGGGGTGCTGTGCTGCCGAATCTAACTATTTAAATTCCACTTAAAAGCAAAATAGAGTGTTAATAGCAGACACCGAAAATAAGCCCAGGTGCCTTCAGTGGCCTGTGGTCCCCTTTTTCTTTGCCAGGTATGTTCGAGCGCTGCCCGATATTTCGGCAACTATGCTACATTCCAGTTTTATGTTGCGTCCATTTGCTGTGCAAGAGCGTCCGTTTAGCAAACTACCTTGTTAGCTGAAATCTTGGCAATGAGAGGAAAAGTACAAAACCAATCGTCAGCATAGTTCTTTGTGGTTAAGCAGCCCAAATTTCACTCTACTCCTTCTGATCACCATAGCGGTTTCCAGTTTCGCTTAGCTCCATGGAATACATACCAATTTTAGAAAGGTCGAATTTTTGAGGGAACTTAAAACCATCAAGTAAAATCTTCCTTACTGGAATTTATCCCCAGTGTTTTCCGAATTTGACCTCCCTCCGTCTCATCCTTCGGGCAAATTTTGTTTGTCTTGACAAGGTTGTTCGCGCTGATTTGACTGAGACTAAGATTGCAGCAAATGCTCCAACGGAAGGTTGTTATAGCAGAGTATTGAATGCTTCAAAACTAAGTCATTTATATAATTTAATGTCGCACAGTGCCGTACCGCAGGGAAAGTAAATGATGTCATCAGAATTGACGAGGAGAGGCGAAAAATCTGATCGTAGCGACTGATTAAATCTCTTCCAGTTTTTAACCTTACTGGAATCTGTCGCCTTCATAAGTTCGGCATTAAAACTTCCGAACGCTGTGATGACCATTGTGGGGATTTTTATACTGTCTAAACTAAATATCCAGACAACTTATGCAGATGTTGGGGTTACCAATTAACACATGGTCTGTCAATTCTTATGACAATTTCGGGAGACTATCAAACGCAGGGGTTGACGCGGAATAATTCACCTAACTATTAATCGTGAATACTGAGGTAAGGTGTTCAAACTTACATTTAAAGAGACCGACCACTTTGGCTGAATCTTTGCTCGACCGCAGGTGAAATAGCTTTGTCCGCTCAAAGCTTTACTCGACCACTCAGTGGATGAATCATTTTTGACTGGATCCCTACCTTACATATGAGCCTGCTGCCCTAAGAGTTCCCAGATCATTAAGACGAAAACTGTAGAGCTGTGAGTGAATATTTGTATGCAAACATCCACATCAGTCAAGTATTTATTCAGGCGACGACGCACTGACCAGTATGGCAGCAGCAGCTCGTCGACCTTACCCCTAAACACATATCCTAATGCTTTTTAAGGTTCTCACAAATTAATCAGTAACTTGGAGAAACTCAGTCTGAATTAAAGTTAGTAGACGCAGATAGGCCATGCAGTGGCAGAATATCGGCAAAAGGTGTCTGCGCTTTTAACTAGTACCCCTGCTGCCAGTATGGTGCACCATGAGCGAATGATGGATCCACTTATCTGTCCAATAAAAACTTTATAGACCCAAGGAAGTGGGACATTTGTACATCTTAACTCAGTAACATCCCATTTGAAACATCCTCGTAACTGTTTTAAGAAAAAATAAAGCCTTCAGTCGATGTCCATCTTTGTGGAAAATAAAACGGGATTGAACCAAAGAAGTTAAGTGGCAATGAACCCAAGGGTTTAGCCTAAGCGCTATTACTTGAGCTTAGTTAAGTGTTTCGTCGGGCCCACCAGGAATAGTGTTCGCAAATCGCCATATCCGTTTTGAATGAGGAAAATGGATGTTGTCAGATAATTACAGGCAGTTTTTTTAGTCCTTATGTTGCCTAAAAGTCCCTTATGAGTAGTCCAACTATCACGGACGAGTAGTTGGGGTCACCTAACGCTGTATGAGCAGACAGCGTATGCCACGTGGATCCAGATCCTGTAAAATCTCTCCATACGCAACTTCTAATTAAATCCCATTTAGCGTGAAGCTCGGTAGTCGAAGGCAGTGTTTTAAGCAGTAATATTTATAAAATTCTACGGTAAAAATTATTATGCTGAAGAAAAGATGGGAAATTTAGAGTGCAGTAAATCGCGTCTGCCCACGATGCCAACTTATTCTTTCGATGCATTCCTGTTATGGTCTGGCTTAAAGCTTAGTTAATTAGATTAGGCCATTTCTAGGACATATTACCGTTTGCGAATGCTTTAAAGGCGCCCGAGCACCTGAACTGTCGGTTCAATGCGGAGTCTATCAATGGTTTTTTTTATGGCATAATGACTTCCTAATTCACACCAACAATCTGCTGGAGATTGACTCAAACCAGCATGTGTTGTTTGCAGACCATTACAAACTTTTGACCCGAATCAGGACTATGCTTCTTACCGAGCTTTGATCAGAGCAGTTAGATGGAAAAAGCAATGCAATATATGATTTGCATCACAGACTACATTTTCTCACAAATAACTCCAAACTAGATAGGGAAATATGTCTGTGAACAAAATCAAGGAAGGGACCCATTCTGTAAACTGAACTGGCTGTTGAAACGCAAATTGTACCTTATGCTAAACCAGCATTATGGAAGGGTTCATCGGAGATGCTTATATTGCCCCCTACGTGCAAATATTCAATAAATGACCTAACTCATAAAGTGTCGAGACCGACATTTGCGTGAGTAGATTAGCGTGCATTTGGCCTTGCTATTTTGGTTTCATGAGCGAATTTGAGGCTCAGAAAGCCTTTTACTAGTGAAAACTGCAGTTTTAATCTGGCATTGCCATCCAATACGAGAAATCACTATCAAGAAACTTGACAACACAAAATTTCGTGTAATATGCATAAAATGAAAAGCTTACAATTTTATCTGGCTATTATATCTACCTTTATTAATCACAACTGCACCGGTTTTTCACGTTTTCAGAATTTTTCGATTTTTTTGTAAAATCGGGAGTTCTTAATTAAATAGCATTACTTTCCTAGTTGATTTGAGTTTTCAATCCATTTAAGGTTGTTCATTATTATTTCAACCCTTAGGTATATGCGTTGCTGCCGGTTTGCGAGTAATTATCAATCTTTCGTAACGTTCGGAATTTTTCATGTGTTAGGTCATCTAATGTATGTGACCCATCTCATGAAACATAATGACGGAAATTGAGACGATCAATTGTGGATAGCTAGAAGGTTTCACCATTTATTTCTTAGCCTAACCTTTTCCGGCAAAATGTTCTTTTTATGCAGAATATGTTTATAAATAATTTTATCAGTCAAGGTGTTTACAGATTGGGCGGAAATCGACGTTACCTTGGATTCCGGCGGTTTCTTATGATTATTGCTATCTTTGACTCAGTTTACGCATCCGCTCTTGTTCTTTGATGAAAAGGAGTTAATCTTAACCTGTTTATCTTAACTAAATGCATTCCAAGTCATGATGACAGGAAAAAATGTAGATAATTATCGTGAAACCGGGGTTGAATCTGTTCTCGAACTGTAGACTGCTTGCTAAAGACCATGCCTTACAGTAAACTTATTCTTGAACGATGTGTAAGTGCAACTTTCACTAAAAAGATGTATTAACTAGGTTTCTGCATGAATAGGCATTCCGTACATGCAAAACATAAGTTTATCCAGTTATAATAATGATATTTGGCAGTTTCGGAATTCACTGTTTTTCTAAAAAGAAGGTATAGTCATCCCTCACAAATCCGCGCGGTTTCTCCAAGGATACGTCCTATGGAGGTTCGATATTTACATGATTTTGTTTTTGAATTTTTATCTTACGTATATTTGCGAGTACACAGTACAGTTTTTAATAGCATATGAAGTGTTTAGAAATGTTTTGGAAGATAAGAAAGGTCTAGAAGAGTATTTGAAGGGTTCAGAAAGCTTTGAAATTTATATGACAGTTTACAGGTTTATTCCGCGATCGGTGAGCATTCATCTAACAATAAATATATATAACTTCGCGGAAATTTGAATTTGAAGTGGGTCTCAGAACGTATCACCCGTGAAATTGGAGGGACTACTGTATTTCTAAACAACTTAATATTTCTTTTATATTTTAAATGTACCTTTAGTTGCTCACTATAATTTAAACGTTTTGTCCATGCATTCATGTCGGTTTACGATTGGTTAGGAAACCTTCGTAAATTTTGCCACCTTGAATGCCTTGATAATTAGATGAATCTACAAATATGTTTGACACCATCGTAAACACCACCCACTCTCATGGTCCACGATCCTAACGATCTTTTTTAAAATTGCAAAGTCAGACAAATAACAGGCAAAAAGGTGGTTCAGCTTTTGTGATCCTATAAGTCTGCGTTCTCGACACCACTTCAAACGAATATAAAGTGGTCTAGTAAAACCCCAATTATCTTTACATGTCGTCTAAACAACGGTCTTCTTTAAGACTTTTTTATAAATTACGAAACTACATAAAAGGCCTCAGTAGCGAAATATGCATGTTTTTTTGTTGCGTGCAAACTTCCAATTGCTTGCGTAAAGCCTTAGAGTCCGCTCCGCGAGAAAGCATGAAAATTGATATTTTGGTTAACTTTATATCATTTCAGCAATTAAACGGTCAAGTTTGGCAAACTTACGTTTTTGATTACCCATCCCCAGGCTTGTAAATTAAATTAGGGTAGAGTAGCAAAAGTTTAAACATCCAGTAAACGTGAAGTATTGGAAAGGGGGTCGAAGGCGTTCAAACGTCGGGAGTTATAGTAAAGTTCCATCAGGGACTTTAGGAGGTGGAGAAGGGGGAGGGTGAGAAGGAAGGAGGTGTCTGACGATGAGCTAGGTCTGCTGTGTCTCTATAGCGTGACGTGGCAGGATATGAGAATAAACATGCTGGGCTCACATTGGGCAAGGGGAGCCTTATGTCCGGTATAAACGCTTTATACAAGCACAAGGATGGGCTGGCTAATTTTCTGGCCACTGTCTCTGCCGTCGCATATATCCGGTGACGCAGGAACCTGGACTGTCTCGACGGCACTTTATAGATGAGTCGGAAAACTTTTTGACCTCTACTCAATGGTCGCTGTCAACCAAGTGAGCCACAATAACGCCAGAGATTGACTTTTCAGTGCTTTTACCTAGACAGGTAGGATGGGGCTTTAGCACCCGCTCGTACAGGCGACTAGTCGTTCGATCAATATAAACTGCTCCACCCTAGCAGGTGAACCCGTAGATGCACACTGAATAGGTCTGAAAAAAAGCAGTCTATCCTTACCTTCCAGACGAAGAAGTTGATTGCTTGAGGAAATTAATTTGGTTTTAGCGATGATAGCAGCGTTTAAACGATAATATACAAGTCCACTTATCCCATCCCCTCGAAATGTCACGTCCGATTTTGGCAGACGTTCCTCCATATATTTCGTGATAAAATTGTCAGGAAATCTATTTTCACGCAATGTTTTGCATAAAGGTGAGTTCATTCTCCAGCGTATCTGGAGCATTTATTCTCCTAAGCTGGTTGGTGAGTCAGCGGAATAGACGTAGTTTCTGACTTGGTGGGGCAAAACTGCTCACTAACAGACATTGATGTAAGATTTACATCATAAAAAAACTGTTAAAGTCATCAAATGCACAATAAGTTAGGGGAAGTCCTAATCAGAATTCATGCAATTTCACAAAATAACTGTTACATCCTGTGATTTTGGTTCATAGAAGTTAATCTCTGATGGCTTTGGAAACTTCACTGGATCTCAGCTGCCAGAGAAAAGTGCATGAAAATTAGAACATGAAGGAGCTCTTTATGTAATGAGGAGATCTGCCGTAGAACAAATGTATTCCTTTAAGGTTGCGTTTGAGACCACTAGGATTTGTTACCGGTCCGTTCTCTCTCTCTCACACGCAGGGCAAAACGAAGGTGAAAAAGTATACCTACAATCCGATTTGGAACCAGGAAATTGTCTTCGCCGACTTCTTCCCTCCTCTTACTCACAGCATCCGGCTAACCGTGAAGGACTGGGACACGCTAAAGGATGAGGAGATCGCGACGCATATAATCGATTTGAAGCAAATATTCAACACCAGCACCCCAAGTAAAAAATATTTCATTCTTGAATTTTAATTTTGTTTTGTGCCCGTTCTGATCCCCGTTGGGACCTCGTAGCTCAGGTGGTTAGAGCTTTGGTAGAAGTGAAGCCTCGCCTTGCTGTCATGGTTTCGAATTTCTCCAAGGCAGCCTAATTTTTCCCAATTGCGTCAAATGAATTACTTAAACCTGCCAAACTCTCCTATTACTTAGCTGCACCTGGCAGGCATCTGATGGATTCTAGACTGATGGCTTAAGTAAGTCTGCTTAGGCAGTCAGTTTACTGGGGCAGAATAAATGTATTCCGTACATTTTAATTAGGCTGGACGGGTAACTTGGCCAAAGTGTAGTTAAACTCACGGCTCCCGGTGGGGATTCTTAGCATCAGATGGTTAGAGCGTTGACTGTCCTAAAGCCTTGGCATTGTTGTCTTGGGTTCGAATACCACAGAGGTCGCCGAGTTTTTCACCCACTGGGTCAAGTGAAAACCTTTTAAAAATCGGCCAAATAATGCCTTTACTGAACATTTTGCTGATACGTAGTGTGAAGTTGACAGGGTGGCGCATTTTTCATTCACTAACCGCAACTTAACTTGTTCTAGCTGGAGTGAGGGTAGCACGACACTCGTGTGAACCTTGTAGGAAGCTGTCAGTCTCATCATCATATAGTTCGCTTTTGCGTGAATTGTAGAAAATTTTGCTGATAAAACCTCTAGAGCGCACTTTTCCCTTGGCAGATCAACTGCCCAGTTTTGGGCCCTCTTGGGTGAATCTCTATGGGACACCGCGGACTTACACCTATGAACAGATGAAAAGACCGCATGATGAACTCAATCGCAATCTTGGTGAGGGAGTTGCTTTCCGAGGTCGTCTTTTAATGACAATTCAGGCAAAACCAAGTATGGAAACTATGAAGACCGGTGCCTTCTCAAAAGGAACGCCTGCGGTCTCTGAGGTATGTGGCAGTCTTCTGGAGTTGATAAGCATCGTACCCCTTCGAAGCAGACGTTTTACTGTACCGTTTTGACTGCCGAGGGTTTTCGCAAACATGCATAATACTGACTAATTAAATACTTGTGTTAAAGCAGTTTTTGAACTTCATAATTTCCGTCTTTACTCAAAACCAGGCACTTAGTAGTCTTGGTTCGTAAAACAACTTCGCTGAATAATACAGCTATAGGCTTTATCGTTACGTTTATGTTACAGATCGTTCGTAAAATAAGGTCCAAAGGAACGTAATCACTATCTAATATATAGCCTCTCTAGTTGATTTTGTTCATAGGTGATCACAAATACATTCTATTTTTGTAGCTTGTGGCAGGAAAGAAAAGCCCATACTTCCTATTTGTCACTCTCTATGGAGTCTCTGCCATCGATCCAGAGATAGGACGTGATAAATCCCCTATTCAGTTCGAAGTCAGCATAGGTAAGTCGTTTGTCCACGATATTTTTGTGTACCTCAACTTTTATTGAATTAAGTTGTCACATTGGCGCACTGCATGTCCTCATGCTAGTGCCTCATATGTTTTCATGAGCGTCAGGTAACCTGAAAAGTTCTAGACCCCGAGGTAACATTAGAACAAATTATGACAGGATGACTGCCCGAGATCTGTCTTACTCAAGGCGTCCCACGCGTTTCCCATAGGTTGCATTGTTGGACTGACAAACGTACTCCATGTTTGTAAAACTTCTAGAGCATGTTGCAGTTCTGCTTATTGGAGTGCCTTGGGGGGTTTGCATATATTATAATTAGCTGACTCATCATTGGCTTAATAAAGGCCAATGTGTCAACTGCGCCTTGATCTTTTTAGGTGGAAATTACTAGCATGGTGGGATTGGCTCCATTTTCAAATTCAGCTACGTTCTGACGCTTCTGTCCACATAAAGTTCCTTGTCCAACCTTCCTTGGAATGGGAACGTGTATTATTTGCGGTTATAGGAAACTAGTTTATCCACTCCTTGTGTTGGTTGTTCTTCTTGTTGTTGTTTTGGGGCAACGAATTGTTCCTTGGAGTCTTTGGTTTTCGTCAAGTCTAGCCGGAAGGAACAATCCACAGATTTCTTTTCGTCCGAAACTGAGTTATGTTGTGACTCGTCAGATGGCAGCTGCATGCTTGGCTTCGAAGTTGAATGCCCTTGATTGCGTCAAACGACGGGGTTGTTTTAGTCGATGGTGGATACTGCTTGACATGTCCTAGTAACTTTTTGGCCCGTGACCTCTTTACAACAAACAGCGTGTTAACCAGATCGATGCGCAACCACGCCTGACTACGTCATCATATTCGAAGACCTGTTTTTTTAAGGTTTTAGCGCTGAGTTCATGATTTAATGAACCAATACCGTGATCTCAATGTTGGAATATGGTTGGAGGGACAATTTCTGTCTATGAGCAATGCAGGTAGAGCAAATTAGCATTTTTTCCTCCACGATGCTTAAGTGGTTATGTTACTGAAGTTAGACGCCCATGGGCATATATCTTTCTTCATTGCTCCAGTAAAGTGGGCGTTGTGCGTTTTCCTTCCTCAGCCAGCAACATCTACTTCACTCGCCCGAGCTTGTTCCAGAACTCGAACACCTTATTAGCAAAAAAGAATTCATTTAAAGTGGTCCATGCTAACTTTATTACATGCTTCAGTGAAAAAAAAATTAGAAGGATAAATAGGACAGTGATAAGATGACTACAAATTTGTAGCATTACCTATCCGTAGATGCAAATGGCCGTGAAGCTATAGATAGATCTCAGGGTACGTACTAGAGAAAACACATTTTTGAATTACTTTTCCACTGATTTTCTTAACCTCAAGTCTGTTTATTTCTAATTTAGGCACCTACGGAAACAAAATCGACGGAAGGAAGGGTGGAATATATGTTCCGCAATCTCAGCCACCACGTGAGTCTGATTTTAATGCCGACAATATTAAGATCAGCCGACTTCACATTGTTATTTTGCGAAGGCCACGACTAAACATCTAAATGAAGTTGATGACGTTGATAGCCTAATCCCTTACTATAAACCTATACCTTAGGTCTAACCCCGACGCTAAGCTCCTAACCCTAACCCATAAGCCTGAACCTAGCCCTACCTCTAACCCTTAATCCTATTCCTACTTATAACCTCTAAATCTAGCCTCTAACCCTGATCTGAACACTAAGCCTAATGGTAGCACTTAAGGTGGGCGTGTATGAGGCTGAAAGAAAGGAAAGGGAGTTGAATTAGACCTGCTTAAATGAAATAAATTGGTATTACTTAGAAGAAAAGACTAGCTAGTGCCACATATCTGTTCGTTACCGTCATTTTTACATCGACCAATACGAAAGAAGGAGCCATTAATCATTTGTTTGCAGATACGGCTTTTTGAAGATGGATAGCGACACTGTGAGACGTTGTCTTATTTTATAGCACGGTCTGTCCAGTGCGATCAATGGAGGCAACGCGTAAGTGGCAAAACAGGCCTCGGATGCAAAGGGTGGAATGATAAAATTTCGACCGTAGTCTGAGACCGGATGACTATGCCAATGGCTGCTTTCGCTAATCATATGGGATTTCAGACAAAAATGAGGTGAACGGGCTTCATACTCCCTAAAGTTCCGAAATCTGGTTCAAGGAATAGAAAACAAGTGAAAATTGGTTCCATGCTGCTAGTGACCTTAAAGCCATCACAGGGTAGGCCACAGATATCTTAACCCCCCTGTGCTATCTTCGTACAAAGTGCATTTTAATGCCTTCAAAAAACTGACAGCGCAAATACTTTTCTCTTTTTAATACATTTAAGAACACCACGTTTCCTCTTCTAAAAGGTCCCTACTACTCCCGTACCACATGCGGTCTTGCGCCAGGGGGTACACTTATCCGTGTACGGCCGACTACGGTTGGGGATGTGCATTTACGGTGACGATCGGCAATAAGTTACTTCTGTCAGCAGAGAATGAAAAACGCTTGGCGCATAGGTGCTTTTTGCGACTAGGAAGACTGTGCTACAATCTCACTGTGTTACATTTCAGTCAAGCTCGGGTACACGCAATAAAGTGTGTGCAAGCCGTGAGGCGGTGGGTGCTTAAGCTGAAAGTTCGTATTAAGTTTGGATACCGACAAATCGACTGTTTTGATTCTAAAAGACGATTTGGGGAGCATACGCGCTGCTTTCGATAACTTCTCTTCAGGCCAGTACAGTTTTAGGGAAACGTTGGAACATAGTAGATATTTAAATCGTGAAATCAATTATGTTCGTCCGTTTGTGTGCTATGTGAGAGGTGTGTATAGGGGAAGGATGATAAGAAACAGTGTGTTAGGCGGCAGTGAGCGTTGGTGGAGCTGTTCCAGGGGAAAGGGGGGGAACGAGATGGCACGGAAGAATTCATGCAGTTGGCCAAGCTGAGCGTGGTTGGTCCAAGCAACTACGTTCGCAGTACGTGTGTAGAGCGCTATTTGAGGGCTGCAACGTAACGACGTCATCAGAGGCGACATCCGGCCTGTCACGGTGCGGCTAGCTATTGGAGGCGAAAGGCTGAAATACGATTGATGACCAGTAAAATATTCTTAAACCTCATTCACGAGCCCTCTGTGATCTGTAGCACTGGCGTTCCTGCTGGCTCAATAGTGTCCGTCTAGGAATGGCGCGAAGAAGAACAAAGTACCTGCTGTTTTAGTCCGTCATCCTTCTACGAACCTGCTGCTATCTCCCTTCTTTCCAGTGAGCCTAAAAATCACTGTTTGGCTTGCTCCAACAAAGACGTTATCCGAGAGTGTGTTTTCCCTCCTCCTCCTCCTCCTCCTCCTCCTCCTCCTCCTCCTCCTCCTCCTCCTCCAGATAAAAGACCTTTTCGATAGGTGCACGAGACCCGTTCTTGCTAAAGACAAACATACTCTTTCTTCAGCCAATTTTCTATTTCAGATGTTTTCTCTTATTGTAGGCAGGGATGAGCCGCGGGAGAAATTAGACTGGAACGAGAGTCTCAGTACACCCTTGGACCTCACTACGGACTCTGGGGCCTACTATCACGTAGAGTTTCAGGGTGCACAGCCGTGCCTCTATCTACTTTGCGAGTTTGAAGACCATCGTCTAAGAATGTGCATTCCAAACATTCTGGAAAAATTGCGGGATGAATACGTGAGTTAATGATTTGGATGGGTTTTGATATTCATTCCTAACGTGAGCATGAGAGTGCGTTTTGATTGGGGATATCATCAACAGGTTCCGAGTCTGAGGCTTGGCGTTCACATGGTCGAAGCATCGACAGGAACTGACTTAATGTTGGATTTCAGTAGGACAGAAGGCTTGTTCATACGTCTGCCTACAGGTCTCTGTCAAGTATGAAATGAGTGTCTCCAGGCCATCGCCAGCGACAGACCTGAGATAAAATCCAGCGCAAAACTGGATGAGGGCAAGTCGAGTAGCATACAGTCTAGTCTCCACAAGGTAGATCTATCCGTCTCACCACGATTAACAGCGGTGGCTTTCGTGCGAGGTAGTTTCTGATAAGGTTCACTTGCGCATTATCTATCCCTACCCCCTCCCTCACCCATCACGTTCCAGTAACACAGTTGAGACGCTCAGAGGTGGGCGCGGTGACTAACAGCTGGACAGCCCGTCTGCGTGTGCACACGCGCCATCTGCTAGACTAAACAGCAGTATATTATAGCCACTTAAGTCAGATGTGTGTGGTATGAGATGCGATGGTTCACGTGCAATGCCGACGCTGTCAAAATGGATCACACGTAGCCTGCAGGAGTTAAATGTCCTATGCTCTGTCGCATACGACCATTATGTGAACTAGGTCCATATGTAGCCTAGAGTGTGTGCCCGATCTTCTTGGCTTTTTTTTTTGAAACCGGGTCCAGGTGGGTGGAGTGGAACAGAGAGTGAGGTAGATGCATCACAAGTCTACTCTCACTACAATACAGCGCGAGTCACCGTCCCTGCAGAGCATACGGTGGACATCGTCAAACACAATGGTTGAAGTATCGTGTGCGTGTAGGTGCTCCGCCTGTGCCCCCTAAACGGGCCACGTGGTAGATGCGTTGGACCAACACGGGCGCCACATTAGGGCACGGCAGGCGTTATTCGGGTTGCGCTCCCATAACAAATGTCGAACATGGGAGGTGTGGTAACACGCCTAGTGGCGGCTTGGACTTAGGGGACCCAGCCGCGCCAGCCACCTGCGTCCTCTCCCGCCTCCGGTCTTCTTGACTCTGTCTTGACACCGGCCTCAGGTGGGGAGGAGGAGAGAGTGCGGTAGATGCAGCGCAAGTCTACTATCACTTTAAACTAAATCACGCGCAAGTCACCGTCCTTGCTCCACTTTCCCATGGAGCATACGGTGGACATCGTCGGACTACGACGGTCGAACTGTCGTGTGTGTGTGTGCCCCATAAACGGGCCACGTGGTAGATGCGTTGGACCAACACGGGGGCCAAAGTAAGGCATGGCAGGCGTTATTCGGGTTGCGCTCCCATAACGAATGCCGAACATGGAGGTGTGGTGGCACGCCTAGGGGCGGCTAGGACTTAGGGGACCCGGCCGCGCCAGCCACCTGCGTCCTCTACCGCCTCCGGTCTTCTTGACTCTGTCTTGACACCGGGCTCAGGTGGGGGAGGAGGAGAGAGTGCGGTAGATGCAGCGCAAGTCTACTATCACTTTAAACTAAATCACGCGCAAGTCACCGTCCCTGCTCAACTTTCCCATGAGCATACGGTGGACATCGTCGGACTACGACGGTCGAACTGTCGCTCCGCCTCCGGTCGTAATGACTACATATTTATACCGGACACCACCCTCTCCCGCATCAGATGACTGAACGGCTTGGACAGTGGTGTGATTGTGAGGGTGGGGGAGAGAGTGAGGTCGAGAGTTCAGTGCATTTTCCTCACTATAAACAATCTGACGTGCTTGAAACTATCACAGTGTGCTAAAAGCCATGGCTTGGAAGGTTGCCAACTGACGGGATAACTCGGACTGCATGGTCAGCACAATGTGTGTTTTGTGTGAAGTGGCTGACTGGCGGACTGAGAGTGAGGCTGCAATGGCTCCTTCTTAATGTGGCCTTTATGGCACTCCCACTCCGTGGGATCCGAGCTAGGTGTGGTGGTACGCCCAGGGGCGGCTACGGCCGCACCAGCCACCTGCGCCCCCTCCCATCTCCGGTCTTCTTGACTGTGTCATGAGACCGGGCTCAGGTGGGGGAGGAGAAGTGAGTGCGGTAACGTTGAGTGCCGCGGTTGGAAGGTTGCCAACTGACAATTACACTCAGACCTCACAGTTAGTCCAATGTGTGTTGTGTGGAGTGGCTGACTGGTGGTCTGAGAGTCAGGCTGCGATGGGTCCTTCTTAACTTGACCTCTGGCTATCTCACACATATGAGATGTAAGCCATTCAATCCCCTGTTGTGTGAAATCCTGGTGCTTGTGTTTGGGGGGCCAGGTCGTGTACGTAGTACACGTGGACGAGGTCACCAGCAGCTGCGCCCGCTTCCGCATCAGACAACTGACAGGCTCGGACAGTGTTTTGATTGTGGGGGTGGGGGAGAGAGTGAGGTCGAAAGCTCAGCGTATTTTCCTCACTATAAACAATCTGACGTGCTTGAAACTGTTACGGTGCGCTAAAAGCCATGGCTTGGAAGGTTTCCAACTGACGGGGTAACTCGGACCGCGTGGTCAGCCCAATATGTGTTTCGTGTGGAGTGGCTGACTGGCGGACCGAGAGTCAGGTTGCAATGGCTCCTTCTTAATGTGGCCTTTATGGCACCCCCACTCCGTGGGATCCGAGCCAGGTGTCGTGGCACGCCCAGGGGTGGCTCCGGCCGTGCCAACCACCTGCGCCCTCTCCCATCTCCGGTCTTCTTGAATCTGTTTTGAGAAATAAAGTTTAATCTACTATGGTTTTGTAGTGCTATGTTTTTCTGTAGCTTAGATCCTGAGTAAATGTCATAACTTATTCTAAAATTGGCCCTGTATAACGTAGCATAGTCAGTTATTTTGCATCAGATGTTCATCTATAGGCTTCCAGGCTTCACACGATCCAGTATTAAAAGTGTTCTGAGCGTCCTATTGGCCTAAACGTGGGTTTAACTTCCAACACCATTGGTTCGATCGCGTATCTGTATGAAAAGTGGGAACCTTCTCTCACAATAAATTTGATCAAAGAATCATCTCATGCTCCAACCATTTCTGCCTTTTTTGCCGCCGTCAACCAGCCATTATCGAGCCAAAATAGAGGTGACTTGAGGTCATAGTCCCGATTCTAGCACGTTCTCCTGTTAGACCCTTTCTTCACATTTGAAAATTTCCGGGGCGGAATTTTCTAAGATCAAACTCTGGATGTTTCACCACATCCCATGCTGTAAAGAGTTGGGATTTGAACTCAGCTCGATCGACCCGAATGCATTCGCAGCACATTGTCGTATTTGGGGCTGCATTCAACATCTGTGTTTTGGAAAAAGTGCATCGATAATGTTGGCTCCAGATCAATGTAGGATGGAGACCAATATTCCCGTTTATATTTCCTCGCTCACAATCTGCCTTGTTCACACATTTAAGAACCAAAAAGGTTTACCTGCTTGGACCTGTGGTCTGCCCTGTAATGGCTCATGAAAACAGGCGTGTATTCAAGAAAGGGAACAGGTCCCATTATGTAGTCTCTTCCGGTTGGTAATCACCAGTATCCAGGTTAATATTCGTTCATAATGCTATCATTTGCTTGTTCTGTTGATTAAGCATATGGATCAGATATTTCTGAAGTGCACGACCGTGAACGTTATGAGGTAAATTGCATAGCCAAACTTAAGATTTTAGATAAATCCAAACAGCAGCAGCATAAGTAGTAGTTGTAGTAGTAGTAGTAGTATAAGTATTATAATTATCATAAGTAGTAGTAGTAGTAATAGTAGTAGTAGTAGTAGTAGTAGTAGTAGTAGTAGTAGTAGTAGTAGTAGTAGTAGTAGTAGTAGTAGTAGTAGTAGTAGTAGTAGTAGTAGTAGTAGTAGTAGTAGTAGTAGTAGTAGTAGTAGTAGAGTTAATAGGGGTAGAAGTAGCATTAGTCGGGTACGTAAAATTATTGACTACCTTAGACCTGATCGTATATTATTGTGTGTCTGCATTGCAGGCTTACGCAATAAGCCAAGTTCAGCATCTCATCCGACGTCGGAAACAGGGTTCAGCACGGCATCGCTTCCGACAGATTCTGCTCTACAAGAGTCGCCTCTTTGGTGAAGCTGCAACGGCGGCGTGCAAGTGTCGTGGAACTGCACCAAAGACGCCTCTGGATGTGAGCTACCAGGTGCGAGTGCGGTCTGACCTGCTGCGCATTGAAAAACGCATGAAGATAGTCGGAAAGAGGCTCACCAACGCAAACATGTCCATGGCCCTGCGAGAAGCCCGCGCGGCCATTGCGCGCGTAACAGATCTCATAAATTGCGTGAGTCCACTCTACTATTCTCTGACATGATTACTTTGTTTATTTTATTTGCTGTTGCTTTTTTCAGGCGCAAAGACGGGTCCGAAGGTCAACACCTTGTTTGCTATTTGCACAGATGCGACCTTGAACACACATTGGGTCTTAGCTGATCATAGGTTTTTTCCTAGTCCAGCGTAAGCTTCTTAAGCCGTAATCGGTGCACAGGTTTGTTTCAGTCAAAGGCACCTCTTGAAACTGTGGGTTCTTCTGAATAGAGATACTTTAAGAATATTTCTGGAACCAAATGCTATGTGCTTTCAGAGAACCAAGAAAATACTATACCTTCACCTCAAAAATGACTTCTGAAACCGATTTGGAGCTGTTGCTTCCCTCAAGTAGCATTAGAGTGTTCTAATCCCCTGATCTCCTATTTTTACTAATGATAATCACAATTTTTATGTTACGTCTCTTGACCTGATAATATTGAGAACCAGCCTTATTATCCGCTAGCTCAAGCTTGATATTGAGAATTAATCACGGTTATGCTATGTTTGAAAAATATTAAAGTTGCAAAATAAACGAAAAACTATCAGAACTCTTCAATCGAATTTTTACCAAAGAAGTAAATATATACAATAACATGATCGAGCTTAATCCGGAAATTTGTGTTTCACGTTTGGTGAACTGAACAAAGATCGTGGCAGTTTTGCGGTGTCTTAAACTGGTGTATGCTAGCGAGTTACCTGCGGAAGATGTTCCTTTCATATATTCCGATAAAATGATTGGCTTTAAAGGCTTGTCAAGGCATCCAAACCTGATAATTATTGTGCTTGAACCCAAGAAAAATTTGATTTAAAGGATCAAGCACACGGCAGACCGTAACCGCAGAACAGCAAAGCCATTTCCTGGAAACCAACAAATTACAGAGGGTGCAAGCAAACAGAAACTATATTTTATATCAGTCTGGTGAATTATAGTCGGCTTACGGAGTGCGATCCACAACCAAGACGCACAAATTAGTGTGCCTGTGTGCTTGCGTGTCGCCCAGGACAGACCGGCCTGGAGAAGATCCGTGAAGACGGGTGCAGCAATATACGAAGCCAACCGGATGATCGCTGCTAAGGCCAAAAGGGCGGCTCGCGAGTTACAAGCGTCCCGGGTCAACACCGCCAATGCCCTAGCCCTGTCAACGCTGCCAACGCACGTTCCGCACGCGAATCGGCCTGGTCGCACATCGCCTTGTCGCCACACTTGTCTCAAACGCCACGACGGCGACCACCCCAACCACTAATTATTACTTCGTCGATCCCCGCCGCATGGGCCTACTAAGCCACATGCATCTCCAGGAAAACCCGCGGTATAACACAGCCGGCCATACCACAACGCTACATCTCACCTCAGCAGCCTATGCATCTCGCATGATCACAAGCACCACCACACAAAATATGCTTTAGCTTGCATATCTGATGGATAGGAAAGTATGATCCTCAACTCCTTCACCACGTAGCTCCTCTGCTACATTTGTAATCTGAGCTTGAGAATATCAGGGTGCGATAAGCGTACTGGTTTGGAAGGTTGCCAACTGAAATTTACATTCAGCCCTCGCAGTCAGTCCAATGTGTGTTGTGTGGAGTGGCTGACTGGCGGTCTGAGAGTCAGGCTTTGATGGCTCCTTCTTAACATATTCTCTGGCTATCTCTCTCATGTGAGATCTGGGCCGTTGAACCCTCTGTTGTGTAAAATCTTAGTGCTTGTGTTTGGGGGCAGGTTGTGTACGTAGTATGCATAGACGAGGTCATCAGCAACTGTGCCCCCTTCCGCATCAGACAACTCTCCACCTCGGACGATGGTCTGATTGTGGTGGTGGGGGAGAGATTTAGGTCGACGGCTCAGCGCATTTACCTATATAAACAATCTGACGCGATTGTAACTATATCAATGCACTAAAAGCCGTGGCTTGGAAGGTTTCCAACTGAAGGGATAACTCGGACCGTGTGGTCAACCTAGTGTGTTTTGTGTGGAGTGGCTGATTGGCTGACTGAGAGTCAGGCTGCAATTGCTCCTTCTTAATGTGACCTTTATGGCACTCCCACTCCGTGGGATCCGAGCCAGGTGTGGTGGTACGCCCAGGGGCAGCTCCGGCCGCGCCAGCCACCTGCGTCCTCTCCCGCCTCCGGTCTTCTTGACTTTGTCATGACACCGGGTTCAGGTGGGGGAGGAGAAGAGAGTGCGGCAGAGGCCGTGCAAAGCTACTATCACTTTAAACTAATCCACGTGCAAGTCACCGTTCCTGCACCACCATGTTGTGGAGCATACGGTGGACATCGTTGGATTAAGTTAGTCAAAATGTCGTGTATGTGTGCCCCAATTTCCATTTTGTGGGGCCCGAATTCCACTCCTGTATGTCTTGTACTTATGTGGCAAAAACCTAGGTTGTTCAATGCCCACGCAGAAGAACTACTCAGTGTTGTCGGCCACTGCGCCCACGCACATCACCGGAACATGTTTGGCGTGAGAGGCGAAAAATGAGATCGATCCGCAGCAATTTTCCACCGATTGAAACAAATGAGCGTGAAGGTAACCACCTCGCCAACGTCGTGGGCAGTGGTGAATCACTTCGAGTACGTGGCTCTAGATAGTGCATGCTAAACGAAGGTGGAATTGCTTCAGTCAATGTTTTAATTTGAGCTAGTTAAAAAATTGAAGAATTGATCAGCCTGCTTCGCTAAGTCGTGGGCGTTTGAATTTGATTGACCCAACAGCTGCATCTTCGGGTGCATGATCTGTACGCAATTATTGAACGCAACAATGCGATGACTACGTCATCGGCGTGATATCTTGCCTGACGAAGAGACATGTCATAGGCCTAGCGGCCTAGAATCTCCTGGCTGCCAAAACTACTCCAACCCACGGCTTAGCTGCGATTTAAAACATCTGTCCAAAGCGCACCAAGACTCTTAGATTTTCATCCTTATGATTCCGTCAAAACCTCTCACTCAAAAGACTACCCCATCCAAATTAATAACGGCGTGAGCTTTTCTAAAAGAAACTCTGCGCTATTTAGACGAAAAGCATTAGTATTTTAGAATCTAACTTCCGGCTTGGGTGAAGTAAAATGTCTTACAGGAACATGTTTCCCCTTTTACACCTGTATAGCTAAAGAGTTGCTTCAAAGTCATGCGAGAGTTGCGTTTACATGGTTCTTCTAATTGGAGAATGCTAATGGGTCTTTACAAGTTGTCTCCAATCACCAGGCCTGGGAAAGTTCTTAGACGGTCTCATACTGACGAGTATTCAATTATGAAGAATTTTTAGCGAGAACGTCGAGGGTTGTTGAAGGTGTCTCATGCAGTGGAGCACTTTACTCAATTTCCTTTTAGTCATTGATTCTTACTCAGCTTTCACTTCATATGAACCCGGGATTCGATTATGACTGGACATTAACGGGCAAACTGCCAGAAATGTTCATTAAAGTCTTCATTGTTTACTTCGATAACGGCCAATATTTTTATCCTGCGTTCAATAGGATAGTTCTGATAATTTTCATCCCTTTATTTTGAACATGGTTCAAACAAGCCCCAACACGCTCTACCTGACGTCTTCATCTCAATGGTGCGAAACAATCAACGCATCGGCTTCTTGCGCATTCCGGCCAGAGATGTTTACTACTCAGTTTCCGACGCGGAACGAGGCAAATACAACTCCCTTGTCACCACGCACAGTGTCCGGGTAAGTCCTAATACCTGATCTGGTGGGCTTGAGACCGAACTTCCTCACCATTTCGGTGCTAAATAATGAAACGTTGCATCCTTAATGGGACAGTATATATGCTCATGTTTAAAAGATAAAGGTCCAAAAAATTAGCTCAAAAATGCGTTTTGGTGACCCAAATTTACTCATTATTAAAAGAATCTTTATAACGTATTTCGAGGCTAAGCTCCATGCAGCTGCGGTCATATGTTAGAGTTGTCGAAACGGGTAAAGGCGACAGGAACTTGCGCAAGCCTAATGGTGAATGGACTTATATTCGAATTGTTCTTTAAAGTCCCACGCAATACCATTTGACGTTTAAATGAAGTATTCATAAACATGAAACATAAGATTTCGCATTCTACGGGTACTCTTAGCATGTTTGTTTAAACCTACCTATCAGCTGTTCGAAAAGACAAGCTATTGACTTCCAACAATAGTGCTGGGTTTTGCTCCACACAACTGCCTAGGTGCGCAACCCAGAACTTCCAGACTTTACATTCCATCTGTCCTCTTAAAAACAACTTTATTTAGCGAACTTGACCTTACCGGGCTCGCCTGGGCAACCAAATGTGTCACTTTAGTTGGGAGGTCCTTAAAGCCTACTTACCTTACCTTCACTAATTCTGTCCAAGAAAGGGTTCCTACAAATAAGTAGCTTTGTTCTCCTGTCTTACTTTAATAAAAAGAAATAGCTTCAATCGGCAGTAAAAAATGCCCGGGTGACCATCTTCGAATTTTAAATTTCGTTTTACAAGTATGACCTCTTACAGTACGACGTTTTACGCTGCATGAGTATAGCACATTAATTCAAATCATGCCTCATCATGGAAGATCTTTGGACAATCAGAAAGTAAAGTGGTAAAATGTCCAAACCTGATAATAATTAATCTTCTCCTGAAGATAAGACTACCTCCGAAACAGTAGCTGTTAACTTCAGTGCGCTGTCATTTTCCTGAGGAAAGTGCGAATTCGGCTTGCAGATCTACGTAGGTTAACTTTCCAAAGACTCAGACACAAGGGGAAATTAGCATTTCTTTAAAGTTTGCCGTGTTCAGACCCGCAAACGACTTTGTAGGCTCTATCGCAGCAGGCCTACACTGAATACAGCTTACATTCAATTCAAGTAGCTTTTTACTCTCAGGCATATTGTTTGCCTACCACATGGAAGGATAGACTGATCAATAGCCAGCATACACTAGGACTTATATGAATTTCACAATGGTTCTATGGGATTTGAGTATCCAAGTGTGGGGAATCCGGCTGAATCAAATGCAGTGCGTCTCGTGCAAAACTGCTACAAACAGCGTAGCTGGTGATTGCACGCGCTCTTCTTTCTTCCTCCTTGCCACGAGGACATTTTAGAAAAAGAATAGGAGGGTGAGTCCTACTTCGCACGATTCCTTCTCACTATAGTCTTATTCAGTGGCAAATCACCCAGGTCCTGCTAGCCTTCGTCGAGTTAAACATATTAATTACCGAGATCATATACTTTTTTCTGCCAGGGCGGACTAGAATGGAAATTTTTGACCTAGTCCTCAGTAGGCTTTCTTGGTTGTTGACCGCCCGTTGCTGAGTGTGGCTGGAGCTTAAAGGCAGAAAGCAATCACTGTGTTCTCGGATGCAGTCGGTCCGGACAAAAGAGTGTCATTTTAATGTCCCCTAGATGTTTTCACTTATCCCGCAAAATAAGATCTCAAAGTAAAATGTCCTTAGTGTCGTTTTGTTTGCTGTTACTTGCTGCCCTTACGTCTTATTCGTTCTAGAAACCGGGTCACGAAGGTGTCGGAGAAAAGGGCTGGCGGATGCAATGTCAGGTCCAACTCTATATGTGGCTTGGTTTGCTGAAGGATTACCGTGCCTACAAAACTGGCTTACCATTGGGTTATGACGAACAGTGTGTCGCTGATCTGACTCCACCACGAGCACTTCTCTACAGAGGTTAGTGCATCTATATTTCAACGTTATGCCAGTGAGTCAGTTGCCAATCATGCTTAAAAAGACACAACTTGAATTCGTATCTATATGCAAAGCCGATACTGACAATAGTGTGCTTACTCCTCAATTTATGTCCAAGCATACTATTTTACCGATTCTATGCCTATCTCCTTATTTGCATTCAATCTAGAATCGAGCGTTTTCGAACTGCGATGCTACCTCTTTATGGCAAAAAATCTGTTGGCCTCGAACTCCACCGGTTTCTCTGACCCAATTGCTCGAGTACTGTTGGACAATGTTCTGCTTGAGACCTTCGTCATTCACGACACTATGAGCCCTATGTGGGACCTGACGCTTATCAGGTCTTCTGTGACTTTTAATCATTGTCCCGAAGGAGTGAAAATGAATCCACCTCACATCATTGTAGAATTCTTTGACATTGATGGTTCAGTAAGCCAAAAATGCCGTTCAGTTATTGTTTTTCCATTTATTCTCTTAACGATCTTTCCTTTAGATCTACTGACGGATAATTTTTTTTTCAGTTTACACCTAGCTTATTCACGTGTTTCATGAACTTAAAATAGTACGTTCAGCTCTCAACGTTAACTTCCAGTTATCAACGGGCATAGCATTGCACGTTTTACTGATCTCAAACCAATTACCATTGATTAATAATAACTGATCATGACGGCAGGATAAAAAATTTCCGTAACTTCACTGTGCAGAGATCGAGAATATTGCATGGAGAGGTGGATGTACGCCTTTAGGATTCCCTCATGAGTGGTGTAGTGTTAATATATGCAGTGCGAGGCCCTCCGGTTTTAGCACGCCCAAACATCCTTAAAGAAAAGCTATGCTTGTGAAATAGGTAGTCTTTCGGGAAGCATTTTGGCACTTTATTTCCAGGCATTCGGCAGCAAATTCTCAACCATCAGCCACTGCTAGGAAGGTGAATTTTGGGCAAGAACATAGTATGCGACTTAATTCAGGAAACGAAGGATAGGTCAGCGTGCACTACGCGACCGTGATATATTCGAACATAACCCTAGCTTTATCCATTGAGCTCATTAGGGTTAGCATTAGTTGCCGTGTTAGTAGGGCCAGATACTCTATTTCGTTGGCCGTAGGAGGACCAAAGTATCGGGTCAAATGCCAACTTTGCAAGCTGCGACTATTAGGACGCTGTGGTAGTTTCAAAACACATCCGTTTTACTTTGATAATGTAAGATCACGCAGAGCGGGCCTCGTTCATACTCCCGTCAAGGGTACGAATAAAATTTGGTCAGGTCAACAAGGAATGATATCGCGCATATTGGTAGGCGTGAGGTAAAGCCAGCAGCTCTTGCAATTCACACACTTGTCGGAGTAGTAAACTATTTTGCGACCATACTAACGCGGCAACAAATGCTAACCATAACAAAAACGATGGATAGAGTAAGCACTAGGTTGGCGTTCTCCTTTACTTCATTTAGCCGCATCCATCAAAATTCTTTTACCACAGGTCCCATATTACTCACTGACACACCCTTCGCTCCTTGAGTTGGGTTACATATTACGTTCGCACCCTATTTCGGACTGTTTTTTTCACTTGTTTGAAAGTCTCTGGTTGATACGATGTGAGGTAGTACTCAATATGAATTGCGTGGCCGTTCACTCTTATTGAACATTTTACCTAGCTCTCTCCATCCACCCATTGACACTAATTTTGTCATATACCAATTGCTATTTCATGGTCTTTCTTTAGTACTAGAGGTCGTATCTGTCGGATGAAGTGATATAATCGAGCTGCTTCCACGTCAATGTGATTGCATTTGGAACTACTCAGGCGTGCACGAGTGTGGTTGTTGGAAGTGGTGTAGTCACTATCAGCGACCTATACAGACCTCGGGTCCATGCTGCAACTTATATGCACCGGCCGACTAAGAATGGCAGGAAAAGGGCAATAAGTATGCAAAAAATAACCAAATATCAAACGGCGTGATCACCAAAGACACGCGCAAAGTTGGAAACTCCAACAGGATTGTGTTCACTACATCAGGGTCCCCCACCCGTACGGATTGCATGCCGGAAGTAAGCATTTCTATTTTGCCTTTGACCTCCGAAAGTACGCATTTCGAGAAGAAGTAAACGCGATCGCTGGGACACGAACTTTATTCGCCTGACGTTGCGGATTCTTGCTTGAGGCCGTCATCAGAGACATTATCAGCTATTGGCAATTCATACACAAGTATTTGCAGTATATACAGGATGCAGTTGGTATAACACCGCAGACCTATAACAATTGGTGGCTCCGCTTCATCAGCGATAGTGCAATAATGGCTTAATAATCGGCATTCGTGTCGTTCATCGCTGGAATTTCATCAGCCGTGTTGGATGGTGGCGTGCTGGCACTGGCTTTGGAAACTGTTTGCCTGCACGTTCCCCGAATGTCACATTGCTCTGGTCAAGCTGATACTCAGTACCGAATATAGGTTTGGGAGGTCATTGCACTTATTACTAAACAGGGGAGCCATGAACCATGCTCAAGAAGCTCGTGGCTAACGTGATTGTCACACCTCACGATTATTTGGTCTCGGTGAGAGTGGCCGGGTCTTGTCGAATGAACCACAACTTAAATGTTGGCGTCATTTCTCCGCAATGATACCACATGTTTGACCATTCTTCATTGGGATTACTCTTTCAGTTTCTCCGACGTAGTTGCTTTGCCAGTAATGCACCCTATTTGATAAATGACTCCAAACATTTCTTGCCATGGAAGTGGGTCATTTGGTCTCATTACCTGACGCCTAATGGTTTCCTTCATTATATATGTAGCTCCACCTCTAAGTGGTTCGAGAGATCGGATGGCGGCCCATGAGACGTTCTTGTTATACGGAAGCGTTAGTCAAGAATTGAGTTTAGTGCGATTTTATTGCTAGTCCCATTTCTTGTTGCAGTGATCACGTCTTCCTCTTCCAGGTGATTTTCATGGACTCGAATTTTCGCTTCTATCGGCAATACCCCTTTTGGAAAAAATGCGGACACATCACTTAATGTGACCATGAACCGGGCCCGTAAATTAAGTAGTAAAACTCCTGTACGACTGGTCAACCCTAAATTTGTGGTATAGTTATTCCATGAAGACTAAGAAATCATAAATATCAATTATAGTTTCCCTTGCCTTTGTGGATGAAAACTCTGTTGTTTTAAACTTATTATATATATATATATATATATAGGTATGTTGCTATAGGTGCAACAGGCAAGACGTAGACAGCTGTTTCACGGTCGTTTCCGATCATCAGTACGTCATATGCCTTGTGCAGTGAGGAATATATACATGTCAAACAATCGTATGACACTCACTGATGTGGTTCGGATCACACTTGATCCCATTACGTCCGGCCGCCAGCTAGCCACTGGCGATAAACGAACGTTGTGTCATAAGACACATGCCACATATATATTATAGGTATGTTGCTATAGGTGCAACAGGCAAGACGTATATATATATCGAGCTCATCACCCCCCAGAAGAAGACGAAGAAGAAGGGACGAGTTCATGGACCGGAATGTATTTTGACTGACGTTTCGGAAACCCCCTCGTTTCCATCATCAGCGTTCTGTGGTTCTGCTTGTCTTGACGTTTTCAGCTTTGACACCTGCCTGGTATTATATCCCTGCTCTGAGTATGAACTTTGACCTCCCTGTTTGCTGCTGCTCAGGTTTAATCTCTCCCCTCGCGTGACATAAGTACCTTTTGCTGCCGTCGTATTTGTTGGCAAGTCACGTGAATGGTGGCCTGTCTCTCGTCAGCCAACGGACTGATCAGTCGTTGACGGCCACGTCAGTTAATTTCACCCTAGTGGGCATGGTGGTGAGTTGGTGTTCCTCGCCGGTTACGTGGCCTCCGGTCGGCTCCTCTCTTCTTTTCCTCTAGTGACCGTTGTCTGCCATGCTTGGTTTTGCTCAACTGTCAAATTGGCCCTGCCCGAACTGACTCGAGCCTTTTGCGTATCGCCTGGTAGGCCTGGCTCTGTTAAGTGTGCCCATCGAGGACCAACTTTCGAGCAGCAGTCTGGCCATCTTATCGTTGGCTCGGCCGATTACCCTCGTTTTCTCAAAGGCGAAAATGTGGTTCTTCTGTTGTATGTGGCCATAGAGCATAGACAGCTTGTTCTTGCGGTTGATTGCAAGCTGGAAGCAACATTCTTTTCAATTCTACAAACAGAACTAAAATCTAGTCAGTGTTTAGGGTCTTTTCATGTCAGTCTTCACAATATTAGTGGATAGCTACCTTCTAAATTTTACCGTTCATGGTAATACACACTGTTACGTTGTGCTAGTATACTCTTCTTGGTTTAGTGGTTATTCCTTTTTTGTACATTTAAGGAAGACAAAAGTAAACAAGGCTACGTTAAATCGGTAAGTTAAAAACTAGCTTTTCTTACCTTCTCAATGCAATTACTAGGTATAGTCTGTTTTTTGAAGAAAGATATTAAAATCCTGATATACGAGTATTAACGCGTCATAGCATAGCAAAATCAAAGTATTTTAATTGTAACTATTTCGGCCTACGACAAACACTCTTTGCCAATTAGCATTTTTTACTTTTGGGCACGTTTTTTAGTAAATGATCTCGCTCATTTGAGTCTGTGTTGATATTAGTATCGAAAATTTGCAAATAAATTTTTCTGCTCCCAAAATAAATTGATTGAATTCGACGTTATAGTTCTTTGGATCTCTGTCTTCCAGTAGACTTTATGTTTATCTATAAACATACATAGATATGCATGTATACATATATGTTTAAGTGGTTAATGGGTCCGAAAATTGAGTTTTTTGGTCTCATTATCAAAAATGGTTGATTACAGAGAGTGAGCTTTTGACACTCCAAGGTACCTCTAGGGAACTCAGTGCTCAGCAGGTCACGGGTTCGAGCCTTGGGTGGGGCACCACCTGGGATTGGGTATTGCTGGCTGATTATGGATAATAAGCTAGAAATGTCTATTCCAGCCCCTCTTGTCTCTGTCGACATTATTGATCTAACACGGTATTTATTACCTATTCAAGCTAAGTTATTTTGCACGAATTCTATAGTAACACTTTATATTTTATTTACTACAACGCTTCCTTTCAGTCCGGTCTGAACTACCTTGGACGTTGCTTCTGCGAGCCACAAATCACCATAAAAGGTGACAATTACATACCACCACCGCTCCAATGGTGGCAAATATATCGCGGACAAACACTCGGGGGAAAGCTTTTAGCTGGCTTCGACCTGATTCAGGCAAGAAACATTATTTCTATATGCATAGTATCCGATCTCTTTGTTTTGTTTTTGACAATATGATGAGGTCCAACTCCAAAAAATCACCCCTTCGGCTGTTTCCATCCACTTACGGTTTTGATTCCTTTAAAGTCCGTTGATATCCAAAGCAAAACGAATGCGCTCACGTTCTGGTCTACAGTCAAGATTATTGCTCAGTTAACGCCATTTTTGTGTGATTGATTATTTGTGATCTCAGTTGACAGATTGTGGGTCGGCGGCTGAAGCGATGAGATGGCAAAACGCTCGAGGATCACCCCATCTAACTTAAAATCTCAGGTAATCTGCTCAAGGTTGGGGCAAGCCCAGCTAATGCCGTGAAATACGCCAAAATATCAGTGAAGTTGGCTCATCCTGATTAACGACGATTAATGATAACACAGGCCATTTCTGTCCATAGGAATAGGCCTCTTCCTCCTTCTCACTTTACTTAGCTTCTGCCTGTTGGACTTCCTCTGGTGAACGCCGGAGCCAAATCAAATATCAGAAGGAGATTGGAAGGCAGTTTTTTACCTGAGCAAGAAGAGGAAGACATTAATTTGATAAGGCCTGAACTGAGGGTATCTCTTAGTAGCTAAAATTTACTCACAGGACGTAAAACATTCCTCAAGTCTGATCTACCCATCGACCTGTTGTGTGGAGGAGATGGCGCGGGACAGTAGTAGAGTAGTCGTCAAGAAATTTGCATGCTTACACACGGTAACCTTTGTCTAGATCTCTTACAGAAGAGTGGATCACAACAGTAAAAGCATCTAGGGTACTACACCTGGGCTTTTACGCAAATTGTAAGGAGTTGGAGAAATTTGAGGAGTGTAGCTGACTAATGGCATCAATTAAGGCATAAATTCCCATTGAAATCAGACCAGCTTAATTATCAACGATTCCTGAGAGCATAGGTCCTTTCTGTTCACATGAATACACCTCCTCCTCCTCCTCCTCCTCCTCCTCATTCCAATTAGCTTATGCCTGTCGAGCAGTCTTCTGAATTCCTCTGCTGAACGCTGGGACCTAATTATGTGCCGGAAAGAGATTTGAAGACAGTATTTTGGCTGAGTAGGAAGATAAATATGTGAAGTTGATCTAACCGGAACTGATAGTTTCTCTCATTAGCCAAAATTTACTTCCAGGACGTACAGAATCCCTCGAGTTAGTTCCACCTAACTAACCGGCCTAGGAATTTTCTGTGAAACAGTGAACGATCAACCTTGAAGTCAAGGGTATGTGATGTGTGCAGATAATTATTTCAATTCAGGGAAACTCGAGGAGGGATGCTATGCGAGGCAAGCCTGAGTAACATGGGCTTTCACTGCAGGAAGTTTTTATTTTGAAGTTATGGCCATCGGCCCCCACGGGCTGGCACTTAAATATGTCTGTCGTTCCAACCATCTTACAACGCTAAGGATGTCCACCGAAAGAAGACATAATTTTGTCCATCGGAGGCTGAAATTTCTTTGAACTGTTATTAAAGAAGCTACAGTTACGCTCATATGGGGAGGTTTGGTTCACACTTCCCGTCCGAACAATCCTACATAAAGGCCCCCTTATTAGTGCTCACCTTAATTGCATTTAAGATAAAGTTTCTTAATGGTTTGCAGGAAAATAAGTTAAACCCATGATACACAAATGTGCCACGCTCGTTTGTCCATACAAGCTACTGTGGCTATTATACTCGTTTTATTCTTCCAGATGCACCACCGAAAGCCTAGGTTTTCATGATACTGGTCTCTTCGTCACTAAATTTAAGCCACAATGGGAAGTATGCTGTATCAGAAAACTAAAATGGCACCTTTTCGATTTTTTCTTAATAAAGAACAGGGTAATGGGAGTCGATTCCAAGGTCCAGACAGAATCGTAATAACCTGCGTCTCGAGAATTATTCATAGCTGCCACGTGTATAAGGAAATGTTAAATATATTTACTGCACGCAACACTAAATTGATCACAGTGGAGGCGGGAAGCCTGCGTGAATGGTGCTACTCGGTAACACTTCTCTCTCACGAACGCTCGCGATCGAGAGGAAAAACGATTTTCTGCATGATTTTTTGACGCCGATAACAATACGGTATATCAGAACCTTGTGGAACTCTTGATGTAGTGCACCGAGCCCTTCTTCAAATGTTATGGGTTCCTCAGTTTCCGAGCCGATCAGAGAGTCAACGCTATGAAACCTCAAAATTCAGCAGAACTGTCCCTACTTTCGGACACAGCGTTCCGATAACCTCATCAACGTCGATTGAGATTAGATCATATACCTCAGAGCCCAACTCAATTCCTTCGTACGCATAACCATCGACGGAGTTTGATGTGAAATACTTCCAATCTTGCATTGACATATCAGCCGCCAATCTAATAGCCAATAAGACAGCGATAGACTGGAGACACTCATGAAGATCCTACGTTTTATAGGAAAATCAGCCGTAACGCAAAATTAATTGGCAACTCACGCTTTGCCGGGCGAGTGAACACCCACGGCCGTACGTTGGATGGTGATTTGTCCGAACTGCATCGCCTCGTGCAAGTGCATTGAGTCTTGAAGTGCCCCTAGATATTTCTTGAGAGGAGCCGGCGTCGATCGCGACGGCCGAACTGTCGTGATAGGAATCGACTACAAGGCGGCGCTGGTACTGATACGGTCGATTAATCCACTTCATGTCGAAACATCCTATGCGTGCAAGTCGGTGGGTAAACTGCTGGAACCACGGGCTTGGAGATGCACGCAGGTTCAACTCTATGCATCGTCTTCAAATAAGGCAAATGGAGGACCAGACTCCAAACAGGGGCAGTCATCCGTCCTCTCCAGTTTACTTGAGGAGAATTCACCTACGTTAGAGGAACCGGTTGATATGTAGGCAAGGCTTAAAGAGCACAGCTTAGCAGTATGAAGGT
The DNA here is from genome assembly GCA_017591395.1 of Schistocephalus solidus. Lineage (NCBI taxonomy): Eukaryota > Metazoa > Platyhelminthes > Cestoda > Diphyllobothriidea > Diphyllobothriidae > Schistocephalus > Schistocephalus solidus. The sequence continues at coordinate 370,888 of WEDG01001931.1, read as the reverse complement.
ACGACTGAAATTAACAGGTGGCGATACACGCATTCCTGTCCAGCCACTACTTTAACTTTGGTGCAGTCAAAGTCATGAGCTAACGCGATAAACCTACAGCAAGATATGTATGAAAGTATGGCTGTCGGATGCTTTCTGGATCAGACTGCATGTTTCTGTGACTTTACGAATATCCCTTCAAGGCGTGAAACCCACGTCCTCGGGCAATGAACCCTTCACCGCCGCCTCAGGATCCCGGCTTAGCAACAGACAGCGAACCAAACAGGTGCATGATAGCATTCAGACCAGCCAAAGCAGAAGCATTTCGCTCTCCGTACGGGGCCGCCTTCGCGGTGAACCCGCCAGTTTCTGCTGGCAGACGGCCGTATTCGTTGTCTGAAAATGAAGACCATGAAAGGAGGCTGTGGCAGTGGTCGGCTCTACCTCTTCAGCCTTCATTTGTGTAGCTGTGAACGGACTCGGCGAAAAGTCCGGGTAAACTTTAACATTTTTACCCGGGATGGACCTCCAGTAATTCAGTCGGTCGGTGGAGTAAATAGCACTTGAACTTCGGGAATTTTGTTGAACCTTTTATGATCAATTAGTTCACATATTTATTTGGCTCCCGAGTCCTCTAATTTTTGCTTACGCAAAGTTATATAACCTATGAGCATTCTCGATTTCCTATCCTACTACGACTGTATTTTAAAGCCTATCGGAGGCCATGAGACGATTGCTGGATGCATATCGATCCAAAACATGATCTGGAACACGTGGGCGACACTGCACGTTCCAATCAGCTCACTCCCTTTTAAGTGAATGGTCCGGATTCCAATGTCAGTGACTAACGAGCTGGTCACTGCACATGACTTTATTTGGTGTTCTACTGTTATAGCCTGCTTTTATGTAATAAGTAGACCGTAGTGATACTTCTACTTTAAGCTTGCTCATTTGTCATTCCTCCTAATAGAGCCCTTTGGAATAGGACTAACACCTTGTAGGTTTCGATGCATTAACACAGTCCCCGTAAGTCCCTAAAATATATATTACTTGATGGCGCATGTCACTCTTCCTGGATTACAGTCGGACGCTTTGGAAGACTCTCCGGACATTCCCGACTATGATGAACTGTTAGATTTCACTCGACGTTTCAATGAGCACATCCTCCTCGGGCCAACCTGTGGCATTCCCTTCAGTGATGACGAGGAAGACGATGAAGAAATGGAAATAGAGAATACGGAGGTCCAGACCTCAACTAGATTTGAAGATGAAATGGCCAAAGCTAACCAACTCCTTGATGAAGAAGCCATGGCTAACCTCGATGCCCCTCTGGATGATATAATGTCTGCAGCCGATACAAGGAGTGTGATCAGCACGACAAGCGGTGCAACTGCGCGCCGAGTAGCGAGGCGGAAGAAGCAGCAGGGACGCACAGTTAAGTACGGCCTCGCGACTCCGGATCTTGTGCGATGGCGTGCCGAAACGGATCTCCGAGTGCCGGAGGCCATTCGTCCACCACTCGGTCGCTTTCGTCTCGAAGTCGTAAGTTAATGCGTGTTAGGCTTTCAAAGTGTCGACTGATTCCGGCTAACCAGGCTCGTCAGATGAACAAATTAAAATTAACATTTCTTGACAACACCTCCAAACATCAAACCTGACTACTTCTATGACTGAGCGATCGCATTAATGCCCTACCAGAATTGGTATTATTTTACCCTTTTGTCGCAGTCTTTGATGTGCATGGTTCAGCCCCTAGAAGAGAGAAAATTCGGCCTTCGATTCATATGCAAGTATTTATTAAGTTGCCCTAGAGCACGCAGGCTATTTAAAATTTGCTCTTCCGAAACAATGAACAGAACGACAATTAGGAAAAAAATTGATCTCGTCCTGGCCTCGGAAAATTTTTCATTATGTTATATTAAGATGCTTTTGTTCACAAATTCGTATTTTGGAAAATACTCTTAGATCAGGAGCGGTAGTTATAGGTAAGACAGTGAAGAAGAGTATAAGATCTAATCGGCAGGCAGAATTTCAAAGGTAATTTATTTTTGCTTTGGGATTAACATTCCGAAAACAGAAGTAAATCTCAGTCCTAACTCATAAAATTTCTGTAACCTTCAATGAACTCTGCCAGCTCACTTAAACGATGCCAAGCTAGTCATTTTTCCAGTTCTGGTTAGTAATATGGGAACGAAGTTAAATTGCGGTACCGTTCACCGGCTCGAGGGGACTTGTGTAGATTTTCACATCTGCGTTTATTGGGTCCCTTTCTCTCTTTCGTCGTAGTTTCCTCAAGTTAATGCAAAATGCAAGGGCAGGATCGAACGTGTCAGATATACAAAAGCCTACTTTTTCACTGGCAAACTTAAAGGAGAAGGACTTCCTGATGACAAAATCCTGATTTTTCTGGAAGACGCCAATTTTTCACCCATTGCAAGCTCGATTAACCATTATCGCGCCCTCGGGTATATGATAGGGATTTACAAGGGATCTCCTTCACTCTTCCTTCTCATATTATGAGTCAAGTTGTTTTGGTCCCTGTAGTTGAATCGGCGTCTATACACATAAATCGCATTCCAAACAAGGTCTTCGATCCCGCACTGAAGAGATTTGGCCAAGAGGCCACGGTATTGAGGGCCGTAGTTCTGTAGTAAACAAGAATGTTCGGTCGAGTGACAGCCTTCGAGGCAGTAGCTTTTGGTGGGCGAAACCCGTTAAAGCATGCCAGGTCTTCTACGGAGAATGAGGAATATTCTGGATCGAATTTTCTGTCTATGCTCTTGATATCTACCAGTTGCCAGAGCGATTCAAGCCAGTTTGAAATGAAATTTGGTCCTGTGGTTGACATGTGGCAAAACCTATGACTACAGCGTGACGCATATGTATGGTTCGCTTCATTGCCGCCGAAAACACGCAGCCTGTCAAATGTATACAGCAAACCCATGTAGACAATTTAAGCCTAGAGAAACGATGCTGCTGATGGAGGGGACTGGGACGCTGACCAGGAATTAGAAGTCAGGGAAGACAGATTATGTTGGACCAGCTTTTACCGAGACAAAGAGCATGCAAGAGGCTCTGTAAGCATTTGCCACGATCCGTTTTCCCGGGCGGGCCCGCGTCCACCGTTGACTCGTAGCCCTCAACGTGCAAAGGCGCCTTTGTCACCTACAGCCAATTAGTATACAAGGCGAGTGTCGAGTCTCGCGTGGGCCCCAGGGCGATTTGGAAAGAAGCTTGAGGTGGAACGGAAGAGCAGCTTAGCTCGAGAGCCGACTGCCACTCCGCATCTTTAAGTGGACCCGGCTACAATTGGCACCAATTGCTCGTTACTAAATCTGAAAGCAAAGGGGCTTAATTAACAAAAAAATTGGTTTCCCGTCACCATTATCCACCCTGCTTTCATGTACGGCCTTTTATTTCAAGCCTATTGTCCGTTTTATTACTTACACGATGGAATCGAAGCTAAGTCCTGATTTTAACTGCGATAGTCTAAGGTAAGACTAATAGATTATGGTATGCAGTCTAGTTGGCACCCGATAGCACTGACTAAAGCATATTAAACGTATGCACAATAGCTTCGCAGATTCAAGGGCACTGAGACGAAGTTTTACTCAAACCAAACCAAAGAAGACCTTTCATCGTACTTCTATAACACCACCTGGGTAATTTATTTTGACAGTACCTAACCAATTGCCCATACATGACAGTTTAGCGAGGTATGCTGAACTCTGTCTGCATTTCATGTCATTCGCCTGAGCGCATATTTACCAGCTGCCAGTAATAATTACCTACTTCTCGAACATTTCAGGTGTTTTGGGGTGTTCGGGAGCTTCGCCGCCAGTTCCTTCTTCCTGTCAATAGGCCTATCATTACTGTGGAGGTTGGAGGCACGCGAGTTGTCTCCGACCTGATGCAAAACGCCAAAGTGAATCCCCTCTTCGAGCACCACCTCAAATACGTCGACCTGGTAAGTTACTCCACTGCCTGTAACCTACGCTCTCGGAAGGATTTCTTCACAGAATACTTGATTGAGGTCATTACGACTACCACTTACGCGAGTCGTTGTGCACGCTCCCCGCCTCCCTCCACCCACTTTTCCCTGTTTATTGAGGATGGCTTTCCTCTTTCTCGCAGAACCTCCCACTGGACGATCAGTACTGGCCTCCAATCACCATCATGTGCCACGACTACCGTATGTTCGGCGTTCGCATCACGGTTGGCCTCTGCACACTGCCTGTAGCCACAGATTTCTTTGAGAAGACAGCGTTAGGTGAGTATTAAGACCCTCGGTGGTTGCAGGGCCTCTTTCTCCTTCTCTCCGAGCACTTTTTAAAATTTGCTTTTCAACCGTTTATGCTGCTGTTTTTTTTAGGATTGTTGCCATGATTACTCCTACTACTAGTAATACTAATATCCCCAGTGCCACCGCGATTAATACTGCCACTTTCCCTGCAACAATAAGTATGAAATTATCACTACTACCCTTGCATCCCCTTTAATTTCCTCTCCCATTAACCTTCCACCACTATGAAGTCGTAGACTTGAAGAAGTCATAGAATGCGTGGACAACTTTTACCTGTGATGAGTGGGGATGAACCGTTATCCTATCAGGCAGTGTAATGTCTCGCTTGTGTTGAGGGAGATAGTAGCGCCTTTGAATTAAGCTATGCTTCTTCCTTTAAAAGGCTACTCAGTTTGATCTTGATTCCCTTAAGGCAAGACTCTAACGTGGAAGTTCTCTCCAAAGGGTGGAAACTCTTCAGAAACGCCCACCAGACGTACCCTTTATGGGTAAGGATTCTTCTGTCCCATGCGATTTAATTATCCTTCCAGAAGGTATGACACTCATACGATTACTACCAGCATAAAACTTGATACGGATACCTTGTATGGCCGCCTAAACAGGACATTGGAAAAGGAACCACCCACTATACATGTGGCTTTGCGCTAAATTCCAAAGCAATTATATTTATGAATAAGGTAAGAATAAGGGCTTAGTTAAGGGTTAGGTTTATGTTTGTGGTTAAGGTCGGAGTTGGGGTTAATGTTATGATTAGGTTAATGGTTAAGGTAACTATCGTGTTAACTGTAAGGTTTTTGTTTAGGGTAGGGCTACGGTTAAGATTCAGGCGACAATTTTAGTCTTATGTCAGGGTCAATGTTACTATTGAGACGCGGGTATATTTACACTTCCTGAAGTTTGCCGTAAGGCCACCTATTTTAAGGCGGTGCGGCGGTTCCTCTTCCCATTTAAGGCGCTCATACAAGGCATCCCTACAGAAAACTGCCCCATTATGCACGTTTGGTTAGGACACCCGTAGGTAAAAAAAATAACTTGTATGACCGCGTAAACAGGATATGAAAACAGCGATCGCCCGTTATATCCGTGGTTTTGCAGCAAATTCCGGGAAATTCGGTTAAGGATTAATTATAGGGTCGGGATTACGTTTAAAGTTAGTGTGAACGTCAGCGTTAGGGTTATAATCAGGATTATTTTAAAGGTTAAGGTTTGGGTGCTGTTTACGGTAGGGTTTAGGTTAGGGCTACGGTTAAGAGTACGGTTATGGTTCAGTTGTAGGTTAGGGTTAGTGTTGGTATTAAGACACCGGAATATTTACCTTTCCTGAAATTTATCACAAGGTACCGATGTTAAGTGGGCGAGGCGTTCTCATTCCCGTGTCCTGCTTAGGCGGCCATACAAGTCATCCTTACCCATCCGTGAAAGAAAGTACTTGGTTTTCGCCTTCAATGGGTAAACCTTCAAGGCCCATGCTGTTTTCCGAAATGTACTAAACAAACGACCAGTGCATTTGTAGAGTCTTAGCGATGTTTGTACTCAGAGCAGAACAATCATCACGCCCAGTTCCGTTCTGGAGGAGAAGGAAAAAGGACCAGTACCAAGCGTGTATTCGGTACAGAAACTCGATGATGGCCTGACACGCGGCAAGCTCGGGGCTGCATGCCCGTCCGTCCATGAGGGTACTATGGGTGTGAGTGAGTAAACTTCAGCTGAGAGTGAGTCAGTGTCCGCTTGAGCAGTTAGCTGTTGGTGATAGCTGTTGGTGAGCGGCTGTGATTGGTTGTCTCAGTGGTTGTATGTCCGACTGCGCAAGAGCTGCGAGCATATGACCTCTTGCGTGACGTGGGCATCAGAGTCAGAAGGTGTTCAGTTCAGTTTTATTAAGGGAAATATAGGCGAAGCCTTTGAGTTCCCTATTGATGTCAATGACACTGTAAATTAAAAAAGGCTGACATAAAATGGACGTTGGACAAAGGGTTATCTCCCCGACACACTGCAGGGCATCGGACAAACAATTATAAAATAATATTACTCAAAAATAGGGAGTAGTATGTTATATGACGCGAAAATTGTGGATGGGAATATGTTTCAGGAATTGTGTTAGGTTCGGATGTCGTGGTGGTACTTATGGCTGTACTGGTCAAACTTCCGCTTAAAAGTGTCAACGGATGGGGACATTATTATGTCGGCAGGCAGAGCATTCCAGGCCTTAATCACTCTGTTGGAGAAGAAGAACCTTCTTGTGTCGAGTCTTGCACCTGTCACACGTAGTTTAATGGGATGTCCTCGCAAAGTAGTGGTATTGGCCAGCTCAAAGAAGTCGCCAGATGCAAGGCAACAATCCTGACGCCGCAGCATTCGAAAGGCTTGTATTAGGTCGCCGCGTAGCTGTCTATAGTCCAGAGGAAACAGATCAAGATTAGACAATCGTGTCTCGTAAGGCAGGCAGCTTTGACCTTGAACAAGCTTGGTTGCACGTCTTTGAACCTTCTCAAGGGTGTTGTGGTCTTTGACAGACCACGGTCTCCAGGCTTGTATGACAAATTCCAATTGTGGTCGCACGAACATCCCGAAGACCTTATTAAAGCACTCTTTGTCGAACTTTTCAAACGCTCGCTTAATTAGATACAAGCTTGACATGGCAGATTTTGCTACTTTTGAGCAATGGAACGATGGCTTCAGTGTGGGCGGGATCCATACTCCTAGATCTTTCTGAGCCTCTACCTCTGGTAGCGGTGTGTCGTCCAGATAGTAAATTCTCTGGTGCCCGGAACTGGTTCTGCCGAATCGCAGAATATTGCACTTGGTAGCATTGAATGGGAGGAGCCAGTTGTGCGACCATTCCTCGAATCGATGCAAGTTCGCCTGTAGATTTTCTTCATCAGCTGCGTTGTGGATGACCTTCCAAAACTTTATATTGTCAGCAAACATGGCGGTGTCACAGTCCAAGCCAGTTACGCAGTCATCAATGTATATAAGGAAGAGGATAGGGCCAAGGACGGAGCCCTGAGGAACCCCACTCTCAACCGTCACCTCCGCAGATTGTTGATCGCCAAGACGGACAATCTGAGATCGCCCAATCAAGAAGTTTTCGATCCACTTCAAAAACTTGCCCCTTACCCCAATACGGTTTAGTTTGTATAGGAGACGTTGGTGAGGCGCGCTATCAAAGGCCTTCTTGAAGTCTATGTAGACTGCGTGCACTACATTTCCTTCATCGACCGCTCGGGTCCATCGTTCCAGACAGTAGAGCAACTTAGTTAAACAGGACCTTCCTCTGCGGAATCCGTGCTGCGCTTCAGAGAAAGATGATGCCGCTCCATAAACTGCATCAGTTCACGTTTGATGATTCGCTCCATAATCTTGCAACATATGGAGGTGAGACTTACCGGCCTGTAGTTATTTGCGGAAACCCGGCTGCCACTTTTATGTATCGGGGAAATCCACGCGGTCTTCCAATCGGGTGGCAATCTGCCTGCAGCGAGGGAGGCTTGGAAGAGTAGACACAAGGGTTCTGCCAACTCTACGGCCAACTCCTTCAACAACTTTGCCCGCATTACATCAGGACCTGGCGATTTGGTTTCGTCCAGCTTCAGTAGCTCCTGCAGAACAATAGGTTCTGTTATGACCACTGAGTCAATTGTCGGAATATCTTCCGCACTATAGTTATCAGCGGTTAGATTGGCTTCTCTCGTAAAAACCGACTGAACGAACTCAGATAGATGCTCAGCCTTTTCCTCGTCCTTGCATAGTTCGACGCCTTCATCCGTTTTTAACAAAGGGATGGGGTCTTTATTTCGAGTGCACTGCCTAATATAGTTGTAGAAGAGCTTCGGGTTTTCTGCTGCACGGTTTATCAAGTTACTCTCAAAACTTTGGCGGGCTTTATAATCCAGGCCTTTTACCCTGTTCCTCTGCGTCTTGTACTTCGTCAGCGATTCGGTGGTCTTTTCCCTAAGATAAGTTTGCCACAGCTTTCGCTTGCGGTTTACTTCACTCTTCAGTGTGTTCGTTAGGCACTGGGGCCTGTTGGTGATCTTTTTTTCGAATTAGGACAGTAGTTGGTGATAAGTCCTTGTAATACGGCCTTACATTGCAACCAATCCTCGAGAATACACCCGGTGAATGTTTCATTCCAATCTAAATGGCGCACATCAATTTGCATTTGGGTAAAGTCTCCACGCCATAGGTTGCGTTTGACTGTGATGCTTCGATCGGGGACAGAGAAGAGTGAATATTCCCATTGTAGGACTACGTGATCACTTTTGCCCAGTGGGGATAGACAGTTCACAACATCTACGCTGTCAGGTGCCTTTGTCAATACAAGGTCCAAACAATTAGCTTTTTGCCCCTCGCGTATTCTGGTCGGAGACAGGACATGTTGAGTTAGGAAGCGTTTGTGTATTGCTTCTAGGAGGCGGCGATCGAAGTTTAATTTCGAGCCTGGTGCCGAGTTCAGATTCTAATCGATATTTGGAGCGTTAAAGTTGCCCATAACCATGACTTCGGATCGACTAGCAAACGATTCTAAATCATCTATCAGTCTACTGTCTGACTGCGGATCGTTTCTCGGTGGACCGTTAGGATCTCAAGTGCTTGAGACCCCGGCGTTCTGATGGTGAACCAGATGGCTTCAGTTTCACACGCGAGTTTTTTTCCTTTTTTTCTGACGCGAGCAGGCCATATCTGACATAAGTCAGCACACCCCCACCATGACGTCCTGTTCTATCCTTTCTGAATAACTGAAATCCGGGGAGAGCACCTTCACGATCGTCAACCTTCGCGGTCAGCCACGTTTCAGTTATGGAGATGATATCTGGTGAAGTTTGGCACACGTGTATCTTAAGCTCGTCTAATTTAGAGAGTAGGCTTTGGACATAGGTATATAAACATTTTAGTTCATTTGTGTGTTTTACGCCGGCTATGTCGCTGCCTTCTTCAATTGAGGCAGCTGGACCGACATTCGCACTGGAAGAGTCCATATTCAAGAGACTTTGCATATTTCCGCAGTAGAACTGGATTTTGTGTAGATTGTTGCATTGGATTAGTTGCTCGACCGTAAGACTTTTGTCAGAATGATGGGCATCCTCCACAGAAGGGGTTTCTGTATTCGAACAATCACTCCGTTCCTTATTAAAAGTCCCTTCTCTCCCTGTTCTTAGAAGTTCTCCAATTCCGCTTTTAGCGCCCTCCATTTCATTCTCTCTTGTACGGAGTAGTCCGGTTGAAAAAATACCTCTGTGACCGGGGACTCCCCCTGCTGTTCGCTCGATTAGAAGGTCTCTCTGAAGTTTGTTTTCCAAAATTACCTTTAAAGGCCTTGATTTATTTCTTAGAAAGTTTGTGTTATCTTTACTATTTAGTCGGACAAAGTTTAAAAACCCTAATTTTTTCATCCTCTCTTATTATTTCACTCAAACACACTTGCAAGGACATGATATCATCATTTATTCTACACCTGGGGATTTCGTTGGTTGATTCACGAAGCCTATGGACGATAATGCATTGTGACCTGTCCACAGCACCCCTATCAAGGGGGGTTCTGTTGAATAATTTGCCTGGCTGATGTTGGGGATTCCCCAATACTGGCTTCAACGTCTTTGGCTTGGGGAGGTATTACCGCTGTGGTTCCACTTTGTGTCATCCATTCGGTGGACAACAGCTCCTCTATATTTGCCTCTGATGAAGCGCGCGTGGCCTGGAGACTATTTTCGTTAATCGTTATCTGTCGTGTTTCGTTTAGCTCGTTCATTGTTATATTTTGATCAATTTAATTTTGTACCTTCGATTGCTTTTCTGGCGAGTTTGACATCATCCCCTTCGGATTTTTGGTACCCGTCCCTGTGGTCTTACCTTTCGCCTTTTTCTTATTCTTCAGTGTTACTGGAGGCTCTGCGTCACTACTCTTGACTGGTATCTTAGATACCACATTGTATATATTTGGGGATTTGGTGTGTAGGTTGCCTCGTGCTCTACTCCGTGTTATCCTATGCTTTGATGCTGGCAATCGATCCTCTGAAACGAGGGTCTGCTGCATAAAATTCTTCATAATCCTGATTTCTTCCTCCAGTTGATTTAACTTAGAGGCTAGAGTTTGACAACCGCCACAATAGTTTTCCTCGTACTTTGGCTGTAACCAATTTATAACGCTTTTAGAGCGCCTGTCCGAGGGTGCCGCGGTGGCGAAGTCGGGTAGGCGTTGGTCTTGTAGGAGTGGGGTCGCCGGTTCAATCCCACCCCGAGCAGCATATTGCACTTCAATTTCAGCCTTCACCATTTTGCACACATAGAGTATATCCACAGAAAAAAACTTTAGATATGAATTTTCGTCCTATGTTCGTGGGAAAAGCCTGTTACGTTGTTCTCCTATTAGATAATGACTTTAAAGGCTGGATATTTTCGTCCTAATACAGTAGAAGATGAATTCGGAAGAGGGATCTTTATCAAGTATGTTCGAAATATGATGCATTCAACGAATAAGTTTAGTAGAGTAACTCAGCCTTTGAAGAAGTTGCTTGTCTCGGTTATCAAACAGTCGACACGAGGGTGAGCCGACTCGATGGAAGTCCGCGTTCTGCGAAAATCCATTGAAAAGTTGTGAGGACGAAGTTATCGTTGAGTGGAATCCAGTTTCTGGTACCGGAAAGCTAATAGAGTGGACAGTAGGCCACAATTCTTGAAGAAAATAAATTCCTTAGAGGTCAGAAATTTGAACCTAAATTCAAAACCCGCGGTCAGGTATACACGCTTTAAACGCTACGCATTAAGGTCGCAACGCTCCGAGAGGAGATTGGAGATACAGTGTTGAATCTTCTTTAATGATTTACTACATCAAGTTAATTAAAGGTTTTCCCAGGAGTTTGTCTCCTGTGTCGAAGAGGAACAAAAGTATTGCTCTTGAGAATTTTTGTCTGTTTATGCAACCTGAAAAGAAGTGATCGCTCAGCACAGATTGGGCGACTGAAAAACAGTTAACTTTTTCTGCTGGATACCTGCGAGCAGCAAAAACTCATTGCGGCAAATATCCTCTTTCAACTTGCCCTTTAGACTCTAGGAAAAGACGATTTGTTTGTTTACAGAAGGGGCAGTCAGGACGTCTTGGTTACGAGAATGATTCGTGATGCCTAAATTTAGACGAACCACCCTCCACTTACATCTAGAATGAAACTGCGGACCTATGCATTGAGATGGTCCCAAGGTAAAGCTTCCGACAAAGAAGCTTAGTACCTTATTGTTGGAAAATAGCACACCCAAACGAATACTTGCCCACACAAAGAAGAATAAGTTGAAAGAAAAAGTTGCCAACAATGACTAGTGTGGTGAAAGTTTTTGGACCAGAATGTGGGAAGTATGAATTATATGGCCGCCCAATCAGGGCTTGGAAATAGGAACCGTCCGCAATGCACGTGGCTTTGCGTTCAAGTCAGGGGAACTTATGTTTATGATTAACATAAGGGTGAGAGCTAAGTTTAGGGTTAGGTTTAAGGTTATCGTCAGGAGTATGTTGAGGGTTAGGATTTGGTTTTGTGTCAACTGTAGGGTCTGTGTTTAGGGTAGGGCTAGGGTTAAGACTAAGGTTACAGTTTAGTTTTATGCTGGCGTTAATGGTAGTGTTAAGCCATGGAAATGTTTACACTTACCGAAAGATATCGCAAGGCCATAAGTGGGCGGGGCGTTCCCATTCCCGTGTCCTGATTAGGCGACAATACAAGTCATCCTCACCTAGAATGCTACCGAAAGCGATTAAGAACTTTGGCCTCGGTGGTTCAAAATATAGCAATATTTTTAGCCTACTTCACCAACTGAACTCTGCTGAAGAAAATGGCACCTGGTAAATGCAGATGGCGAGTTCAATTGAAACCAAGGGAACGACAGAAGACTGCCTGAGACAGAACCCAGAATAAAACCAAAAGATACACTGGTCACCGTGAATTTCAAATTTTGTCCAAGCGGATGGTCTATGATCTACAGCCTATACCTTGCAGTAGGCTGGGCGAGTAAATTAAACTAAGTGTGATTAAATTCACGGCTGTCGGTTGAATCTCGTAGCTCAGATGGTTAGAGCGTTGGCTGTCCTGAAGCCTTCACTTTGTTGTCATCGATTCACACCCCACCGAGGCCGCCGATTTTCCGAAACTGGGTTGAATGAATTATTCAAATCTGCAAAAACCCCTAACAGATAAATTTAGATGGTGTAGCAATCGAAAACCTTCCGTAAACCGTTAAGCGAGTGAGGCAGGTCCTCCATTACCTAAATCCTGGCAAATCTCCCGGAATGTGTGCAGCATCTGAAGGGATTCACGGTTGGTTATACATTGTTCTTGTTGGCCCTCACGTCTTTCTAAGTTTTTTTTGGCACAAACAACTACCTTATAAATCGAGTAGACGATCACTAACGTCCTGCACTTGATTAGAAGAGGTAATCGGATGATTACAAGCAGCTGCGTAGACCTGCGAGCATGACTCGTCTGTAGCGGAACGAATAAGGGCAGTTGTAGCCTAATTTTGAGACAAGGTCAGCAGATCAAGTGATCTCCAATATTCCTTTCTGAGAGGACTACCGCGCCTCTCAGATCCACTAACCGTTCTAGAGGCCTGGACCTAAGCTCTTCGGAAGGACCTTGACATCAATGTTGCACATTCTGCTGTCAGCGAAGTCTTGCATAGTATCATACATCAACGCCTGTCGCAAAAACAAGAATCTCGTGGTAGCTGATGAAATCTGCTGCACCTTAGGAGATCCGCCCTGGTTGATTTGAAGTGACGAATATGTGTCGGTTACGAGCAGATAGAGAGGATAAATATGATTACTGTTGTGTCTTAAGGGTCGATTCTCCTTCCCTTAGTTTAGATACTGCGCACTCAATACAGTTTTGTCGTATTCTGTATTACACAAATCTTGGTCTCTGTTGTCAGCATTTGAAATCTAAACATACAATGAGACGTACTAGGTAATTTACACTGACTACCGAATTTCTCTGAGGGGTAATTGGTTTAATTCAATGTTCAGTTCTCCAGGTGTGCCAAACCACATGCACTCTATCCAGAAACATGAAACCATACTAATTATACAATTATATAATACAACATAAGCATTAATAATTTATTATGATCATATTAGTAATGCATTCGTACTAGTTTTTACTTGGTTAACGCAGTTTATATGGAGAGAAAGGCAGGATTTACAAAAGTACTGTCTATTACTAACAAAACTTATTAAGCTTATATGGAATGGAGTTTCACAGCTCCCCATGTTTTACGACCTTGTTCTCACAAAATTATACTAACCTGATGAGATTTTATCGAAAGCAAACGTACGTCAATCGACCAATCTTGTGCAGTTACGGAATGGTCCACGGAACAATCACACTACACATCTGTGAAAATAGCCGAGCATTTTACAAGCTACCGTTGGCAACGTGAACTAGTCGTGATATCCATCTCCGCATCTAGTTGTATGGAGCTGACGCACAGACTACACCACTTCATTGCCCGGGAATTCGAACCACCTGCTAAACCCTCTGTTGTATGATTATCCGAACTCTCAGTTCCTGGAGTCAAACGCAACTTTGACCTATTTTTAACGCTGAAGCCAGTGATGCAAATACTTATGTACCTAGCGACGCAGAAAATAGTCATACAGAAAATTTATTATGCAAAGTACCTCAAACCTTCATTTGGAGCCTTAGGTCAAGAAAACAGGAGGGTTTTGTAAATGTAAGAAGTACGTTTAGTCCCACAGGAAGCCTGGCAGGAGTACTTTCAGGAATTTTGTTGGGTTCAGGAAAAATTGGGCCTGCTGGGCCGCGTCAATCGAGTTTTGCTTTTCCGTTTTGTGAAACCCAGAAATCGACTACATTCAGCTAAAATAGCTTGAGCGATAAACTCGGTCTCGGGCAAGCTGAAGCCTGACTGACATCAACATTGTTTTAGATGTAAATCGGAAAGAAAGACTAGACCCGAGTTAATGTTTTCAACATTAGGACACACAGTTGTGTACGTCGTCCTCGGTGCAGGCTGGCGGCCCACGAACTAACACCACCGAGCTTTGGATGGCTAAAAGGCTTTCGGCTTAACCTAAAGCTTGTATATTTACTCACTGATAGGCACTCCCATTCAGCTGGGATCCAAGCCGCCCATCCCTTGTGTTGTGTTCTTGTTTATGCTGAACCACTGTGTGTGGGCCCACGTCCTCTCCAACCTCTGGTCTTCTGGGCTCTGTTTTTACAAGGAGCGTGGATGGGAGAGTAGAAGAGATAGTGAGGTAGATGCAGTGCAAGTCTACTCTTACTATAATGCAGCGTAAGTCACCGCGCTTCCACCACACTGCTGTGGAGCTTAGGGTGGACATCGTCAAAATGGACGGCCGAACTGTCATATTTACTCCCTGACAGGTTGATTGTTGACCAACCCGCTATTCATTCAGCCGTTGAAGATGAGCATGCTGAATGTTCACCTATCGAGAGCGACCACGCGGAGGAGGTCGCCCAAAATACCCTCGCGAAGGCATTGACGGGCTTCAAAGCCGACGAATACCCCGAAGACGAGGAAAAGGAGGAGGAAGCTAATCAACTGACGGGCGGCAGCTTCGGTCCCCTGAGGCCGCTACCGACAGATGGGACCTCCGATGAACCAAGTGAGGAGGACGAGGGTCGACCAAGACATTTCGGACAGTGAGAAGCAAGGGCAGAAAAGGACTGCCGTATCAACGGTAACCTCGGAGTCGGCCAATTACTTTGCCACCCACCCTGCAAACTACACGGAGTCAGATCCGATCTTGACAATGAACAAGCCGTCGAAGGCAGCATATCTGGGGCCTCAAGCCCATTTTTCGCCGCCTGGGCAAGTTCAGGTAGAAAACCTTAATATAAATAAGATATACTTAGAACCATTATGCATCATATGTGTATCCCATGGAAGCGCTGCACATACTGTATTCCAGTTAAGTTGTGTAAAGAAAAGTACTTACCAATCATACGGTTTTTAAGTTAAAATAGGGGATTCAATTATGAGGGAGATGATTCGGCCTGGCTTACGAAAACATCCCAAGTCCAGAAACAGGCACAAGGAAGGTAATAAAACTCACCACATTAACACAAAAAAACGATCAAAAAGGATAGCGTCCGGTACCCGTATCCACAGTGGCCATGACACAGGCAGCAATAAGGCATCTTCGGAATCTCTTTGCGTCACTGCAATTGGTTGGGATATTTTTCTTAGATAGAAGACTCTCAGACACACCTGCTTATTTTTTCAGACTGTTATCCCATGTTTCAATAATTTTTTTTAAATCCTTGAAGTTGAATGGTTAAAAGTCTACTGTTATTCTGAAAAGTAGGTAAAGACAGGCAGTGTGAAAATCCTCTTTTAAACCGTCAAGTTGTGCCCTACGGAACTGTAGTCCAATTTTTTACGGGAGTAGCTTGTTTAGTTGCAGAAGCAGTCGGCTGACGAAAGACGGTAAATAACAGCCTATTGCCACCATACACTGAACTTAACTGTACCTACCGCCACTACCGTCCGACATCAGAGGTACTGTACTCTGTAGTTTTGAAAACATTTCTCATAAAAGCAAAGGTGGCTGTTTCTCTGGGGTACTCCCAACGAGGTTGAAACTATGCTCTCATGCTTCATTGGTACTTCGGTACATTAAACTTCCTCCGTACATCGCTTGTTCCGAACTAATTTTTGCGCAACGTCCAAGCAATTTGCTTTCGCTCGTTAGGGCACGGTTATAAGCATATCCGTATGATAGGTGGCATTGCGCTCAATTCCAGGAGGGTTATGGTTATATTTGGGGTTACTTTGTATTAGGCTTAGGGTTGGGATGGAAGAAAAATTATCCCTTGGAATTTGGTGCAAAGCCACCTGTAGTACGGGGGTACTTATAACCGTGTGCAGGCTTTTTCTCATTGGCCGTCTACGTGCTGTAGTTTCCTGTTTATCATTTAATAAGCTGATGATGGAGTTTTTGAAGAAACGAAGATCTTTATTTGACTATGCTTTTGGGTTTAATTTCAAATCGGGAGGACATTGAATTTAGTCAGTCGTTGCCTCCTCCTGGCGAATGTATTTTGATCGCAACTATAGCATCAGTAGGTAACTTCGGAAGACTGCTTATTATTCGGGAAAAGCGTGGTTCTTCTGTTTCGTTAGTAAAATCTCTGCTGCTAGGCCAGGGTCTGGAGAAGCATTAGGTGTCCACCTTAACCCTAGCAACAAAGAAACTCGTCTATTGAATACAATTTTATACATGTGCTCCAAAGTAAAAACGCCATTTTGATTGTATTGGCCTGTCTACGTAAATTTTAGTTGTAATTCCAAGTCAGCTAACCACAAAAACCCCAACCGATTAGTAAAATTCAGGAATTAACAGGAGGAGCCAAGTGTACGCAAGAAATCACACTTAAATCGTCATAGGAGCCTGTGAATTACAAAAGATTTCTAGTATTCTGTTTCTGAGACAAGATCATTTTTATCTTTCGCAGCAATTCCAGGTGAACCCAATGCTGAAATATCAAAAGATCTCTTTGCGAATCTCGACTGGTGGTCAAGGTTGTATGCCACACTCAACTCCATGGATGAAATAGACGAGGTTTGTATACAAAAAGCGTTTACTTTTAGAAAGTTCCTTTGCAGAAAATCGATTTTCCCAAAATTTTACATGGACTACTGCCGTGTGTCTATAAGATCTTTGTTTCGAGCCCTTATCTGACATCCATTATGTGCCCTGACATATGTACATCGGTAGTACCCGCTCAAGTGACGGGAAGAATTTAGCGGACGTTATTCATCATCTCAATGCCTTCACCGTGGAGAATAGTACGAAGTTTCGAGTTAACTCAACCAGCAAGGCCTGAACGTTTTAAGAATGATAAAACCAATAAGGGGAGCTAGATGGAAATGGTAGTTAGCATGTGTCAAAAGTTACTGGAGCACATTTGTACACGTCTGGCGCAGATGATTGGTTGTCGTGAGAGCATATTCCCGCAAATAAGACAAAAGCGTCACCCGAAAATTGTCTGAATAAATAGGTATTTTCGGCAGATTTTTTGAATTTTTTGACACAATTAACAAAAGCGCGCTGTCCTTGGCGGGTTTCGAAACCACGACAGCAATCGCAAGGCTTGTGTACAGCTAACGCCCTAACCATCTGAACTATGAGGCTCCAACCATGAGTCGACGCACCTTTGCGTCGAGTTAACCGTCTGCTCATTATTCAGCTTAGTATATCAGAACAGGAGGATTTCATATGTAGCAGTAAGTTGGGTGGATAATTTGACCCCAATGTGATTCAACTCGCACCTCCCTGTTGGACTCCCGTAGCTCAGGTAGTCAGAGCGTTAGTTATACACAAGCCTTGCCCTTGCTTACGTGGGTTCGAAATCCCACTGACGCTACTGATTTTTTAAGGTTTGGTCAGATGAACTATCTGAATTTCTAAGAGTCCTTATGTGGTCCCGGAGAGGGATTTAGACCGGTTTTAAGGTGAGAGGGGCTGAGTCATGGCAGCCGTTCCAGTGAAATGGTTGACGAAACCATATTAAGCAGTGTTTAATTGATTTCTATTTTCGGCATCAAACCCTTTAATTTTATTTCAATTTGTAGTCATCAGGTGATGACGATTCGACAGAGGAGCCGGATTTATTTGAGGAAAAACTGCTTCAAATAGAAGTCTCAGATAACAAATCAGGTAAATCCCTGTGTTCTACTTGTTTGTACTGCGTCATTAGTCAATTATCTTGCTAGTAAGAAATATATGAAAGATTATCTACCTTCTAAACAGCACGTTTGTACCAACACAAAACGAAATGTCGAGTTTCTGATGTTAAGAACTCTTCAAAAGACATTTATTTGAGTTTGTCTTATGACTTCTGGTTTATTGGCCACCTCAGTGAGCCATTCCTCAACTCAAAACCTGGAAGGCCTGAGATGTGGATCTCGGTTCACTTGATTCTTACACAATCACTCTACAATGAGCCGTGGACTCGATCCTTTACAGCGATTCATAGAAACGAGCACATGAAATCAGGTTCACTGGCAACCGTAATAGCTATTCCGAATGTCTTATAAATCAGTACTTCTGTCGCGGTACATAAAGCCACTACAACCTTCCGTCCTGGGCCCGAATAGAAGAGGTGAAATTGGACGCCAATAGAGAGAGTATTGTATGCTGTACAGGATGCTTGGAGAACAGGTTGATAAAAGTTGGCTGGCACAAGTCCAGTGCCATGAGAGCGGCGGATTCGTCATAGGGCCTTGGGCAAGAGAATGTCTAAGTCAAACATGAATTTGGTTTGTCAGTTTTGTTAGCTGTGATTGGCGGAGAACTAGACTGCCATTGGTGAACTCATGCAAGTACGCGCGAGCCACTTCATTTAGAAAATCTCCTCGAAAGAACCGAGGTCCAAAAAGTACTTAGACCTGGACATTTTCAGTCATAGTGTGAGAACAATTTTGTTGCAATTAAGCAAGTCGGTAAGGGGAGAACTGGCGTTTTTGCTTACTGCTCGGTGCATGCTGAACATGGCCCAGTCGTGTTGATCAAATATCAAATATATACTGGTGAAAATCTAGTTTATTCTATTATATTATATGCTCCAATGGTCTTCCCAAATGTATAGGTCAAACTGGACTAATTAGTTCAATTTGCTACTATCTAAGCTATGACTTTAATCATGCGGAATGAAAAATACTGACCCGCATCGTCGGCTGGATGGAGTGCAATTTAATAGAGAACTGAACGCAAGAAACTGGTGCATCACACTCCCTCCAGCATACCAGACTTTAGGACAACACTGGTCGCTAGTTCGGTGTAAACAGTCATTTCTCATTTTCCTTTACTCTGTCTCTGGTGGCGAAGTTCGTCATGAGCCAGAAAGTTCGAAAGAAAAAGGAAGCTAATCAAACAGACATAATTCCTTCTTGTTTGTTTTTTTTAGGTCGCAAATAGGAGCTTAAGGGAGAGCGTTTTATAAAGGGTGGTTATCAAATGCAATTTGTGACTTTTGAAATCATTGCCCAAAAATTTTGCCCCAAGCCTCCTTATCTCCTAATAATCTGTTTTCAGAGTTAGAGCAGGGGCTTTTGGAACTGAGCGAGGATGAACTGGCCCCGAAACAGCTGTCTAGACGGAATAAAATTAGAAAATTCTTTCGGCTGAAACCCAAGAAGGAACTCACCGCTCTCGAAAAGTATGAGAAAAAGAAGGCAAAGGAGAGGCGGAAGAAGAAAAAGAAGAAGAAGGGGGAACCCTCGTTCATTCGAAATTGGTAAATGCATGTTTATCTTAAAACCCCACTCATATTCCTGTGATTAACCTCTATAAAATAAGAGTGGTACAGCGTGACCTCTGATATGTTTAACTGTCCCAGAAAATTGGAAACCACACTTTTGCAGGCTTTAAGTACTTTCTGAGTATGTAGAAAACTGTAAGATAACCCTTTTTTATACTTTAGCGTGGCGATGCCAAAAAGGCATTTGATAAGGAGCTGAAGGAGTCTTTTTACGTCATGGAGGAGGCACAGCTCGACGAAACCTTTATCGAAAAACTTGAGGTAACATGTGTGTGCCAGGCTTTTTGTCTTTTTAAACACGCCAGTTTTCCCGTATTTCAAATCGAACACTTTCCCTCTCCACACCTTTTGTGCACCGATTTCAATATAAGATCAATACGACGGAAGATAGGCATGGTAACCGTTTCTAACAGATTTAAGCAGTTCAGCTTTGCTTGTCGTGCACGCTGGTTCAATTTTCACAGGGAATCCTCTGATTTCTCATCAGCGAAAGTGTGTATCATGGAGGGTACAGGAGGATCAATTTGTCGTGTCAGTTGGAAAGCTTCCAAATCTGGGCCGTTAATGCGACAGTTCGGTGTTTTTGTTGTATTTCGGTTTGAGCGTACTGGCGTGATGGCATAAATTTGATGTTAACAGTGCGCTCATATGTGGGCATCTTCTGATAGAAAGTGCAGTTAAGGGTTACTTCGTGGTTGCCTTTTAGACTGTCTCTTTAAAATTCAGGGAAACAAGCCATTGTAGTAAACTTGTTTTATGATTTTTTGAAACTTAAAAAAAACTAGACATTTTTACTCCATAGTAATTAGATGCGTTTTTAATTTTCATTAGGGTTCCACATAATTGTCTGTTGATTCAGTGTAGATTATAAATGTAGGTTCTCTTGGTGTCTTATATGCTTAAGCATGCCTTAGCTGATTTCTCTCACCTCAATGGTCTCTCTATCTCTCATGAAAGATATACCCGATGGATCTGGAGGAAGTACCAACCTTCAACGGATTCACATCACCCATTCGAAATTTCTGCTTATATCGTGGTAAACAGGACGATGAGGATGTGACGGCTGAGGAGCGCGCCGTCGGCTACTTCAAGGTGACCACGGCTTGGTTTTCTTTATTTTCTTTTTCCTGCTTTGAACATATTCAACAGCCCGAAGATCGGTGTAGTTACCTTGTTGAAGTTGTCTAACCGTCATTATGCCCTGGTGTCCGCCTCACCTTACACGGTTTCTGCTATCTAAATGCAGGGAAACCTGATGCTGTACCCTGTCGAGGAGAACGAACCAATGCCGCAGTCTGTCAAAGATCTCAAGTGTTTTCCGACCCTGCCCAAAACAGAATACGCCAACGTGCTCGTTCGTGTCTACGTAGTACGGGTGGGTATTTCTGCTAACGCCTTTTTTGAGTTGTTCATGCTTTGGTTCAAGTTACTCTAGTCACTTGGACTTCTCTGAGCAGACCGCCCAACTGCATCTTCCTCTTGTGTTCATGCTCTTTTTCACTATCTTGCTCCATTTTTGAGATTATTGCTTCCGATTACTATCAGAAAGCCGAACTTTTACATGTATGGGCATGCAGATGATCCTAGTACAACCTTCATAACCAAATACCTCTGATAAGTGACAGTGTATATAAAGCGTTTCAGGGGAACTATCGAAAAGCTCGAGGTTTTAGGTTCAAGGTTTTAAGGTCAGAAGAAGGCGCGATCTGTGGAACAATAAGTTTATCGACCCAAAGTTCTGCATCCTCTCTTGAACCTATCATCAGAGACAGGGAAATATAGGTACAGGGTGCACAGTATTTATAGGATGTAGTTGGCAGGCTACCACGTGCCTTCAATAAGTAACAGTACTCGTGTTGATCGGTGAGGGCTCGTAGTTGATGCAATCATTGCTGGTCGATCCGGCCTCGCGTACCCTGATTTTATCGCCGATGTAGAATTTTGATATGATGACCTCTCAGATATTTAGTTTGCTGTAATCTTGACTACTGGTCACCCGCACACTCTCCGTGTGAGTAATAATTTTGTCCAGGCAAAAACACAGCACAAAATATGAAGGCAAGGGTTCATTGTCCTTGCTAACTGAATGCAGTCCGGAGAAACATGACTCAAGCAGCCAATCAACTTATTTTTCCAGCGATCGCATCTGCTTCTGAACTGTTTCCTGAAACTCGCCTGTTCGCTTTCATCGGTAATAGTTTGGGCCATTTACAACCAGACCTCCGATTTGGCGTGCACTGATGATAAGTGTGAAATTTCAGCAACATCAAGAAAGGGGGCTGGCAGATCCAGTAGATGGTAGCCATCTCTCCTCACTTCAGTTGCGAAACGGTCGGAAAGTATGACTTACCTATAGAAATCAGGCTTACTTTTACGAAGCCTTTCAAGTCATCAATAATCAAAAGGGTTTTCGTGAAGATGGCTGAAAAGGGTGGTTCCTCGAGGTTTTTAACCATGGCAATTCGTCTGACACTGTTCAACTTCGAAGCGAACACAATGCTCTACGTATTTTATTGTCGTGAGTTGGGTACGCAGAAGAGGTTTGCAGACTGCACTCACCAGTCTAGCCTGACTGTAGGGTGAAGTATCGGACTTCAACTTTGCCCTAGAACTCCAGATGAGAGTGGCCCCCTTCGATCAATAGTGACGAGTGGTGCGGGTAAAGATTACTGAAATTGTCTCCCTAAACGGGGCATGTGAATAGGAACGCCGCACCAAGGTGGCCCTGCACATTATATAATAATAATAATAATAATAATAATAATAATAAAATAGTAAAATAATAAATAGTAAATAATATGGTGTACAAACCTTAACACTAGCCTTAAGGTAAACCCAAATTGTAGCCCTACCTTA
Organism: Schistocephalus solidus; assembly: GCA_017591395.1. Classification (NCBI taxonomy): domain Eukaryota; kingdom Metazoa; phylum Platyhelminthes; class Cestoda; order Diphyllobothriidea; family Diphyllobothriidae; genus Schistocephalus; species Schistocephalus solidus. The sequence goes on along the minus strand of WEDG01001931.1, from coordinate 348,457 downwards.
ACCCTACTGTTAACACTAACCCTATTCTTAACCCTAAGCATAGACCTATAACCGAAATTAACCCTTACCTTACACCGAATCGTGATTTCCCTGGAATTTGACGTCCAACCATGTGTATTTCGGGTGATTCCTGTTCCCGTGTCAGGTATGGGAGACATATTAGTGATCTTTACCATGGTAAGTAAGCCAAAAGCGTCATTAATGAAGACTACGAAGGATTAAATGGTTTTTTTGGGTTTTTTTGTTTTCGTCAAGTTGCCATGCGGGAAACATATGGCGTTTGAAACTGGACTCAGCAGCTCGTCAAGTCAGAAGATATATCAGTTAAACCAAAGATGGCAGTTTAATGTTTTTTCGGTAATCTGCGTGACTCGGCAGGCGTCAGAGCAGTTTTCAGACAGAAATGGCTTGGAAGCCGATCGTGGATATACAGGTTTGAGGGAAATTAACAAATGGACTGTCGTATGAGTGGCTAGCTTTCCCTCAGGCCAGAAGGGTCACGTGAGTTGAATCCACGTCTTTTTGCTCAAAGGTCTCGCGTGACGGCATGTGCTGCGGAAATATTCTCACTAACAACGACATTCGTGTATGTCTTCTTTCTCCTTGTCTTCGTCGTTGCACGTTGGTCAGTTTCGAATCGATTGAAACATTCAACAAGGTGTTTCTTTGCCATTACTAAAAATCGGTTGTAATCAAGAAGTTCCCGGGGAAATCCAAGGCAGAATATAGTGTTCATTCCTGGTTTATTCACCCTCCACGGTCAGCCCCGCTCTAACCCCATACCAGAAAATTGACAGCTGAATCTCAACCATATGGTAGCCGAGCATTTCAGTCAATCCCCACCTTCAACTACAAATCCCTGCTTTACTGCCGGTCCTCGCGGACATGCGCGATTACGTCGTGGATGGCATCTACAACTATACCCACTTTAAATATGCCCTAGACTGCAGTTTGACAGCTAAAAAATTCTCATCCTAATGCAGACCTAACCAAAGAACCTCTTTGCTTTACTTTTTGAGGGATTTCGAAATAACTTTAATTTATTCCGTCTTTTAGGGCTTCAATCTACATCCGACTGACCCTTCGGGTACTTCAGACCCCTTCCTGGTTGTCAGTCTGGGGAAACAGGTCTTCAATGAGAAAGATAACTATATGAAGAAAACACTTAGACCCACTTTTGGAAAGATGTTTCAGTTTGATGCCAAATTTCCCATGGACACGACGTTGCATGTTCAGGTGCGGTTCGTGGTTTTGCTTTCCCTCGGCTAGACTGACGGTTAAGCAGCGATTTTTGCACTTGATGCATTTCTTCTCTAGGCATAAGGACACGTTGCATCACTCCGTTTCAAAAATCATGACCATCCCGTTCTGGGAAACTAGAGTCCGACGTCAGCTGTTGCATAGCTTATCTCAGACAATTCAATAGTCAGCGAACCTCTTGGAACTTTATCTGACATGCTTTTTCAGGCTTTCGGGTAAAAATAAATACTTTAGGAAGGTTGAAAACGAAGTAATATGTGGCAGAACGCCGGCAGATAGCGGAACTCGTGCTTCGTTGATAAATTCTCTGATGGTACCTTATAATGTGACATGTGGTTTTTGAATGAACATTGTTACGGTCAAAAGTGTCAATATTATTGGGTATGACACAATTACTTACACCATGGGTTTTACGCTTAATTACCACCGCTTGTATGGTAAGGCACACCGCCCTAATATGTTGCATGTGAAGTGAGAGATAATTAAAGTTTTTCAGAGGGGTGTGCATTTGCGAGAGCTTATGACACTATCATGGCTATTTTTAGTCTTCTATTCTCAGTATTATAGGTTTCGTTTCTAAACTATGTCAATTTAACCGTATTCGATCCATTTTTGGATTAACATCAGGTGACCGATTTATAGTGTGTGGATTCAGTTCGGAACCAGTTGAACAGGTAAAAGCGTAGGTTATAGTTGTAGAACTCTGAAGATTGTTAAAAACGGTCTTCTTCACCAAGTAAAGTTGAAGCAGACGCAGTGTCATATGAGATTGACATGGGGCGTGAACTTGTCGTGCTTTCTTTCGGCGATATATGATTTAACTTACACAGGTATCGAAAATCAATAATTCACGTTGCCTAAGTAATTTTTGCCCGACATTCACATGGACCATCGTAAAACTCTCCATTCAAAGGCCAGCAAAATATAGTGCAGGGGTTAACTTGGAGTTATATTCCCGTAAATTAATCCTGTAATCCCACCTGAACAGTATTTCCCATTTAAAAGAGCATCGAAGCATTTTGGCCAACGCTTCACGCGTTCCGTCCTTACTTGGGTTGTGTCCAGTGGTAATTAGTATTTCACATTTATATAAGAAACCTCGTCTGCGTGAAAGCATCGCAGATTTCAGACAAAGTTTCAAGCCCCCGCATCGTAAGTATTGCACGATAAGGTAATTGTAACGGATGTACGGGTGCCATACTGATCACAGTAAAACTTCAGCCCTGGTTGGAATAAACTTACCAGAGCAGTTGGCAACCTTCCAAGTCATGACTACCAGTGTGTCGTGGCAGATTCGAGCGCAACGAATTATTGTGGCGAGGAATGTGCTGATTTGCCACGAGGATTTACAGAGCCGGCCTCATTCACTCTCCCCCCCCCATTCATTCGCCAGTTCTAGATTATTAAAAAATGGGTGATGAGAATGAGAAACGTGACTGAAGTTGCTTGAAAACATCCATCTATGGCATTGGTTAAGGTCGGGCGCAGACCCACTGTAGTTCAGCTATCTCTAGCCATGAGTCAGTGTAGTTCCCGTTCTTTTTTCGAACACGCCTGTGGGGCAGCTCGTTTGGGCGGTGTTTGTTTATGTGTACCTCCTGAGCGCCCCTGAAATGGGCCACGTGGTAAATGCGCTCTACCAGCACGGGGGCCAGATCAGGGAATGGAAAGCGTAATTGGGGACGGACTTCCATGACGAATGCCACACAAGGGGGAGAGGGTGTGATGGCATGCCTGGTGCAGGCTCACGCCACACCAGCCACCTGCGTCCAATCCTGTCTCCAGTCTTCTTGACTCCGTTTTGATACTGGATGCAGATGGATGAGGGAGCAGAGAGTGTGATAGATGCTGCACCAGTGTGCGATCACATTAAACGAATTCGTGCGCAAGTCATCGTCTCTACGCCCAACATGATGTGGGGCACACAGCGGAAATCAACGGCAACGATGATCGAACTGTCGTCGAGTGCGGTGGTGTAAGGGACGCCTGAGCCGTAGTCAGTGTGGTGTATTTTCCTGTGCACGCGCAGGATCATGAAGATTCACGCGGTGGTTGAACGCGCGGGCACAGTGTGACTAGGAAATGTGTTTGTGCCGGGTTTATCTGGGGCTCCAATCACTGGTTCTCCCTTCAGGGTGCGATGGGTTCACATATGAATGACCAGGCTGATGCCTGAGATGGGCGGGTTGATTTTTTTGTTGATCGTGGCTGTGTGTTTATGTTATAGAAGTTGAGTTGCGCGGGTTGAATTTACAATGACGGTGGAGGCGTCCGATAAGGCCGATCCGTGCCCTGGCTGTGAACTGACAATTAGAAGCCCCTTGACAGGCTTTAGGCTTATGTGCCGTTGACCAAAAGCACGTGAATCTTGTGGGCACCTGGTTTCGTCTTGGCGTCCGTTATTCGGTTTGGCTTCAAATATGGCGACTCCAGCTCTTGGGGCAGTGGTTTACGCGGGCCCATTTTATACGAAGTCTTCTCCAGTCTCTTGACGTATTTGCCGGGTGTCTTCAGACTGTCCGTGTATTGACGCTTTCGTTCGCCGTATCCGAAAGCAACCCTGCCGACGTCGCCATGAAATAATCGCCTGCGCAGGCGTTCGTCATTACGTGCTCGCCCGCTTCGTGGCTACACATGTTTTTAGTGTTGCGTAGATCCTGGGAACGCCGATAATTTCCAGGACCATGTTGTCTGGGATGACTTTCTGCCACTTCACGTCTAGTATTCTACAGAGGTAGCCAAGATGAAAAGGACTGAGGGTCTCTTCTTTGCTTTCGTACACTGTCAACGTCTGTGTGGTAGGTTTTTGCTCCACGTCATAACTCTCGAAACACATGGCTGATTGAACAACGTGGCCTGGAAGTACTTACGAAGTCTGTAGACCAATTGACTGAAATTTGGTTCAGCAGACTGCTTCGTTCTCTAACCAAACTGCAGACGATCCTCTTTGCATCGTTCTAATCAGAAAAGTAAATCCCAGATGTATATACGCCCCACTTATTTTTCTTAACAGTTCCTGTGAATAATCAGCTGGCCGAAGTCTATTGCATCTTGACCTCGATCTCCTCCTATTGACATATGTTTCTCGAATTCCTAGGTATTTGACCATGACATCTTTGGTTCGAACGATCTCATTGGGGAGACGATTATTGATTTGGAGGCACGGTACCATAGCCCTCATCGGCCAAGATGTGGACTCATCAAGAATTTTTACAGGTAGGTAAAAGTTCAAATACTGCTGCTTTTCCTGTTGTGGTTTTCAGTTTTTCAGTCTGTGACGCCATATTAACGCCCCATTCTTCAATATCTTTCTTCCTCTTCCGTCTTGGTTATTTTAGCCACGGTTATGCGCAGTGGCGCGATACTTTATTGCCCACGAAGCTTCTGGAAGAGCTATGCGAGCAGTACAGCTTACCTAAACCGATCTACACGCAGATCGAGAACTGCGTGACGGTTGGTCAGCATAAATTCTTCGCGGACAGTACCATCGTCGATGAAACAGGTATAAACTTAACAAGGTCTCATATTTCTAACGAATAATGCGTGTCGAGTGCCAATAAGCTATTACTTGGCCACCGAACATTGAGCCTGATTTGTTATTTGTGTACGTATTGCCTATATGTAACCCTGTTTAACCTTTCTACCCGTACTTGCGGCAGCTGTCCTGGTTCGCTTTTGGCCGTAGGCGTCTAAGTAGCGGGTATACACGGTGCGTCACAATTATCATGGTCCAGTCACGTTTGAGAGAAAAAGAAGAAAGACCGGTAGCAGCCGAGTATTCTCCAAAGAAGCTCGGTGATAGTCAAGCCCCCGGTGCGTGGCCAGCCCGAGGCTCGCGCGCCTTCCCATCCCCACCCTTTCGTCAGTGTGATGCGGGCGTCAATGAAGATGTCGATTGGGTGATTGTGGGCACCTTAAGGCTGCTTTTGCAAATGCTCGGGCTCTGCAGACATCGGTAATTCTGTCATTTTTCAATCAACGTCTGCGTTGTTGAGAGACGAAGGCTTTACGCTTACTTCGCGCAATCTTCCTGTCTCAGCACACGTATGTGCGTGTTTTCTGTTCGCTTACTGGTATCGTTCATATCAATGATAAACCTTCACTTATTACACCTTTATCAATCGAATATTATAGTGTTAAAAAAACTCACCAGAACTGAATAGGTTTAGGTCCGTGGGATATACAGTAGGCGTCAAAACGTCCGAAACCTTAAGCGAAAACTCTTAATATAATCTCAGATCGACACGACCGTTAAAGTTAGCTTGTTATGATGACTAGCCAAAAGCATAATATCTGCTTGACTTTCTGTTGGCCAGCTTCCAAGCAACTTGTAAAAATCGTGGCACATCAGTTGAGGATTATAGGCTCACCTCCTGTCGGCTGAACTCGGACTGGGACATTAATCGATCTGTCCGCACCGTAGGACGGAACGTGGATGTTCCATTTTACCCTCGACTTCCTCGCAGGCGCACTTCAAAAATGTTAGGGTGACTAGGATGACTGAGTTTCAGCCATTGGGCCTGCTCAGCCTGAGGCTAACGACGACAAAGCTGCCATAGATGGCCAGACAAGGCTCCGTCTGCTTCACATGACCCATTAATAATCTTCTCGATACCATTTGTAAGGGATATAGACAAGACACGTAAACGCAATCAGGATAGGCTGTTGAATGCCATTTTAATCGTATTTAAAAAGTTTTTTAAGAAATAGGGGTAGGAACTGCTTATACCTTCCCCCCACCCAACAGAAAGTGCGAACTGGAACGACCAAGGCTCTGTTAAAACTGCCAGGGAGATAAGGATTAGGGTTGGAGTCAGGGCTACGGTTAAGTTTGGAGTTCGAAGTAAGGTTAGGTTAGAGTCAGGGTTACGATTATGGTTACAGGTAAGGTTGGGTTTAGGGTTAAGCGTTATGGTTAGGGTACGGAATAATTGCCCCTCCTGGAATTTAGCTCAAGGAAACCCGCATGACGTGTTAGGGTCGCTCCTATTCCCGTGTCCTGTCATGGGTGGGTGGGGGGACATGTAAGCCATTCTAACTAAAAATGTGAACAGTGTATGCAAAGGCGGTGTAGATTTTGACTAAATTAGTTAACCCTCAGTATTAGTACTTTTCTGAGATGAAAACACAAAGCACTAGTACTGTTACTTGTTAATCTGCCAATTCTCCCTTTAACACTCTTCCTCATCAGATGAGCCTTTTATATGCGTCAAGGTTTGTCTCGTATTAGAAGCGCTCGAACAAGGATAGGATTCAGGTCATGAGAAAACTTCGAGTTGTCCGTTTCCTATCTTCTAGTTTATAATTCTTTTGAGGAGCTGTGCTGAACGTAAGTTCTAACCATGTCGACTTGAAACAGAAAGAAGGGGCATCCGAATGAAATATCCCATTGTAAGTTGTATGTGGGTGTGAAGATAAAGTTAGTGAGGAAGGCTGAGTTGTTAGGGAGTTTTTCTAGGATGTCTTGCTATCCTACCACCGTGTGCTCCATAAAATGGCAGTGCCGGGGTGGTGAATTCCACAGAATCTACCTCGCTCTCTATTATCGTTCCCCTTTCGTCCCACCATCACCGTTATTCAGGAGAAAAGAAGAAATCCAACGAACCCTTGGCACTGGCAGCTCTGAACAAGTTTGAGCAAATTGTCCCAGGAAACCATCTGGTCCCGGAACACGTGGAGATGCGAAAATTGTTGCATCCAGATAAGGGTAGTTTGGAACAGGGACGACTGATGATGTGGGTTGATATGTTCGACAAGGACTGTGGAAGGCCTCCAGAACCGGTCGACATTACACCCAGAGCACCGGAGAAGTGGGAGCTCCGTGTCATCATTCACAATACATCTGACGTGAGTCTTTAACACTATTATGCAACTATGCTTGCGTTTTGCTCTTATGTGTGCGACGTCAATTGTCACTTTTTATACTTTGTCGCAAAGCAGCTCGACTGAGGAAATCAGTGGTGAGTTTCAGGTATATCGGTTGATAAAAAAGTATACAGCTTCTACCTCACTCTCTTCCAGCCCACATAATGCCCCAATGACGAAAGTCGAGATTACTGGAGCCGGGCTTGGGTGCAGTGACTGTTAAGGATAGGATCTGCTCCTCTCACAGACGAGGCGGTCTCTACACGCATGTACACCAGGCTTTAGGTAAAGGGCCTCAGATCTTGAGGGGAAGAGACACTGCAGACTGAGCCTCGATCCGTGGAGGGGCTGAGTTATGCTGTCAGTTACAATCTTTACACACCACGACTGTTGGAACGTCATAAAGAGAGAGAGAGAGCTACGCTTTATTTTGAAATTAAAATTCCAAAAATTTCATGTCAGTATAAGGCGCATTAGAGCGTTTTTGTTGAGGGCAGCCTGGGCTGGCCCGGTCTCTGTCATCATCTGGTTTGCCTACTTTGAGTCAAGACGACTGAAAAAGGATGGGAGTAGGCGTGATAGTAAACCTCCGTCTATACGTGCCACAGGAGTGGTGGCGGCCCCCACGCTCATATGCCCCGCGCTCCAAAAGAATCGTCTCGAATAACGTGTCAGAAAGAGATTTCGTAAGGAGATATTAAGAAGAAAAGAGTGTAACTGGAATTTCAGGCCCCTTTTAAGCCCATTAGTATATATGTATAGGTGCAATCACTTTCTCGGTGTAAATAACCAGCGGAGTGGAAAAAGTTACATAATTTATCGCGGTTTAATTTTGTCGATTTATAATGACACTCCTTCAGAACTTCTGTCCTCAAGCTCCGTTGCATCAGGGTGACGAAGGCGAATGTAAGGACTGGAGTCTACGGTAAGGCAGCGAAGCTTGGGTATACCCCCAATGCAGAAAAAATCACCCTCTTGGTACCAAAACAGTTTTGTCAAAATCCTACTCCAACGGGTTCAAGCACACTGTGACAAGGGCAATGGCATAAATTAGAAAGTAAAACTTTTGAAAACCCTATTTAAAGCCAATTGTTACCCGATTTGATGAGCCCTCACCAATTGCTTACGGGACTCACTCATCCCATTCATCCTTGGGGCTCACTCTCGAGCCCCGCCAGCAGCCGCACAGCAGACGAACATTGCTAAAAAAGAAACGGGAGACTGTTATTGCTAGTTATGACTCAATAGCTATCGTCAGCCAGTCATACCCAACCCCAGGTGGTGCACCACTTGGGCCTCGAACCCATGACCTGTTTACTAGAATTCCAAGGCTCTAGCCCAGTGGACTTCTAATAAACAGGTGGTTGTTTCGAGCTACGGCTGGTGCACTACCTGGGATTGAGTATGACTGGCTGACGACGGCTAAGGAGCCATAAATGGCTATTTCGTTCTCCCTCGTCTTTGTCGACAATGTTCATCTATGTGATTACCTTAAACAAGAACCCTAATGAGGCAGCGGCGAGTCTCCCAGGATCGTATGGGATTTCAGTGACCCGTACACCGGAATCCACCCTAAGGTAGCATTTGATATCGCTCAAACACCTACAAGCGGCAACGAAACCATTGGCAATGATCCACGGCGTACCTTAACAAAGTTGCGATGGGACCTATGTTGGTCAAACGGGAAAATTCCTCGGCAAAAGGATGCTCGAATACCAGTTTGAAAGTAATAGCGGGGAGCAACTGTCTTGGGTGCACTTTTGCGTACGACAGAAGGACTGCAGTTTCAAATTTGACAAAAAGAGAGGTACATTGGCTGACCAAATGAGAATATATCCTCGCGTGCGTTCGAACGTTGGGCGTCTACTAATGCACTTAACTGGACCCTGAACCTATATCCCACCTGCCATATACCATGCACGAGGTTCGAATAAGTCAGTACCCAGAAAAGGCCATATTCTCTTTCATCAGGTGAACGTGACCACAAGACATGCTGGGCACGCTTTGACGTAGTCCCGTGATAATCCCCATAGTTTGACCATCGAGTTCGACTATGCCCACCGTGTGCTCCATAGCATGGTGGTGTCAGGGCGGTTAATTCCACAGAATCGTTCTCTATTCCACTCCCCACCTTGGCCCGGTATCGAGACAGATTCAAGAAGACTGGAGCTATTAATAATAATAATGGTGACAATAAGGACACTGTGGCGAGGTTTCATGCCAAACAGGAGCCATTCATATGGCCCGATAGAGAGCAATAAACTGGTGGGTGAATCATCTCAATGCTGCCCACTGCGAACAAACGGATACAACTGTTAGAGGAAAATTGGAAGGGAGTCAGCAAATGCAGTCAGCCTGATGTCATGTGACAATCATGGAACACTTGATCACCCGCGTGACCAAGACAAATAACTAAGTTATTGCCTACGGTAACGATGGGTCAGTCCACTCGATTACGAGAGGATAAAAAGGCACGTTGAATCTGCCTCAATTATGACGGCCACGAAAAGCACGGAGGTGACACGAGTTTGTCAGTGGTTGGCCATGTAGGTCAAAATGCAAAGTTGGTGCATCGGGCATGTTATGTGATACAAGACAGGTGACGAGGCTGAACAAAGTAAAGCCAACAGGAACGACCGCCTTGCCCTGCTGATGATGAAAATGAGGGATATTTCTAAACATCATCAGAAATAATTTAGCCAACGATACCCCCCTCATCTTCTTCCTCTTGGCCGATGGCTCCTGTCCATGGTACTACATCTAGACCTCCAATCTTCCCACACCTTATTAAGCCAAGTAGATAGAATTAATGGCCTGAAACATTCGTTTCAAAACTAACGGCGAAACGTCTAGATGACTGGCATGGATCTAACTGTCCGGGGTACGACTTGTTATTCAGACAGAAATTATGTGTACATACCTACGTTTAAGCCTAATGGAGACTTAATAAGCCCAAAATAGTGCTCTATGAATCTACTCGCATCTTTTTAATCGTAGTTGTTGCGTTACCGACGACTAATAAGCCAGAAATGACCACCTCGCCTGCCTTGACCTTGCCAGTAGCCACTAATCTTCATATCCGGCGAGTCACTGCGCGATGGCTCTAGCCCTAAGGCCCAATGAAAAGAACGTGTCTCATAAGCTCATCAATGAGCGCATGTATATTTTGGCAGATAAGAGGCTACCGACAAAGACAAGGAAGACAGGGATGGCCATTTCTCGTTTATTAGCCGTCGTCAGCCAGTCCTACTCCACCGCAAGTCTGAATGACCTAGGACTCTAACCAGGAATCTTTGGCCATCAAGCCTTTTAAGTCCAACACCCTACGATTAAACCACAGCTCGTTATCCTGTCGGTTTTACCTGGGGAAAATGCACTGTTTTATTAAATGAACCCGAGAATCCAACCTGGATTCTGTGGTCTGTGAGCGTTCAGTCCAGCGCCGGCTGGCTGCTGACGGATAATAAGCCAGAAATGAGCATCACACTCTACCTTGTCTCTGTCGTTCCTCCTGTATGCATATATCTAGGCACCAAGTGACGTGATTTGGGTTGTTCCAGTCCGAGAAAATAATTTAGTCGACCCTGGGAAAGAAGGTTAGAGTTTAATTGTCCTTTGCGGAATCCTCATAAATACAAGATTAAGGACTTCCTCACGAAGTCTTTTGTGCACGAATCGAGGAATCAGGTCGTGTATGGAGTGCGTTGGTGGGTTGTTCATTCCTGTTAGTCCATGCCCAGATTTCACACTCCCCTCGTGCCATCGGCATCGAGTAGGTTTGGGTGGAAGGATTGAGGTCAGTGCAGTGCAAGGCAGTTTCACTTTAAGCAATTTCGCCCACACGTCCGCACTGAACCCTACCTGATACAGTTTTAGACCTCATCGCTTACGACAAGCGAACTATCGCTGAGCAATGATTTTGGTATATTTTATTGAAGGTTGTCCTGAACGACACATCGCTTTTCTCGAATGAACGCAGCTCCGACATTTACGTCCGTGGTTGGCTAAAAGGCGTAGGCTACGATGACCAGCAGACTGACGTTCATTATCGGTGAGTCCTCGAGATCTTTGCTATTTCCTCCTCCATTTCCTTTTTAGAGGCGGTCTTATTCTCTGCTCTACTAACATGTGCCATCTTATAGTAAACTTTATAAATAACCTTTCCAAAATTTTTTTTAAAATGTTTTCTGTCAACACTGGGTGCTTATAAAATAGTACCATGCATGGGATGCGTCGAAAGTCGTTAAACGCTGACCAAATATTTTTTTATGCTCTTCTATTGAAAGTGTTTCCAAGGCGGGTTCACAAATCAAATTAAGCTAAAAAAAACTAATCGAATAGTAATTCTTTAATGGCATAATGCTGGGCCTCTTCTCAGCAGTTTTCAGTCACCCGTGAAAATGCATCCCAAAAAACCCCTTGTCCGATGTGCATTGGCCTCCTACTTCAGATACCTTTACCCATTAAATTATATTTTACAAAAATAAGGCCTAAAATATCCTTTATAGATTTAAATTAAAGGAAATTACGTCTTCATTAAGTCTCGTGACTGAAGGATGGTAGTACCTTACTTTTTATGCTCTTTAGACTCTTTCTGGTATTGTATGTTCCGGGCACTCTCTGTTGGAGGCAAAAGAAGTCGGATAACTGCTTCTAAAGGATACATTTAACGGATATTGTTTGCGCAGATATTGGTGGAATACAGAACCAAAAGAATGAGGCAAAATGAGAAGGAGCAGAGGTAACAAAAGGTCCTGAGTGACCAGTGGACTCCTATGAAACGAGAGCTCTTCAAACTTAAAACTTTCTTTGTTTCAAAGTTGCGAAAATTCCCATTAAAAAATTCAAAAGATGACTTGGCGAGCATACGCGCTGCTTTTAATAACTTCTCTTCAGGCCAGTATAGGGAAACGTTGGAACACATGAAATCGATAATGTTCGTCCGTTTGTGTGGGTTATCTGAGAAATGTGCATAGGGGAGGATGATGAGAGACAGTGTGATAGACGGCGATAAGTGTTTGGTGGAGCTGTTCTAGGAGAAGGGGGGACAGAGATGGCGCGGGGGATGCATGCAGTTAAGCGGCCGTTGGCCAAGCTAAGCGCGGAGCTTTTACGAGGTTCTTTTGTGCGCACAAGACCGGCTTCTTCAACCTAATGGGAGTCGCTTCTGCTGCTGCTAGTAGACGTTGACCCAGTGGCTTGGGGTAGTTTGGTGGGACCTTATAAATGACACGGAACGCTTCGCTGGGGTCCGCACTATGCCCGGTGTCAACAAGATGTGCAAGGATGACGCTTTTATGCTCTTGACTTCCCCTTTGCTCAGCCATGCTGGGATGTGTTTTTTTATTCTTTTGGATAAGCGCCGACTCGTGCGACCAATATAACCTGCTCGACAGGAGCAAGTAAATGAGTAAATGCACATGGAGGTGGTCTGAGCCGGCAACCTATCCTTGCCTTCGCCTCGTAAAGAAGGGTTGGTTAAGAACACTATCTGAAGTTTCGCTGCTGGGAAAGTTTGTGTAACGGCTTGGTTTAGGCGTCTTTTCAGGAGTTCACCAGCCGTATATCCTTGAAAGGGCACTTTGAGGAATAGAGTTTTCTTTTCCACAGTAACGTTGGCAGGCTTCACTGGTCTTGTGTCAAAATTCTTTGTAATAAACCGATCTGGGTATCCGTTCTCTCGAAGTAGGTTCTGGATCTTCCCAAGCTCCTCCTTGATACTATCTGCCGTGCAAATTTTTCTTGCCCTTTGAGCTAAGCAACGGACTACATTGCGTTTCTGTTGGAGAGGTACGAAACTGCTAAAGTTCATATATTGCCCAGACCAGGTTTTCTTTCGATAAACGCTCTTTTGGATGCTGCCGTCAGGTCTTCTGCTTAGAAGGACGTCTAAGAAAGGGAGTGAACCTGCTCTTTTCATCTCTACCGTGAATTTGCCGTGTTGTAAAGTTGTGTTATCGAGTTCCGTTTTCCATAACGTGGCGAACCGGCTGTGATCGGTGGTCTGAAACCGAAAATTTGGACACTCTCTTGCCTGTATGCAAGCGTCAGACGCGTGCTTTAGTGGAGGTTCCATGCTTAAACTCTCAAGCAAGAGGCTGATTAATCCCAAGACATGAACTCCAAAAAGCCACTGGCTAATTCTACCACTTATTTTGTTTTCCTCCCGTCAACCGAGATTCGTTTATAATTGGCATCAGAGTCTATTACTTTCGGTTTTGTCAGTGTTCCCTTTCCGTTATACACAAGGTTGGAAGTGGTAAGTCCCTAATCTGGTCCTCTTTTCTTTCCGACTCCAAGGTCTCTCTCTGGGGAGGGCAACTTCAACTGGCGGTTTATCTTCCCCTTCGATTACGTGAAACAGGAAGATCAGGTTCTGTATGAGGTCAAGGGACCCTTTGATTTAGAGCCGGCAGAAGTCAAGGTGCCTTGTGAGTTGTCCCTCCAGGTTTGGGACGCCGAGCTGGTTAAAGCGACAAATTTTTGGGTAAGTGATAGCTGATCCCAATCGGTCAGTTCAACCTACTGCTTCCTCTGACATTAAATATTTTCCTGCACGCATTACTGATCCATTATGTTTGCGAGATTTTGTTTTACAAACGTTATTTGGGGAATCGAGTTTGATTGTTGGGACACCTAAATGCAAGAAATGCTGCAGTTTTCAACTCTCTCAACTGGTATTTTAATTCTAAGGTGTTGCCTATCATTTGGGCGGGTTGGTTATGATGGGATAAATGCGACAGCAGTCTTACAGAGGAAATAAACCTGATCCTCTTAGAAGCTAATTTATTCATTTAGCGATTTATACTCACGTGTCAGTGTCATAAGAAATGAATGATGAAGGAAAATACGGACGTTAGTAAGGCTTCCTGGTCAAAGTCTCGATGACCAAAATTTTTCGTACCGGTGGAATGTCGAATTGGTTGTGAACTGAGGTTGTCGTCTGGTGAGAACATATTGAAAGTCCACAGTCGTTTCATAATAATTAATATTAACAGCATCCAGCGTTCTTCGACTATATTTAGGAATCTAGTGTACTCTTCTTGACACTCTAGACCGAGATCAGTCTACTACTGTGCTCGCACAACCCATTCCGTACACGGGAATATATATTCAGAGCCATGTTTGGCATCATGATCAATAAACAGAAGAAAAATACCAGTAATGTTGTTCTGTTTATCATAATAGCCGCTGTGCGGTTGCTAGCGGAGCTCGAAAGTGAGCCCCAAGTCAGAACAAAACGAGTAAGTTCCGTCAGCGATTGGTGGGTGTCTACCAACCAATCACAATCAATGTTTGCAAGAGCATGCCCTCTTATTACTTTGATAGCAATATATCAGAACGCGGTATCATTCTATACTAAAAAGATGGCATAGTAAAAGCACGTGTAAAAACATGTGTAAATAATGGTAATTGAAGGTGTGAATCCATGTGTCCCTAAGTTAATTTGCAGGGCATATTTTGAAGACAGCTGTAAGTTGCTTTCATGGAAGGAATTTTTTTGAGTAAGAGCACTCTCAATCTTGAGTAAGGGAGCTGCAGGCCTGGAGACTTTGCCGTCTTTCTCTTACACTTTTTTTGGTGCAAAAAATAACTGAGGCAATCTTTCGTGCTTCCAGCACATTAGTCTTAGACTACGCTCGGCTCGTCTTGTACGTCAGAGATAATAACTGTATCAGTATTTTGTACATTTGCTAACACGCAGACCGTAGCGCAACGGTGGGACACAAGAGGTCAGTGGTTCGATGCCGTAGGGGATGGAAATGTTTTCTTACCGCGTCAATTTCTCTCGCCTCCTCGCTGAGTACCTACTTGCTAGCTATTAACCTGCATTTATGGTTTAGGTTCTAACAAACTGAGACTCCGGCGGATGCCAAGACCGGCAAAGACGCCCGAGACATGCGGACTTCACCAACTGGAGAAGGACTGTCAACAAGTATCTTTGTTTGCCAACAAGAACATCCGGGGCTGGTGGCCACTTGTTATCCTGGACGATGAAGAAGGAGAACTTGTAGTTCAAGTAAGTCAACTCATCACCGCATTTATAGAGGCACAGACGAGGAACTAGAGGCAGACTTTGCTGTCAGTTTCCTCAAGGGAATGGGTACAAATCAGTGTTATTGGCTGCAGAGAAAACCAGCTCTGTTCTCTGGTGGTAAGATCCACGAGCGGGTGACTACCTGTCAGACTACAGAGAAACCAAATGAACAATAACAGAGGTTCATAGACCAAGACCGACTGCTCGGTAGAAACTGTCCTTTGCGGCGGCGCTACCTCCTCCGTTTGGCCTATGTGTGCTACGTGGGTTTACGGGCAACAGCTTGTAGTTGGACAAAGGTGCCGATCGAGAGGGCCTATAAACAGTGTAATTCATAATGAATAACAAACGTTCCCTTATAAGTTTCCTAGTTCGAAACGGCCTTATAATGGCCTTTGCTAGGGAAGTTCATATTCCTACATTCGTGTCCTAATTAGGTTCATTTAGGACACCGGCAGATGTTCCCTGTGCATGACCTCAATTGGCATATACTAATACTTTTTAATCTGCACTTTAATATATATATATATATATATATATATATATATATATATATATATATATGATAAGATGGAACCGACAAAGACAAGGGAGACCGGAATGGCCAATTCTGGCTTATTAGCCGTCATCAGCCAGTCATACCCAATCCCAGGTGTCGATCACCCGGGATTCGAACCCGCGACCTATGGTCATTGAGTGTAACACTCTACCATTGAGCCACGGGCCCGTTGTTTTGTCGGTTGCGATCGGGAATATGGACTATGAAAGTGTGATGCTCACCGATCTGGTTAAGGAACACTGATGTTCCGCTGTGCCTTGGAGCTCACTTTAGAGCCCTCGCGGGCAGTCGCATAGCGACTTGAGATATATGTTGATAAGATGGAACCGACAAAGACAAGGGAGACCGGAATGGCCATTTCTGGCTTATTAGCCGTCATCAGCCAGTCATACCCAATCCCAGGTGTGGATCTCCCAAGTCGCTATGCGACTGCCCGCGTGGGCTCTAAAGTGAGCTCCAAGGCACAGCGGAACATCAGTGTTCCTTAACCAGATCGGTGAACACCACACTTTCATATATATATATATATATATATATATATATATATATATATATATATATATATATATATATATATATATATATATATATATATTGGTAATGGGGCGCTCACCGATCGGTTACAGGACTCACTCGTCCCGTTGTGCCTTGGGGCTAACTCTCAAGCCCCGCCAGCAGTTGTAAGGCAGCTAAGTACATAGGCAGAATAACATGCCTGGATTTCGCCGAAATCTGGCATGTTTCCTTTCATAAAACCGGTTTGGAATAAAATCTTGTTTAGTAAATAGCTTCAAATAAAACCAAATCAATTCAAAAAAAAAAAAAACAACCCCCCAATATGTGCTCTCCTATCCACTCAAATTTATATCTCTTTATCTCGTGAGTTAGGCCACCTACTGTTTGTCTTGCTGAAGAGAACCATGACCAAATGAAAAAAAATAACTGCTCCCCCAGTCTCCTTTGTTCCTCTTCGGTCTAGCCCTGACAATTTCCAGTATCCTTCTGATTTTTCCCTCTGTTCCCTCCTTTGCATTCATCACCACATACTGTAACAATACTGGCAAGTCAGTCGACATTCTCGCCTTAGAAGTACCTTGATGAGACATTGGTGCAACTGAGTCTTTGATTAAAATCTCCCTTCACTCAAGCTACATGGGTCCTTTTCTGCGTTTGAAGGGTAAAGTGGAAGCTGAACTGCAGTTGGTACCGGGGCTGGATGCGGCGAACGCGCCCGTCGGCAAAGGCCGAGATGATCCAGATGCCCTGCCACCACCAAAGTAAGTTCCTATCCCGGTAAAACGCATCAACCTCCTTTCCTGTAAAAGTGACATGTACTGACGAAATAGGTGCAAAGGTGCGTATTTCAAAACCGCCTTCAGACCGTTTCCTGCGAACACTCTAATTTTGCCTGCCTCGCTATCGTTAGCACAGCGAGCTCAAGGTGGGGCCAGTAAGTTTGCTCTGTTTGTTTACAGTTCGGGGGTAATTATTACGTGTGAAGATGCACACATGCCAACTAACTAATTTAGAACGCGACTCCTAGGAAATCGCTAGACCAGTACCCTTATATAATGCGCTCATGTTTGTTTTTAAAGTACTACAATATGAGGTGACCAGTTAATTTCCGCAAGGACCGCTTAAAATGTTATTAAGATGGATGGGGCAGGGACTTTGAGCTCACATGTCCCATGGAATGAGTAAGCCAAAATACGTATCTCAAACTGGATTTATTTGGCTATTTACTTTAAGCCATGAAAATCGTAAAATTTGCACAGTATTTACTTCTGCGCCCATCCCGCTATCGCCTCCTCTAATTCACGTTTCTGCAAACTGGTAAAGAAGCTTCATTGGTACACACACGATGACTAGCGTTCTCCGGGTATGCGAAAGCCAGGCTGTTGATGGGCCTTGTTTCAACTCGTAATAAAATTGACAGACGCTCTGGCAGAGTCCTATTCTTGTAATTTGTCTCACAAGAACAGAGTAAGCGATTAAGTACACATGAAGATTCTTCGAGTTGAGAGTTTGACTTTACCTTGTGGTTGTTGAACCGGTTTTGATAGTAGTACGCCTACTTATCCAGGCATTAGAGAAATTCCATGCTAGTCACATCTATTTTAGTTGTTTCAGGTACATAGCTTTGGAGCGCTAGGCTGGCAGCGCGACTATGCGGTCTGTATCGGTCTTCATTAATGTTATAGAACTTTTTCCCGTCTGTCTATTCGAATGTACCTATGTTATTGGGCATTCGATCTTGCTCTGTGTGCTTCGATAAAAGATCTTCCATCTCTTAATGATATCTTTAGATACCTTTAGCAGTCATGCAAACTTGTAAATGTCAATCGTTTAACACCTTCCGGGAGGTAGATATGAGGTTCAAAGTTCGGTTCTACCTGGTCTTATGTTTGCGTTCTACCTTCGGCTGACTTAGTTTTTAACGTGAGCAACAAAGCCTAAGTTCATGAGTTGATGCTTCAAGAAAAGTGTTTACGAGACATAATCTATGCGTACCTATACAACTACCAAGCTTACTCTCCTGAGAGAGTTGTTTATGCCGTCGCCTTGGGTATACTTCTATGGAATTGGGTTATCATTTTTCTGATCCATTTTGGTACCTGTTAGGATATATTTGAATCTTATCAACAACGGCAAGACGATAAGGGCAGTGACACGGACCCCAGCTTTCACAGCTACAGGCTACGTGTAACTCCACAACACCTGTTCACGGCTTCAATTGACCAGGATTTCGTACAGTAAGAAAAATGGAGCTGCGGCTCGGATCCTAGCTCTCATGGCATGGGCCCGCGTGCCACTACACATGAAGTGGCCTAGCAACTACACTGCAACGCGTGGGTAGCTCACTATCCTTCTCTTACCTCGTCTCTGGTGACTAATTCGAGTTAGAATCCGAGATGTCAGACTAATAAGGCTCTTGTTCAAGCGATCGTATCGCTCTCTGCCCGACTACTGTCTGAGACTCGCCTCTTCGCTTCTATCAGCAAACACTAGCTTTGCTCGGAGTAATGACGTAGGTACTCGTTCATGCCCGCGATCTCCAATATGAATTCATTCAGTTCATATGAAAATGGTACTGAACCGTATGTAAGCATTAAAAAGCTCAAACACTGTGGGTTTTTATCCCCTTAGCTCTGCAAAAGTCCTTATTTGTTGATTCAGAGCACAGTTTCTTATTAGATCTCCATTTTTTAAGCAGATGCGAATTTTTTGTATACCTGCTAAGATCTGGCAATGAAATTAAATGAAGCCAGTGTTCGCCAAACCACGATCTGGATTTGCACATATGCTTGCACATCGGGATGGCGTGTGAACGCCTAACCATCTGTGCTGATTGTAAAACAAACTTATCGAAACGTCTAGCTTATGGAACGCTACCTTATCAGCACGAGCGGGCTTGAGGTTGGCTTCGGAAATCCGCTGAAATACGAGTGGCCGTTTCAAAAATATTCGTTGCGCATCCAGAAAATTCCGACAAAAACTTTGCAGCCCAGCTTTTCCCCACATTCAGGAGGACAGCAGATGTTATTTCTTGATGTTACAGACTACCCAAATAGTCAAAGTCCAGACAGCCCGAATTCCGATCTAGAGTTCAAACACATGAAATACCAGGGGGTTACCGCTGCCCGTGCAATATTTGACATTCTCTAATTTGTACCTTTCAGGGCTGCCTAGCGTAGTCTGGGCTACAACTCTAAATGGTAACAAAGCAACACCCATGCATGCAACAGAGGGAATTAATTACTTAATTAAGCAACAACTTATTCTTGAGGTCTCGGACACTGGGAGGTGCGAACTTCAGATATCCAACATTTTGCAGCCCTGAGAAGTCATTTCCATTTGGAATATTGACACTCCTCGCACCAGGAGACTATTAAAGCTATTTTGTGAAGAAATAATTTTTGTCGACCTTTTACCCTACTCAAAAAATGTTACTTTTCGGCAAGAATGCTAGTTTTTCCGGTGGATTTCCGAGGTAAACTTACAAAATTTCGTTGTATAACTAGGTTGAAAGAGCGTATCTGTAGTTTATAGGGCCTTTTGCCGCCACCGAATGCTAAATATATATTTTTCTGGTGTTTTGCATTTCCAGCCGACCAGACAGTTCCTTCATGACGTTCATGGGCCCCTTGAATACAATAAGATACCTCATCAAATATAAGTTGAAGTGGTTGCTGATCAAATTACTCATCGCCTTCCTTCTCATCCTCATAATCTTCCTCCTCATCTACACCTCGCCCGGATGGATTACCAAGAAGATTTGGAATGCCTAACTCTGCCACCTTACCACCTGACCTTCACGCCGCTTGTAAAAAATTAACTTCACCGGCCTTGACCTCATCTGTCTATCGTCACCTTTAAGATGTGGATCTAACCCAGTCTACAAATTCTTATCTTTCACGACAAAAACTTTTTTGCTTTCAGAAAAGCTCATCATTGCCAGAGCATCTTTTGATAAACATTCTCTGTGTTTGTCAGTGCTACGAGTACAACAAACCTGAACTTTAAATTGCCATTGGTTGGCTTTCGGCACGTGACGATAAAACGGGTGTTACATGATCATTTTTTCTGCGAGCTGGGTCGCCGCAGTGGTGGGTTAGCCATAGCGCATGCTGCATCTGTCAAGCGAACTTCAAAGCATTTAGTGAACGGATGGGTCGCCTGGTTTGAATGGTCACAAGCTAGCGTTGAGCCATCATGCCGTAGTGGTGGCCGATTGTCGATCTCGGCAGAACTGAGCACAGCGACTAGATGCCCAGACATCTGTACTCGTAACGGATTTTTGTGCGGTTTTCACGCACTTTGCGTCCATGATGTGAACCGTTTTACAATCCTTCAAATTTTTGAAGAAGCAAGGATAATTACTAACAAAGAGAGACCTAAATGATTACTCATGACTCATTGGTCTTCCCCGGTCATTTATAGTCAAAACCAGGTAGAAATCAACTGCTATAGGAGCCCGGTATACTGGCTTTAACCTTTCTAGGAGCGAAATGGTAACTGGATGCTAATTGCATGCTTTAACGCTGCAAGTGATGTAGGAGTGACACTGTTTATGTTAGATTTTGAAGTAAGTGTTCATAGGCCGATCGCATGGTGAAATATAATCAATGCGTACGAACGCTACTCCCGGCTACAGAGGGATCCTTAAAGGCCACACCCGCCTTATTTGCCATCGTCAGACTTTTAGGTCCAAAGCCCACGGGAAAAACCTGACGGCAGGGAGGAATTACTTATTTTGAGTAGAACGCTCTGGGATGGTCCTCATCGAAAAAGACAGGCGTTCTGCTGCTGCACCACAAGAACATGACAGTTCAACTGTCGGTTTCCATGTGCAGGGACAGTGACCTGCGCGTGAAATAGACTGTAGTGAGAGTGGACCTTTACTGCATCTACCGCACTCTCTCTTCCCTTCCCCACCTGGGCCCGGTGTCATGACCGAGTTAAGACAACCGGAGACGAGAGAGAGGGTGCATGTGGTTGGCGCGACCGGAGCCGTCCCTATGCTTGTCGCCACAAGGTCGTTATGTCGAGCGCCACTGCCACCCCCACTACCATGAATGACATCGCCCCAGCCTCTACCGATTTCTCCTGCCCACACTGCGCCTGCAACTTCAACTCACGCATCGGCCTGGTCGGTCACCTGCGAATCCATCGCACGGAGGCTGGTGAACCAGTGCCTGGGGCTCCGACATACAGTTGACGCGCCCGCCTTCACTGCCCTCACTGCTCTCGCACATTTACACACCGCATGGGCCTATTAGGACACATGCGCCTCCACGACAACCTCCGGTAAACCACCGGAGGCTAAGCTACATCAGCGCACACTACCTACACCAATACATCGACAACACCCTCACAATCACCATTTGCCAGAGTATATCACGGTTTCCTAGAAACCGTGGCTGGGAAGTCTGCCAATCTAACGCTTCTACCAGACCACGCCGTCGGCTCAGTGTGTGTGCTGTGTGTGTCGAGTGGCTGACCAGTGGACTGGGAGTCAGACGGCGATGGCTGCTCCATATCCCCTGAGTTTGTGAATCCTGGTGTGTGCGTTATGGGGGCCAGGTCGTGCTGTGGCGCGCGAAGACGGGTACGCCGATCCGTCAGCCAATGCGCCCACTCCCACATCAGGCAACTGACCGGCTCGGACAGTAGTCTGACTGTGGGGGTGGGGGAGAGAGTGAGGTCGACAGCTCAGCGCATATTCCTTACTATAAACAATCTGACGCGCTTGAAACTATCACGGTGCGCTAAAAGCCATGGCTTGGAAGGTTGCCAACTGACGGGATAACTCGGACCGCGTGGTCAGCCCAATGTGTGTTTTGTGTGGAGTGGCTGACTGGCGGACTGAGAGTCAGGCTGCAATGGCTCCTTCTTAATGTGGTCTTTATGGCACCCCCACTCTGTGGGATCCGAGCCAGGTGTGGTGGAACGCCCAGGGGCGGCTCCGGCCGCGCCAGCCACCTGTGCCCTCTCCCATCTCCGGTTTTCTTGACTGTGTCATGAGACCGGGCTCAGGTGGGGAGGAGAAGAGAGTGCGGTAACGTTGAGTGCCGCGGTTGGAAGGTTGCCAACTGACAATTACACTCAGACCTCGCAGTTAGTCCAATGTGCGTTGTGTGGAGTGGCTGACTGGTGGTCTGAGAGTCAGGCTGCGATGGCTCCTTCTTAACGTGACCTCTGGCTATCTCACACATGTGAGATGTAAGCCGTTCAACCCCCTGTTCTGTGAGATCCTGGTGCTTGTGTTTGGGGGGCCAGGTCGTGTACGTAGTACACGTAGATGAGGTCACCAGCAGCTGCGCCCGCTTCCGCATCAGACAACTGACCGGCTCGGACAGTGGTCTGATTGTGGGGTGGGGGAGAGAGTGAGGTCGAGAGCTCAGCGTATTTTCCTCACTATAAACAATCTGACGCGCTTGAAACTATCACGGTGCGCTAAAAGCCGTGGCTTGGAAGTTTGCCAACTGACGGGATAACTCGGACCGCGTGATCAGCCCAATGTGTGTTTTGTGTGGAGTGGCTGACTGGCGGACTGAGAGTCAGGTTGCAATGGCTCCTTCTTAATGTGGCCTTTATGGCACTCCCACTCCGTGGGATCCGAGCCAGGTGTGGTGGCACGCCCAGGGGCGGCTCCGTCCGCGCCAGCCATCTGCGCCCTCTCCCATCTCCGGTCTTCTTGACTCTGTCTTGACACCGGGCTCAGGTGGGGGAGGAGGAGAGAGTGCGGTAGATGCATCGCAAGTCTACTATTTCTTTAAACTAAATCACGCGCAAGTCACCGTCCCTGCTCCACTTTCCCATGGAGCATACGGTGGACATCGTCGGACTACGACGGTCGAACTGTCGTGTATGTAGAGTGTGATAATATATTCCGAATCGCGTGCACGTGGCCTCCGGCTGCAGTGTAAAATAAGCGTGCTGGGCTTCACTCAGTATGCCGAATTTAGCACCCTCTGTTGATAGCACGTCAGACAACAGTTTCTGATCAGGAGGGCTACGAAAATACCCGTAGAGATTGGAATGCTGATTACCACCTCATACGGCATCTTTTGCCAGCCAAATACTAAACTGAGACTGCAAATTTCCTGAAATTTGAAATCAGGTTCATTTGATCGAAGTTTGGCCGTCATAAAACTGAGCACTCATTGCACGCCAGCTCAGCTCCCACCAGGTGTCCCATCTGGTGGGGTTAACGGGCGAAAGGTTGGATTTAATTCGGAATTGGAGGTCAGGGTTAAATGCTCAGTGACCGTTGCTGCACTACTGGTAAGCGACAGTCGATAGCTTCATTGCCAAAATAAGGAAGGTATGTGACCCTGTACCCATTTCCCAGGGTTTTCAATTAGGGGATAGACCGTGTAGGAGTGTTAGCTTGTTCTGTTGCGTCTAAGCGCTGTACTAACCATATCAAGTATCGATTAGCACCATAAGACAGAAAACACGAGGACTAATTTACTGTGCACAGAACTCCCAGTTGCTGTCCCAGGCTGCAGGGTGTTGTCGACTGCGTCCGGCGAGAGAGATAGAGAGAGAGAGAGAGAGAGAGAGAGAGAGAGAGAGAGAGAGAGAGAGAGAGAGAGAGAGAGAGAGAGAGAGAGAGAGAGAGAGAGAGAGAGAGAGAGAGAGAGAGAGAGAGAGAGAGAGAGAGAGAGAGAGAGAGAGAGAGAGAGAGAGAGAGAGAGGAGCAACTGCTTCAATATGTTTGTGGAGCAAGTTTAAATGTTGGCCAATCGGTGTGTCCTAGCACTCAAGGTAAGGATTGTTTCGTGGTCCATGCATCGTCTGCTGTAAGGCAGCGAGTTCAAGTGGTGCATGGGTAGTCGCATTGCACGAGTGCGTGTGCGGAAGTCGATCAAGGTGCTACAGGTCAGCGAGTCTCGAACAAGGAAGCCCGAAGTCGTAATGCTAGCGATCGGTAACAGCTCCCCATCAGTGATGGTGTCTATCATGAGGCAAGCGATGGAATGAACGAGTTAATCCAAAATCACCATTGCCGGATTGGTAATCTTGAGCAACCAACCATGGGTTAGTCTCAAGAAGCCTGGACGTCAAATTTTTAGACCCCGATTATTTAGTCAAAAGTCCATCAAGTAGGGATGCCCTGTATGGTCGCCTAAACAGCACAAAGGAATAGGAACTGCCTCACTAGCTTAAAATACACGGATTCACGGTAAATTTAAGTAAGGGTAAATGTAACTGTGTCTTAATGCTTACAGTTACTAACATAAAACTGAGCTGTCACCTTAATCTTAACTCTAGCCCTACCCTTAACCTAAGCACTACAGTTAATACGGTAATAGCCCTAACCCTTAGCCTAATCATGACAACCCCAAATTTGACCTTTAGCTCAGAATCCAACCTAACCTTAAACTTAATCCTATTCATCATATTAATGCTAAATATAATTTCCTTGGAGTTTAGCACAAAGCCACGTGTATTGTGTGAGGTTCATTTTCCCGTGTCCTATTAAGATGGTCATACAAGGCATCCTTACTACCCATCGTTATATGACTGGACCATGGACCTACTGCCAGTCGTCTGCAAGTAGGAAGATTCAAAGCCCCCCTCGTAATAACCTTAATTGGAAAAAAGGCGATACGGCTTTTCGGTTTTTCCGGCAAATTTGGGCTAGAATGCCTTCAGTAGGACATAACAACGAGCAGTCAGTAATCGTGTTTATAGGGGAAAAATGATAGGCCAAGATGGTGCATTATAAAAGGCTTGCAACCCCGCCCCATTCCACCCCTGGAGAGCGTTGCCGAAAAAATTAGACCTCAGTTGCCCCAATGTTCTTAACTATGCCACTGAGGCATGAATCCAGGTTCAGTCAGTTATGACCTGGATGGTTAAATTTACCTGGAACGCAAAGGAGTAGGACATTTAGACCGTGGACTCCGAAGATGTTCACCGTGTGCCCCAGGACGGGCACAGAGACGGCGACGGTGTTCGGGCGACCGTCAGAACAAATATAACTGGAAGAATAAGTACACATAATTAAATTCTCATTCTGTCGCACGGAGCATCAAAAAGGGCCGGGAAACGAGGCAGCTTTCGCTGCTAAGACAAAAAAAGAAGTGAACTGGCAAGAAAATAACTGCTGATAGATTTATCTTAATTTGAACAGATGTCATGCGTGCAGGACGTAAGCAAAAAAACTTTAAATGGCCATTAGGAAAATTTCCTAGTACTAAGGCGGCATTTAGCATTAAAAGGGGGGTTTTTAGTAGTCTAGAGGTCCATTCTGATTAAAGTCAAATGAGGGGATTCGCCAAGGGAAGTTTACGGGGGATGGATCAGTAACGCAAAACAAATGGAAAAAATATAACATATTTTAGTGCTATTTTTGGTGGCGTGTTTGTGGGCGATTCGTCTTAGAGAACACGCGTCCTCTTTAGTCAACAAGAACCGCTAAAATATCTTCTGACAGGGCTCGGTTCACGCCCGACAGGCCCTCGCAGTTGTAAATGCCGTCATCACCTTCCTGGAAATTGGTGATAGTAAGGCGACTGCGGCTGGCTGCACAGCCGCGGGTACTACGCACCGGTTCAACTCGAGCCCTCCCATTGGTGGAATCACGGAGGCAGCCCCAGTTGTAGCGCCAAATAATTACTGGCGGTGGTACCCCGAGCACTTCACACTCCAGAACCAGTGTGCCCCCTCGACGAACCTCTTTGCGTTGCTGTTGCTCCTGTGTCAAGACCGTCGGTTGAGCTGAGTTTTGTGAAAAAAAAAAAAGTGTTTACGCAACCATTCCTAGTAGATTGCGTACTTTGTAGAGGGCAAATGTTGCTGTCAATCTCCAAATGTACACTGTAACCGTAAAAAGCGTCCCGCCCACATAAGGAAAAATTGTAAAACATGTTTTTTCTAACATTCACACAAAGCAAGCAAACTGAAAATCTGGAAAATCCATCCGCCCTCACTTCAAGCGAAGTAGTAAAGTAAAACAAGTAAACAAATTCGCTTAAAATGCCAACGCATGGCGCGCGAGAGGAAGAAACAAGTTAGATGGGCCATGGTCATTGTTCACTGGCTCAATGGTGGTGGTGGTGATGGTGGTGTGGTGGTGGTGGTGTTGGTGATGGCGGTGGTGGTGGTATCAGACGGCCCAAAATTGGCAGGAACACATTATGTTATCGCAGACATTGTATTTAAAAATGCCAAAGAACTCGATGGCGTTCGCTCTAGCGCTTACCCATGTTGGGCACGCGTAGGTGCAGGCTCATGCCGCACCCCACTCTCCCACTCCGTGGGAGATGATTAATTTGCGTCCAACCCCGCCTCGGTCTTCGTGACTGTCTTGACAATGGACACATGCGGGTAAGGGAGAATAGAGTGCGGTAGATGTCTACTATCACTTAAACTAATTTGCGCACAAGTCACCGTCTCTGCACCACCATGCTGCGGAGCATACGGTGGGAATAACGATGGTTGAACTGACGTGCGAATGCCAATGGACGTCTTCCCAAAGCTCGTGTGAAATACGCTCTCACGCGTTTCACACCCATTCCTTCCACATGCGAGCCTTCTGACGCGAACTCTTTGTCCGCACTCGTAGTCCGCTTGCTGATGGTAGGTAGGCCATGTTGTTAGGAAAAACATCCCGCCCGTTTTCATCCGTTCGGGGCGTTGATTTTTCATGAGATGTTATGAGCTGGTTACCACGAATTGATTTTACTACTCGACCTTCCGAGGTTGAGTCAGAAGAGGATGCCATACTTTTCCGGTGCTTGTTGCAGCCAAAGTAATAAGAGCAGGCATAAGCTATGTTAGACATGCAAGGTGGACGCAAGTGCTCTTACATAAATAACTCTGGCGCATGATGCCAGGAAAATGGTGCAGAAGTTCTCTAAGTCCAAATCTATTGGTGTTTCTACAGGCAAATGTTACAATACGCAAACCTGTTTGGACACACAACACTTAGGCATGTTGGCAGCTCCTGCTCTCTGCAGACTCATGTGCTCCACCATGCTGGCCAATGCGTATTGTGTGGAACTGCCGAGAATCAAAATCAACTACTGAGCCGACGGACGGGTGTTCAACCTTCGACACCTACAGACAAGTACAAGAATTTCGAAGGTCACTTTCTCCTGCATCCTGTTTGCGAATGACTGCATGTTAGGCGCCATGAAAGAAGCGGGCAGACAACCCAGCAAAGAAAACTTTAACTGCAGCTACCCGCAATTCTGTCTAACTAGTAACACGGGGAAGGTAGTGATAACTGGCGCCACCTGGCGAATACACCTCCTCGACACACCAGTGAACCACTTTGCATACCTGGGGAGTAGAATTTCCAGAAACATCTGAATCTGCAACCAAAATGCTAATGGTACCTCCAAGACCAGGCAGGTCTCCGACTGGATAAGACCCTCCGGTCGGAACAACTGCTACACCCACCGGAAGAGGCAACCAACGATGTGCAGGACTGTCATCCTGGCCACATTCTTGTACAGCACTGCGACATTGGCAAACTAGACCATTTTTACCTCGACTTCCTCAGTGGAATACTAAAGGTAAGGTTTCAGGAAATCACTGCAGACAGCGAGATTCTGGAATCAACTCGGCGTTCACAGTACCTGTGACATACTGAAGTAGCTATAGCCGCGAAGGGGCAGTCAAGTAGTGGTATACGTCTGCTAGGGCAATTCTTCTATGGTGACGTCAAAACGGGTGCTTGCAGATACGGCGGATAAAAGCATCAAAAGAAGAGCACTTTGAAGACTTCTCTCCGTCACCTGCAAATCAGTTGACTGGACCAGACAGTCATGGCACCCTGGCGTACGAAATGCAGAATCCATCTTCGAAGCCAACCAAATGATGGACGCTAGAGCACAATAAGAGGTTCGTTACACCTTGCATTCATTGATGAACGCTCACCGATCGCTAACGGAACTCACTCGTTCCGCTCTGCCTTGCGGGTTCGATCCTCGGGTGGTGCACCAACTGGGGTTGGGTATGCCTGGCTGACGACGGTTAATAAACCAGAAATGGCCATTCCAGTCTCCCTTGTCTTTGCTGGGAATATTCATCTGTTCGTTAAACCATTGTGCCACAGATCAACAAGGAAATCTTTCAGTGCATGCAATCGTGGGACATTTTACATGCGAAACAAACGCACGGACTGACCCTTTTTACATCTGCGGAAGCGGTGCACTCTCAAAACAACCGGCCCGCCTCCTACCTTACGAAATGCAGCAACCACCATTACCATCTACCAATGAGGACGCTTCTGCTAACCTGTCTACCAGGACTCAGTTGCAACCAGTCTCTACTATGACCGCACCTTCTAATCACGAATTGGCCTGGTCTGTGACCTGCGAATCCATTGCGCTGGTGCCCGTACTGTCATGTCTCGCCTGCCAACAGGGCATTCAAACATCGAATGGGCTCATGGGTTGATATGAAAATCTCCATCATAACACTTTCTCCTCATTCATGTGGTAAGACGCCACTTTATGTACCCTGGGGCTTATTGAATGGAAACTGGGTTGTGTGTGGCACGCGTAGATGGACTGTTTAACTTTGCCTGTCACTGCACCCGCACCCACTTCCAGTCGTCTAAGCTTTGTTTTTCCATTTAAACACGGTTGAGGTTGGAGAAGTGAAGGGAGGTAGATGCAGCACTGGTATGTCTCATGCAAAATAAAATTTACGCCCAATTCACTGCTTGCCCTCTTCCGGTTTCCTCACTGCTGCTAACAGATGAGCTTTGGTGCGGAAAACTACGTACCGAGAAACGAATCCCGATAATAGGTGGCACTTTAAAACGCTAGTCATGTAAGCAGAACACGAGTGGTTAGGACTGCCCCAGTTTCGGCTTCTGGAGTAGCGTGTGAATGTCTGTCACAGGCGTGTCGGTTACTGCGTCTGTGGCTACACTCGCCAGCTTCAGTGACTGACCTACGTCCCAGGCCTGCAGAGTGCTTGATGGAAAAAGGGTTATTTTTGTAAATTAAGCTGGTTTATCATGATGAAAATTATGTCCTTCGAACAGTCTACGACCGAGGAAAACCTGTTAGAATGTTTTTAAAACGGGACGCGCTCAAATAGAGGAGAAACTCACTGCAGCCAACCTCGTCTTCACCTCCGGGGCAATCGGCTTGACCATCGCACCGGTATGCTATGGGAATAATTAAATTTTGTGTTCCCGGGCAGGCAAAGTTGGACCCCCACAGTCCATGCCGGGTACCCGTGTATCTAAAAGTAAACATATTGGTGCAAATTTTTGGTCAGCAAGACAAGTAACAATTTAAAACG
The DNA here is from genome assembly GCA_017591395.1 of Schistocephalus solidus. Taxonomy (NCBI): domain Eukaryota; kingdom Metazoa; phylum Platyhelminthes; class Cestoda; order Diphyllobothriidea; family Diphyllobothriidae; genus Schistocephalus; species Schistocephalus solidus. The sequence continues at coordinate 318,956 of WEDG01001931.1, read as the reverse complement.
AGTAGCAAAGCGAGGTGGTTATAGCCGTGAGGTGGCAAAGTTGCCCCAACCGGCAGCGAGCCTCAAGACGCTCGGTCTAGCTCAATTGGACTGTGTGCTCTCCTACCACCTAATAAGGGTCTAGCCAACTATTATTGGTGTTCAAAGGGAGAACATACTCGCAACTTTTCCCCTGGCAACTCTGTTGGGATAAGCAGCTAGCACAGCTCACGGTTTACAATGTCGCCGACCAGACAGGATAAGGTAACTAGAGACAAACTGGTTGATTGTTTCATCACTCGAATGATACTTAGTCCCCACTTTAAGCCACAGAACAGTTCAAGCTTGGCATGCGATACGCTGTGTTACCTATGGGTTTTGGATAAACACGTACTGAGTTAAACAATCGATTATTTTCACGTTTTCCGATTCGCCCTTGTTGTATTATCTGTCTCCTAATATCTGTACCTTTGAGCAGCACGACTGGTGAAATATTTCATGAATGTCAGCATTCACGTTAGGTCCGATGAGAAGCTAGAACAAACACATGAAGTGTGATGGAATAACATGAAAATATTTGCTATACACGAAAGGTTTCCTTCTAAAAGTGAGATTCTTGTTATAGTGCCCGTCAAGACTGTACTCTGAAGGTACATTTCGGAGCCCTCTTAATTGTGATCTTTTAACCAAGCTCTTTCAGACTCAATAGGGAATCTTGCCATGTCAATGAAAATCAGGTAAGCTTCGTAAATTTTACGCATGCCTTACTTTCGATCAAGCTACGGCGTGTAGGTCCCTCCTGATACATAATTATGGCCACAACTCGTCTCTAAATAACGTTGACGAGATTCGAGGCCCTACCTTGCTTTACCATGTCCCAGACATGCAGAAGAGCGGGCTTGACTTGGGGACTCATTGGTAGGTCCGGTGTGCTAGGAAGCATCGGTAGAGGGAAAACCAAACAGTCCGGTGATACCGGCAAAAATTCGAGTGTCATTAAGAAGTTGAGAAGGAGGAAGCGCGATTGCTGAAACAAGAACTTTAGGTTCCGGAAGTTTGGAATTCAACCTCGAACCCCGCATGAGAAACAGCCTCAGGCAAGCGTACTGAATGCATAGCGATTGCGGTACTTAGTGCAGCCTTATGCGCCGAATGCCGTAGTCGTTAAGTTTAATAGGTATGCAGTAGCACAGCAACTGTATTCTATACAAATCGCATTATGAACATCCATTACCTTTATTTGATTGTGTCTCTGATTATGGGTTTAATTGCGGATCCAAAGTGCCATGAGAATAAAACTCTTGTTCCAGTAATTCCTTTGCTTTCTTCCTAAATATTCTGTTTTATAGATAGATCATTCAGTCTAGTTTGCCATGGTAAGACATGTGACGCTATGAGAGCTTTTGGAGTCCTGGACGGTGCATCCCCGATGATTCGGTGCATTATCATTCTGTAAAACCGCATCCGGCGGGCTTTGCCCCACAGGAAGGAACGGAACTCGCAATACCTCTGCATAACGCACATAGTTAACGCACCCGTCACGGGCTCTCTTAAGTTTTTCTTTAGCTGTGGCTCTTATTCGGCCTCCTCACCCCGAAACTTTACTTCGTACAAACTCTTCTCAAGGTTCTAATGGATGGTCTAAATCCATTTTATGTTGAAAAACGGAAACGAATAAAAACCTATTGCAGCACTCCTCTCAAGAACATCATGTGATTATGTGCTATTGCTATCACTGGACGATCACCACTTGTAATCTGCGGATAATCACTCACAGTTTTGGAATTTTACAACAATCGTACAAACAGTGGTTCCGGATTCACCCACGAATTTAGGGATCCCATGCTGCGATTGGCTCAACTTCGACATCTCGATTGCCTGTTATATTTTTTTATTCTCTGCCAGAGCGTGTAACCCATCAATTCTTTAGCATAGTCAGACTGCAGTAGGTTCAGCTAGTCCCTGCGAATACAATCAATCCGCTCGCCCTGATGTGGGGCCCAGATGCACACTCAGAAGCCATTGCTTGAGTCAAACAGAAAAACCAGTGTGATTATTTTGACCAACAATGGAGAAAGGCTTATGGAGTTTTTGTTGTTGTCAGGGCCAGTAGTGTAGGGAGAAGGGTTAGTGGGGAGAAGGGGTGGAGGAGGAGGAGGAGGAGGCAAGGACCCTCACAGGCACGCAAGTAAACTCACAGTTTTCACAGCGAAGTTCATCGTATCCGTTTCCACAGTCGTTTTCGCCATCGCAGCGCCAATGTTCCTGGAAGTAGCTTATCTTTGGAGGTTTGCCATCTACGGTTTCACATTTCTTCGTGATGGCATCACAAACATCTGTGGAGAGTTGGACAGAAAAATGTATGCAGCTTAAACATTATTTGTCATCATTGATAGTACAGGTGACTAAGATAACGGGATAAGTCACCTTCTGTACTCCGTTATTTAGCTGCAAGTGGAATAAATACTATAGAAAACTTAAAAATGCAATATACGTAATACTGCTCCCATTTAATTAGTCCTGCCATAGCCACTTTGGCTATAACAAAGTTAGATAATGGGTTCGTTTGCCCCATTTACTGCATCGGTAATTTTGACGTAGAAAAATACTTTCATACTTCACATGCTTCCAGCTTTGTTGACAAACAAGGGATATATGCAACATGTTATAGCTAATCATTTGGATTCAAGGAACTAGAATCGTGCTTTACGGAACATCTGCTATAAATACTTCCTCGTGTCCAACTTTTTTAATATATCCTACAAACTGAAGTTGGATTGACGACAAAAAATAGCCATATGGATTTAAATACATAAAACCCAACACTGAAACAATAGATGCATTCAACACTTAAAATAAGTGAACGAGGGGTAAGCAGAAACATTTGTTAAATAAATGGCCCCAAGTAATAGTTGCTTGCGTGTTTCGGGTCTTACCGCAGTTCTTTGGCAGTTCGTCAGACCCGTCCGGACAGTCCGGCTTGCCATCGCAGAACTGGCCCACAAACAGACACGTGCCATCGTCACAACGCCTCTGGCCCACCTCGCAGCTTTTGTCGATGTACACCTCGGCCTCTCTGAAGGGCCCACCTGGCAGGTAGCACCTGGTGGAACACAAAATTGACAAAAATGGATTGCCTTATACTTTTTGGATAAAAGACACGTACGTTGACAAGTATGCCACCAAAGTCAGAATAATACTTATTAGCCGCTACTCATTTTGTGAACGTAGGGATGCTTAATTTAGTTAGTTGTGTTCGGTACAGACTTGGACTGTTTCCGCCGGAGCCCTTGTTCCTTTTTCAGTTATGTTATTGTAATACGGGACCGTTGGTAATAGTGGTTTCATGCGTGGGGCAAAACGACGGCCAGGAGAACGCGATAACAGTTTAACATGTCAGGAACTTTGTATTTCGCAAAAAATGTTCTAATCAGTCTATTTATAACCTTGAAAATACGCGGGAAAATGAAAATTGTGCTAATTAACGCCAAAACACCAAGAGGGGTAAAGCGAATCGCCATTTTGGGATTCACGCTAGGTCAGAGATCAAGGAGTCGGTTCGACCAGGGACCACGACTGTTTTAATTGCCCCAGTAGAAACTGGCCACAGCGGGGACTTCAACAAAGGCGAACTACCGCTGACCAACTTGGAGGCAACAACAACCAGCAAATGCAGTCGGATCTTATGGGCACAAAATAATTTCGGCCAGATGATACAATTGTCATGGGCTTGTTTGAGCCACTGGAGGCCTGGCGGTAACACGACGCGGTTATATGTAAACCCAGCCTAACCCCCATTCACATAATTGAAGGCCTATCCTTAAAGCATTGCCAATCTGCTTATATTAGGGTTCCGGAAAGTAATGTCGTTTTTGTGGTCTTATCTTATCTCATTAAATATTAACTGAAATTCTAAAATGCATTTTAGCATGGAAGAGCGTACTTTCTTAGGGATGCAAGAGTACTTATCGTGTAGCATAAGCCAGAGATACTGTAATTACGTCAGGATGACAACGTTCGAATGAGCTTCTTTCTGGCGACCTGCTAAAACTACACTTTATAGAAACGGCTGCTTAATAGCATACATTTTCCCCATTTACCTTCGATGTCCTTGTAAATTTAAACATATTTTATAGAAGCGATGCACAAAAAGATTCTTTCTTGCGCTCATTTGTTAGTAGATTGAGTCTTCTTCCAGTTTTATGCATAAGGGAAGAGTACCTTTCCATTTTAAAATGAGTTTTCAATTCTGCAATATGTTGAGCCGCATCTGCTATTTCACTATAATTCCGGGTTTCCAAACTACGGGCTATATATTTTCCGTGTAAGAAAAATCATAAAATTCGGCCAAAACGTGTCTGGGCTCTCAGAAAGTATTTGTGTCGGGAGCACGATGTACTAAATTTGCTGGATAAAGGCACTAGTGTAGCACTACTTGTTTATAGAATGGGCATTATGCGGTTGTCTTGTACCCAAATTTTTTAGTGAAATTTCGGATCAGAGCCTAATTATGTCCCGGAATGCACTTACTAATTTCTGAAATGATAATCCTGCATATTCTCTGGAGTTCATATACGCGAAACAGGATAGAGAACGCTGAGGGACCGACCGAGGAGTCAAACCCCTCGTTGACGCACCATGCGGCAACAGAAACATCGTGGTAGTAGTAGTAGTAGTAGTAGTAGTAGTAGAAGTAGAAGTAGTAGTAGTAGTAGTAGTAGTAGTAGTAGTAGAAGTAGAAGTAGTAGTAGTAGTAGTAGTAGTAGTAGTAGAGTAGAAGTAGTAGTAGTAGTAGTAGTAGTAGTAGTAGTAGTAGTAGTAGTAGTAGTAGTAGTAGTAGTAGTAGTAGTAGTAGTAGTAGTAGTAGTATTAGTAGTAGTAGTAGTAGTAGTAGTAGTAGTAGTAGTAGTAGTAGTAGTAGTAGTAGTAGTAGTAGTAGTAGTAGTAGTAGTAGTAGTAGTAGTAGTAGTAGTAGTAGTAGTAGTAGTAGTAGTAGTAGTAGTAGTAGTAGTAGTAGTAGTAGTAGTAGTAGTAGTAGTAGTGGAAGTAAAGGACGGGAGGCTGTAAGAGACCTTGTGTGAACCTTGTAACGCTTCGTGTCCTTGAATTACAACTGCCACCATTGGGTGATGAATCAAGAAACTCACCGGAAGGTCTTGCGGCGCCAGGAGACCTTGCTGCCCTGGGGGAGAGTGATCACCACTCGGCCGGGTTGCTCATACTCAACGCGGAACTGACTGTCAACTTCAACAGGAGTGCCATCGCCAAACTCAACGATGGGTTGAACGCGGGGATCCGGTTTGAGGGCACTGCATTCCAAACGTATTGGCTGGCCGGGCCTTACACGCTGTTCGCTAGGGCTGAACCGCACGCCTGAAGAAACTGGCTTTAATTCTGTATAATAGAAGAAAAGTTGAAATATCACTCTAAGCATTAATAAATGCACCCTTACTGTGATTACGACTACTGTCAGCGTTGCTACGTGTTCAAACTGTCTGGAGTTCGATCGCGGAATTAATGTTTGTTTTAGTCCATTAATAGCTATTTCTTCTGTGAATATTTAAAACCATGGCGCAGCTAATAGTAACGATATTTATTAATATGCTATGGATTTTATAGAATAATGCAGCAGCAATGCATGGGCCAATATCGTTATATTTATCATCGGAAGCGTTGCTATGGGTTAAAAACGCTTTGTATTTCTATCGTGGAAATAACGTTATTTTTAATGACTATTACTATGGAAATTATTTACAGCGATGGAACATGTACTGGTAACGGTACTTACAAATGAATTGGGGGGTTTGATCTAAGCTGCAGTTTTTTTAGCTGGTTGCACATTTTAGCGGGTGGTCTGGAAGTTAGGTCTTTGGATATATCGCATGGGAGCTAAAATTCATCTAAATAAGGTTACTGGCTAGTCATCAGCATTCATCGTCCGTGTTGCCATGTTCAAATTCACCGACCTTGTGGAGACAGACGACTGTTATGAACTTAGAAATATCATAAGACCATCAAAGGCCATGAAACGTGATGATCTACTTATTCGGCAGTCACAGGCAAGAGCTTTTATCAAGCTGTTCGCCGAACACGGGCATTTCATTTGGACGTGGAGCTGCGGTTTGGGGGAAAGAGGTAGTTTCATGGGGACAAATCTTATTCCACAAAGCTTATCAACTGACTGTGGAGGTAGCTGATAGCAGAAGGTTCGGTGGCGTAATGCTTCTTGTGCTTCTGTGCAATGCTTCCTGTGGTTGATTTTTAGGGACCAGATTTCAGATCTTCCTGAGTGTGACGGTCGACTATGCTAGTTACGCTTCCCACATGAATAGTGGTAATGAATTTCCACTCAAGTATTATCCAGAAAAAAAACAAGGCTCATTTATCATCGTCAGCCAAATATTCCCCAAGCCCTGGCCGAAGAGTCGCGAATCATGTTTAGCCGCTCATCTGGTGGTGAATAAGTCATATTTCAAATCTTGTGCTTCTTCTCAAAAAAATGTTGTTTGCGGGGTCTGTCAACTGCATATACTCCGAATAGCTCACTAGTATCATTATGTGTTTTGTCACTCTGTCGTTTTTATATAAGGGGACTCACCTGGGCAGAAATTAGGTAATTCATCAGATCCATCAGTGCAGTCACGCTTGCCGTCACAGAAAACGTTTGACGGAAGACAAACGCCGTTTCTACAGGGCAGCCGATCTGATCCACAGCGGTCCTCCACAGTAATCGATATCACTTCCCTGTCACCTGTCCGGATGGAACATCTAGGTAAGAGTGGAATAAACGGGCGTGTGGATGATGAAGTCGGAAATTATTATCTAATCTGCTTGGTTATTGCAAAAAGCATGTGCTTTCTACATCAAAACTGGTCGTGAATCGACCCAATTTCTTGTAAGTACTTTATTTTAAAAATGGTACTTAACTGACGTCGATATTCGCACATATACGGAAATTCGCTTAAAATGGATAAGCTGACCTCCAACCGACTTATTTTCCAAAAAGTCACTACGGCTTCAATCAAAACAAAACGCCTTACTTGGAAAAAAGGCCAAATGCGTTGACAATGACTAAACGTTTATTGTGTAACTTTCGAGATTGGTTACCAACCTCGACAAAAAGTATACACAACTTACCAAGACGGTTAACGTATCTGGTTGACTGAAGTTTGCGCCAAGGTGCATATACAGAATTGAATTTTGTGATTAATCCCATGTTAAACTTGAAAAATCAAGAAGGCAAGCCCATGGTTTCCAGAAAATATATAATTTTGTTAAAGTTCCCAAAATTAATATTCCGCTGCTAACTGTGATCTCCTTACTCGGTGCACCAAAATACAAGACTCCAAAGCGATTAATTCGACAACTTATCTACTTGCAGATGGTTAAGAGAATTCTCCTGAAATCCTAAAACAGTTCGTAGAAAAAGTAAAGGCGTCAGCGATGCAAAAGTGAAAATAATGGTGCTATTTGACGTGATCTCACTGTTACCTTATATTCTGCTGGATCTGATGAAACGCTACACCGAGAAACACCTTGAGACCTACACCACGGATATGCTTCAGGATGTTTAAATTCAACTTCCAAATCTCTGTCCAGAAACTGACTTTTCCCGTGCCAAAGGGTAATATCAGCAATTAACATGCACTCCTCTGGGTTCACGGAAATCCGGTTATTTGGGCCAAAGACATGGTGCAGACATTAAAGGCTACGGCCCTATTCGCAGTCATGCCAAAATTAGGGCCGGGCTAAGTAGATGCTGCATCAAGGAGATAATGAGAAAATTCTCTCTACTAAGGAGAACGATCACTGGAACAAGAGGTTTATTAGCCTGACGTTTCGGATTCTCACTCGAAACCTCGTCAGAGACCGTCAGATAAGTTCCGTGTAAATTCCTGTGTTAAGATTTAAACTTCAACTGGCAAATGTATGTTTTAAGTAATTCATCATCAGGTCATCACAACGACATGGGGTGTGAACTTCTGAGCTATGGATTATGTCTCGGGTGGTGGTTAGTCAGACTCGTTGTTGCCATGCCGCCTCCCTGATGGAGTCAGCATGTTGAAGACGTTGGAACTGGGGGTGGGGGCGGATGGGGAGGGGTCCAGGGGTCCGCTATGAACGCAGTCCACTTGTCAAACACGCGGAGTGTGGGACCATTATCAGGGGGGTTGGAGCGGTGAGCGATCAACACCGGGAGTCAGTCACGTGAGAAGGATATGGGGAGAGTCCGCGCAACTGTTCTGTAGCTACACCGTTCTGTAGCTCTGTCTTCCTGGGCCGCGCCACTTGGCTGCGTAAGCGTAGCGCTGCCTTGCGCTAACTTGCAGGGGGACCTATTCCTATGTCCTAACTCAAACCCGTGCTCTCTCTCTCTCTCTCTCTCTCTCTCTCTCTCTCTCTCTCTCTCTCTCTCTCTCTCTCTCTCTCTCTCTCTCTCTCTCTCTCTCTCTCTCTCTCTCTCTCTCTCTCCATATATATATATATCTATATATCTCTATATATCTATCTATCTATATATATATATATATATATATATATATATATATATATATATATATATATATATATATATATATATATATATATATATATATATATATATATATATATATATATATATATATATATATATATATATATATATATATATATATATATATATATATATATATATATATATATATATATATATATATATATATATATATATATATATATATATATATATATATATATATGTATATATATATATATATATATATATATATATATATATATATATATATATATATATATATATATATATATATATATATATATATATATATATATATATATATATATATATATGTGAGTTTGACGAAGGCTCCCCGTTGTTGGGTTCATGATATCGTTTAATTTTTGATCGCGGTAAGGGTTTCCTATTTACGTCAGTATTTTTGACGGGAGATTGCAACTTGCTGTCCTCAACCAGTCAAACCAAAGCATGTTTCTATATGACCTGCGATTTGAGTCCAATCACAAACGGCAGGAAAACGGACCGTGGCTTAATGGTAGGGCTTTGGACTACTCAACCCTCAAGGACCTAAGAACCTGATTTCGAATCTCAGGTCATTTAGAACTGGGCATGGCCTATCTTTGTCTTCCAAAGAAAATGTTCTCGAAGAAGTTTCAAAGATTGTGGGAGTGTATCCCAAAGTGACTTACTCTATCTCCGTGCTGTCGCTCGGATTACGAAGGCCATCAGGAGCAGATACCTCCAGGACGGTAGTATTGACTCGGCGGACGCGGTAACGCGGGTCCTGCTCAACGGGCTTTCGGTCAGTAACAAAGATTGCCTCGGGGTAGTGGTCCGATGGTGCAATGCACAGGAAACGAAAAATACGCCATGGTGGAGTGATAATACGGTCCGGAGTAATAATGAGACCAGGTTTCGATTCTGTATAAATAAAATTGAGTGCAGAAGACGAAATATAAAGAGGAAATCGAGGTCCTTTTAGGCATTTGTGCTGCTGCTCGTAAAAACATCTCAGAGAAAATCGGAACTAAATCAACCTCAGGCAAGGCATCAGTAGCTTTTAATTTGCTTTTACGGCATTTACTTGATATGATTAAATGACACGTAGGTAGCCAGTCAACATAATGATATCTGGCCTGTTTCTTAGGCCTAAAACATTCCGAGAGGAAGCGACCCCAGGTTGCCTACGAGCAAAAATCAGCTTTGAAGATTTTTTTCCCTTTGGATCGAACCTTTTATGTCCGCTTACTTAAATTAGGTACAACACTTGGAGTGGCCAATAAAATGGCGCAAAAAGGTAATTATTGATTGATAGAATAAGCTATTCAATCCATTTTCGGAAAGGTCAATTGGCAAACCTATGTTTGCGGTAATTCCTCATCAGGCAACTAACAGTACACAGAGGAGGAATGTGTAACATATGTCTCGCGCCACACGCGTCCACTATATTGCGACTAACTTTGACATGCAACAAACTACTGCATCCGTGAAAGCAGTGGTGATTTGAGTCTGCTTACGGGGAGTAATCTGAAGCAGGATCAACCTCACACCCCTTCCCAAACCCATTGTATTCTAATGGAAACACAATATCAATGCGACTGGATATATGCATGAGAACAGGGAATTGTCTGAGCTAAAGGCCCTTTTATTGGAGTCCTCTCGTGACAGTTCGAACGTCGATTTCGTCGAAAGCCACAATGCGCCCCAGAGCATGGTGGCGCAGGGACGGTGATTTGCGCGTGAAGTAGATTATAGTGAGATTAGAGTTGCGCAGCATATACCGCACACTCTCCTCTCCCCCCTGGGCCCAGTATCATGATCAAGTCAAAACGTGGGGAGGTGAGAGAGGGCGCAGGTCACCCCTAGGCGTGCCGCCACACCTGCCTCGGATCCCATGGAGTGGGAATGGCATAGAGGCCACATTAAGCAGAAGCCACTACAGATTCCACCAATACTACTCTACCAACGCCCTCTACGATTCAACCTTCTTTCACTCGGATGTCACAGTCTTCCCTCCTATTGCAAGTCTTCGTAGTCACGATTTTTGGGTCGCCATGATCACTCGAAAAGAAACCATACATATTGTAACGAAGCAAAGTTGCGCTTTATAATCGATCCCACTGCGTTTTTCTAGTTGCAAACCTGAGTCACGCCAGCTAGAAATGATGTTAGACTCAGTGATTGAGCAGGCATATCGACTCGCCTCTCGCTTGCTACACATATACTGGTCGCTCAACTGACAAGAGCAAGTCTAGATTAGAAAGCAGGGACAAACGCTAAGTTTTACTTGCCCAATCACGATTGACATCCTTTTTAAGTACGCAACTACTTAAAACACATGGGAAAGGCTAAACTGGCCGCTGGGATTGGACTATGCAGCAGGTAGCATTACTATTGACTGAACAATGAGTTTAAATATTCTCCATGAACCGCATATATCACAATTGGCCTCCAGAACGATAACATATACTCATAATAGAATAAGCGTAACAGATCGAACGTCTGCCTCATGCTTTCAGTTGGCCAACTAACAAATTTTTAGTCGTACTTACAGCCAGTTCAGGCATAGAATCCTGGCATAGTACTCAATGTTCTACCGCAGGTCTCTTTATAGTACTTTGCTCAGAAAGCCTGAGCAACTGCATTTCTAGGTCATCGGTGTGGCCTGGTCTGTTTTGCGAGCAGACATCAGTCTGGACAGCCTACTACCATCAATTAATTACCTGGACAGTGTTTACGAAATTCATCACTACCGTCACGACAGTCGACTCCTCCATTGCAGAATTGAGAGGTAGGCAGACACGTTCCATCCAGGCATGGCTGTCGCCCCGGTCCACAGATGTCCTCAACAATTATGATCACTGGTCTCCTGGTGCCACTCGGCCCAACGCACCTTTTGAATTAGAATAAAGGGTTGAGAGTTAGAGGAGAGTTTACTCTTAGGCCCCGGAAATGTACGAGCAGGTAACTTGAGAAATAAAAGTCAGTAGACAAACGTTGGGTGAAGAAAAAAACAAGACAGGTCACTAGGTAAGGTGGAGTCGAAAGGCGGGAGATCAGTTTGCGATTGCAATCGACTTTGGTTCTCTAAATGTTAAGCGTTCCTTGAAACGTGGACTGGTATCGCATCAGCTTAAGTTATTAGGGCAGACTCTAGCCGCTACGAGCTTCAGGCCCGATTCCGTACGAGAAGAGAAAAAGTGGGACGCCGGTTGGGAGGATAGTGTACTCTGCACAGAACTATCGAAGAAGGGGTTTGAAGAAGTTTACTGCCGGACGAGGGCACGTCCGGTCGCCGCGTCTGCGACGTCCTGCTGTGAGACGGTGCGGAGACGTCAAAGGGCATCCAGCGCGGTCATGCGTGAGTCAGCCACCAGATTGGACAGTCGGGGTTAGCGAGGGTCAGACAGCCACTGGTGCGCACGTGTATGTAGTCACGAGAGGTTCGGCATTGGAACATGCGCACAGGGTCCGGCCACTGCACTGGTTCTTAAAGTTTCCAGCCCCTCCATTTCAGGGTGACAACAAGCGACAAGGGCAAGGAGGCTGCTGGAGTTACCGCTTACGATCCCGTAGCCATATTATAATCCTAAACTATCTGATGTGAAACACTGGGCTCAACAGTACTGAAAACGGATAGACACAGTGAAAAAAATATTGAATATCTCAGACCTGGTGTCTGACCGACGGAATTTGTTCACCTAATTCGGCAGTCCCATCGTCCTTAGCTGACAGCATGACATGGAGTTAGGAGGCCCGCCTAACCCTCCATAAGATCATTAAACACCTGTTCAATGCATGGCATATGCATTTCACTGGTCAGTTTAATTGCTTCCGCGGCCGAAGGTAGCCTCATCAAATAGGGCTTAGGACGGTAGCCATAGTTCAGGCCTACGAAGCAATGGTGTGTAGCTCATTTAGTTAAAGATGTGAACATTTTGGTCGGTTTTCCACTCACTCTCATGCTGCATCCCCCACGACCGTTAAGGTCGTTTGGGAGCCGGCAAGACTCCTACTGTTGGAATGGAAGCTTACCGATCCACTTTACCCATGTTAATATTCCCGACCGAAACCGACAAGACAAGGAGCCCGTGGCGCAGTGGGACTTCTATGCAACAGGCTGCGGGTTCGAGCATCGGGTGGTGCAGCACCTGGAGTTGGATATGGCTGGTTGATGATGGCTAATAGGCCAGAAATGACCATTCTAGTCTCTCTTGTCTTTGCCAGTAATACTCTACTACCTAAAACACCTGCTGTTTTCCCTCGCTACCAGCCGATTGTGCACTTAATTGCAATAAAGGCCATCCAGTTAGTTCGTACTTTTGACTTCATGTTTCGGAAGGCGCTATTGTTATTAAGCATACGAGAGAGTGGCACAGTCGGTTCAAGGTACCAAGTGTCAGAAAACTACACGCAGATGGAGTAATACATTACTGAGAAGATGTGTAAGTCCCATGTTAATATTCCCGACCGAAACCGACAAGACAAGGAGCCCGTGGCGCAGTGGGACTTCTATGCAACAGGCTGCGGGTTCGAGCATCGGGTGGTGCAGCACCTGGAGTTGGATATGGCTGGTTGATGATGGCTAATAGGCCAGAAATGACCATTCTAGTCTCCTCTTGTCTTTGCCAGTAATACTCTACTACCTAAAAACACCTGCTGTTTTCCCTCGCTACCAGCCGATTGTGCACTTAATTGCAATAAAGGCCATCCAGTTAGTTCGTACTTTTGACTTCATGTTTCGGAAGGCGCTATTGTTATTAAGCATACGAGAGAGTGGCACAGTCGGTTCAAGGTACCAAGTGTCAGAAAAACTACACGCAGATGGAGTAATACATTACTGAGAAGATGTGTAAGTCCCATGTTAATATTCCCGACCGAAACCGACAAGACAAGGAGCCCGTGGCGCAGTGGGACTTCTATGCAACAGGCTGCGGGTTCGAGCATCGGGTGGTGCAGCACCTGGAGTTGGATATGGCTGGTTGATGATGGCTAATAGGCCAGAAATGACCATTCTAGTCTCTCTTGTCTTTGCCAGTAATACTCTACTACCTAAAAACACCTGCTGTTTTCCCTCGCTACCAGCCGATTGTGCACTTAATTGCAATAAAGGCCATCCAGTTAGTTCGTACTTTTGACTTCATGTTTCGGAAGGCGCTATTGTTATTAAGCATACGAGAGAGTGGCACAGTCGGTTCAAGGTACCAAGTGTCAGAAAACTACACGCAGATGGAGTAATACATTACTGAGAAGATGTGTAAGTCCCATGTTAATATTCCCGACCGAAACCGACAAGACAAGGAGCCCGTGGCGCAGTGGGACTTCTATGCAACAGGCTGCGGGTTCGAGCATCGGGTGGTGCAGCACCTGGAGTTGGATATGGCTGGTTGATGATGGCTAATAGGCCAGAAATGACCATTCTAGTCTCTCTTGTCTTTGCCAGTAATACTCTACTACCTAAAACACCTGCTGTTTTCCCTCGCTACCAGCCGATTGTGCACTTAATTGCAATAAAGGCCATCCAGTTAGTTCGTACTTTTGACTTCATGTTTCGGAAGGCGCTATTGTTATTAAGCATACGAGAGAGTGGCACAGTCGGTTCAAGGTACCAAGTGTCAGAAAAACTACACGCAGATGGAGTAATACATTACTGAGAAGATGTGTAAGTCCCATGTTAATATTCCCGACCGAAACCGACAAGACAAGGAGCCCGTGGCGCAGTGGGACTTCTATGCAACAGGCTGCGGGTTCGAGCATCGGGTGGTGCAGCACCTGGAGTTGGATATGGCTGGTTGATGATGGCTAATAGGCCAGAAATGACCATTCTAGTCTCTCTTGTCTTTGCCAGTAATACTCTACTACCTAAAACACCTGCTGTTTTCCCTCGCTACCAGCCGATTGTGCACTTAATTGCAATAAAGGCCATCCAGTTAGTTCGTACTTTTTGACTTCATGTTTCGGAAGGCGCTATTGTTATTAAGCATACGAGAGAGTGGCACAGTCGGTTCAAGGTACCAAGTGTCAGAAAACTACACGCAGATGGAGTAATACATTACTGAGAAGATGTGTAAGTAGGTAAGCATCCTCAGAAATTACACTTATTGCTTTATTTTATGCTACCAATTAGAACTGTCAGGCATAATTTTTCTCCAGATCAGTCCTTAAAGACGCAGTGGCAAAAGACGCAGAACGTAAATGTTGACAACGATTTCCATTTTGTTCAAAACCGTCCTCGTAATAGCAAAACCGTTTTGAAGGGCGATATTTTTGCCATGTGGTTTTTAAACTAGGCGTAAAACCACTTCTGGACTCTTTGAAATATAATATAAGAGATAATCAATTTCAGATCTTGAATTTGCTCGTTTTTCGGAATAAGTAAGACGAGTTTGAAATTAAGCTGAAAACTTCAAGATGTGTGCTTGACATCTGTGTTTAAGACAAAAAACTTGCATTTTCAGTGAGAAGACCTCTGTTCTGTCGTTTGTGTCAGGACAAATGTTCTTCCGCGTCTACTATTTACTTGTTCCTCAGAATAACTGAAACTACATAGATCCTGCATTCAGTTTAACTGGGGCGTGCCATTCGTCGACAGTCAGGTCAACCCTTGAAAATGAGATGAGAATTTGTGTGAAAATTTCAGTATATCAAATTTTCACACAAATTCTCACCTCATTTTCAAGGGTTGACCTGACTGTCGAAGAATGGCACGCCCCAGTTAGTTATATAGTCAATAAGTGTTCTCACCGGGGGCAGTGAAAGCCTTAGTGGCTATCTATATTTAAGATGTATCGAAATGAACAGTTGAAGTCGTACTTACTGCTATTTTTCGACGGACGTAGTGTTCGTACGCCAACTTCCAACTGTAAATAGCGAGACTATGTGATGCAATGAGACGGCACCTCATTAAGCCAAACTACGTCTGGTCGGCCCCTTTGTATGATGGAACCTTGTTATATATATGAATATTGCCGGCAAAGATAAGGGAGACTGGTATGGCTATTTCGGGCTTATTAGCCATCATCAGCCAGTCATACCTAACTCCAGGTGGTGCACCTACCGAGGATCGAACCCACGACCCATTGATCAGATGTCCAACGCTCCAACCATTGTGCGATATTTGTGACAGTTTTCGGCCGAAAGACTCGAAGCTATCGAAACATATAGGAGGAATACTGAAGAAGAATTGTTCGATCAGCATCAAGCATCACTAGCAACTTACTCAATTCCCTCGCCGAGTTCCAGCTTACGAAGACCCTCCGGAGCCGTGGCCTCTATGGTGGTTGCATTCACACGACGCACCGTGAAACGAGGGTCCTCTTCGAGGGCTCCGCCAGTGGAGGTGAAAACGAACCGCGGGTTTCCGCCTGAGAGCGAGGTGCAGGTGAAGGTAATCGGTATCCATGGTCGCGTGTGTGTCCTTCCTGGGTTGACGACTACATCAGGTTGGCCCGCTGCTGAATCAAGACAAAAATGAACGGCTCAGTATATAACGTGAACCTGGTGGCATCACAAATCAGCTAACGGATACGGGGCACCAAGGCGTCCCGGTAGCGACGATTGTCGCAATACTGGGGACAAAAAACCCAATTTTGGAAACGTAATTTCGTAAAATCGTAAATCGTAAAGCAAATAATGACAACAGCATCTTCGTTAGCGTCAAGTTGGCAGGTGTTGGGGGTTAGTGCGCTGACAACGTTTCTCTTTAGCTGAAACAGATAAAACCTGGATAGAGGATCGGTATTGTGAAAGATCAATTTATAGCGAACCTACACTCCGCTATTTCATCCCTGCCGAAGACCTTTAGACTCACAATTATCAGGAATCGCATGGCATAAATAAGAAAAGACAATGTGTGGGTATGTGGTTTCAGCGGAGGCGGCCGTTGCAATCGCAAAATAACTTCTCATGAAAACATACGAAGACCACAACCTCTTTGCCACCGGGGCCACCGTCTGCCTTCCCCACCTCGCCAACTGTTAAAATGACCACAGTCTACTTATTTGAGAATGAAACTGTAGGCTCAACCAGAGGGTATCAGTTAGTTGCGCGACCTCACTACCCGGCGACAAACACAATGACTAGGGTTTTGGCTAGGGGTTGGGGTTATGTTGGCATGTAGGTAGGCGTGGATAGGCATGTTTGTAATAAGATCTAATTCACTGCTAAAAAATCAGCTCGTTGGAAAGATGAAGGTGGGAATATAAATTTATTTTTATTCCAAAAAGGTTGCTGCCCTTTTCTGCCGTTTAAATTGTCCTACCCCATTTTCACCTTTCCCGTATTACACGTCTACCTATCGACTGTGATCTTTGGTAGGGTCGGTTGGTGGGGTCATACAACCATTCACTGACAACCAAGGAAATAATTCAAGGGAACGAACTGTCAAGGAATTCGAACATCACACGATGGATTTGTGGAGACTACACTAACAAGGGACTTTAGCAAACAAAAACGCGTTCACCACGTGCATCTGACAACTAAAAAAATTGTGAAAATCCCAGATGAGCGTCAGAGGCCAAGAAATTAGGAGCGTTGTAGCCACACGGGTGGTACTGACCACAGCCCATTGGAACTCCGGATCGAATAATACTGTCGTCGAAGGACACAAGGCTCTGAACAGCTGTGCTGGCAGACTGGCGGGAGGCATCCGATACCCATCTTCTTCAACATAGTTTAACCAGTACTAACCTGCATCCGGGTTCAAACATATGGATAGCTACCAAGATCATTCTTTTGCTAGTAAACTTGTAACAGCTAGTTGGGAAAATATATTCACTCATACTCAGTGTGACTAGATAACGTGTTGTTATTTGGGCTTAACTTGTGGTTAGGGCTCAGAGTTAAGGAGCCGTACCATCAATCATAAACCTTAACATTAAGTGAACCCAGCGTTTACTGGAAGCAGCTCCGATACTATCGTTACCTATACGATGTCCCACTACGCCATCGGCCAAATCGTTAAGGGAATCTATACATACCTACCTACCTTTATAAAATAAGTAGCAAACACTCTACATTCTTTAACCGTGTTATGGTGTGTTGGTGTGTTGGAGGCGCGTCTTGGTTTCGTAGATCGCCCGAGTTGTGCATCCTTACACGTTGCTCTTGCCGGATAGACGTATACAGATGACGATAGACAAAAAAATTTAAAGAACTTAAAAACCATAGCGGCTTACGTCATTGCAACAGGATCCATTGAATTCCATTCACAACTTTATTCATCTGAGCTTTCGGCGAGCGAACAGCTTTCATCTTCCTTCCATATACTCACACCTGGAATGTGAATATTCGACTACATCCATTCACTGCATTTGGGAAACCAGCCCAAATTGCCTGTATTATAAGATGCTTACTCTAAATGCAATGAAAATATGTTTGGACGGATCAAGGTGGTAAGAGAAAGCATTTTTCTGAAGCAGTTCGAAGAACTTGGCGGTATTTACTGCTAAATCTTGACGGTGACCTTGAGAATTTCGATTAGAGATACTACGTAAATAGAGCTCAAGTTTGATCTTTCCGACCAATTTTACTTTTCGGAATCAGGCTGTTGTCCAGGGCCTTATCACTGCCATAAATAAGTTCCATGAGCGTGAGTTTTTGAAGAATTAGCTTTCACCTTTGGAGTTATCAAGGGGAGAAAATGAAATATTGCAAGAGCTCGATTAAATCTTGGATGAAACACTGCTATAATAGAACTCCAGGCGGCAGCTGCTCTTATTCATGCTGCATGATATTGCAGGAGTGGACTGGATAGAGCGACACCCGCTATAAATTTAAAATACTTCGTGAAAGCCTAACTGGGAATTCCAGTTTTGGATATGGTTAAAAAGGATGAAAAACGGATGGAGATTTCGTTTTCGGTGTAACATTTTCAAGGAATATTTGTTACGGACTTTGAGGAATGAGTTAAAACTCCCGAGTAAAGTTCCGAAGAGCAGGTAACTCATTTCCATAGAGAAATTGCTATTGGTTCTTAAGATATTGAGGATGATAATAATACTAATAATGAAAAATCTTCGGTAAGATACGGGGAATATGAACCCCTGGTAATACCCGTAGCCATGCCACCGTTTCCTAACCCTAACCGAAATCTTCTCTCCAGCGCTATACTTTAAGTCTAACATTGGCACCAATTCCCCCACCCCTTGAATTAGCACAAAACCCCAGAGTTCAACCGTCTTAATCCGATGATTTCCACCGTATGCTCCGCAGCAAGGTGATGCAGGGACGGTGACTGACACTGGCTTCTAATGAGAGCAGACTTGCGCTGCACCTACCGCACTTTGTTCCACTCCCCCACCTGGACCCTGTGTCAAGACAGTCAAGAAGGCTGGAGAGGGAAGAGAACGCAGACCCACAAACTGTGGTCCACCACAAATAAGAATACAACAATAAAAGGGAGGGCGACTCAGATCCCAACTGAGTGGGCACGCCATAAAGGCCACATTAAGGAGCCATTGAAGCCTGACTCTCAGTCTGCCAGTCAGCCACTCCTCACAAACACACACTGGGCTGACCACGCGATCCGAGGTATCCTGACAGTTGGCAACGTTATATTTTCAAGGGCGTCAGATTGTTTATAGGGAGGAAAATGCGCTGAGCCGTTGACCTCACTCTCTCCCCCACCCCCACAATCAGACCACCGTCCGAACCGGTCATATGTGTGCGATGGTGGAGGTAGTGTGAGTCGATGTGGTCTAACCTACGGCAGCCTACCGCAGGTTACCGTTGGGACGCATGTGTCCGAGGGGGTCCACTAGGTGTGTGAATGTATAGGAGCAGTGACGGTGGTGGAGGCGGGCGTGGTGACTGTATGCCAGAGCCCCAGGTACTGGTTCACCAGTCTCTGTGCGATGGATTCGTAGGTAACTAGCCAGGCCGATGCGTGAGGGGAAGTTGCGGGCGTGGTGTTGACAGGAGAGGTTAGGAGGGGCTGGACGGCTGACGTACGTAGTGGTGGTAGCAGCAAGTGGTAGAGAAGAAGTAGATGAGATCGCTGAGACAAGAGCTTTATTCGCCTGACGTTTCGGATTCCAACTCGATACTGTCTCTGATTATGGGTTCCAGTTGGAATCCTAAACGTCAGGCGAATAAAGCTCTTATCCCAGCGATCGAATCTACTTCTTCTCAATTACTTCCTGGGACTCGAAGTTTCGGTTATATCGGCAAGTCAGAGGGGGTCTTTTCGGTAGTGGGAGTGGTGAAAGTGGGGGCAGTGGTGATCGTCACTATGACAGACGCTGGGGTTGCAGGACGGAGGATGATACCAGGGATCGATGGCGGCGGAACAGCGGTAGTTTGATCACCGGTGGTGGGGGTTGTTACTATTGTGGAGTTCGAAACAGGGCCGGCAGAGGGGATGATCGCTAACGCAGCTTCCCTTTCCGTATTCTGCGCAGGCAGCTGATATCGAAGTGGTTAAGCCTTCGCGCCTGCTTCTTGCACACCATCCCTGTCTCCGCTCCAAACAGCAGGGTTGGTAAGATAACAGCTGTGCACATCTTGAGTTTGGTGTCGATTTCAGACGATGTTCTGCAGGTGACCGAAGCCTTGGCTGGCTATGAATAAAACCCACAAATCTACGAAAACCACGGAATAAGGGAGAGTCCTTTTCCCGTGTCTTGCTAAATCTTTAGTTCATCCACTTCATCCCCTTACAGGATTGGGTTCTCTGCGTCAAATTATTTATTCTATTGAACAGCACATGGTTATAATTTATGAACTTCCGCCTGTAAAGTTTGAAGCTGTATGTAAGATGTGCATAAAACAATGTGCGTGTAATGCATGCAAACTTATTATCTCACCTCAGCCAAGCAAATTAGGGGCATTATTTACCGGAACATTTTAAACGAATGGCTGCTGTCACCATCACGTCCCCCCCCCCGCCCCTGAGAGAGGCACACAGCCTTTGTGAGAGGGCTCCACGCTTTGCGCAAAGCTTAGCTTGTGGACGGCGCGTGTGTCAGCCCTACGACAAAATAATTCATTGGTGTAGCCTACCCACGTTTCCACCAATCAGCACGCAACCTTGGCCTGTCGCCGACATTGGAACGAAAGCCGCTCGTGGTTAGTCGCTCATGTGCGCGTATGGATGTCACTGGGC
The DNA here is from genome assembly GCA_017591395.1 of Schistocephalus solidus. Taxonomy (NCBI): domain Eukaryota; kingdom Metazoa; phylum Platyhelminthes; class Cestoda; order Diphyllobothriidea; family Diphyllobothriidae; genus Schistocephalus; species Schistocephalus solidus. Next base: position 298,353 of record WEDG01001931.1, on the reverse strand, counting down.
TGTTCGCGGAGGCGGTCGCTTCTAGGAGTTACCCTACCTTTGAGGAGTTTAAAGTTGCGTTTAGCGCCTTTCAGGAAGTAAGCGAACAAAGCGTGGATTCCCTATAAATCTTTAGGCAACAGGATTTGTGTACGTGAAGGACAATACGAACCGGTTCAAGGAGAACAGGCCCGAACGTTCAACTATCATCTACCGCAACATTGTCTTCTGTTGCTCGTTCTATGGTGGACGAGGAATTCGCAAGTAACTCTGTTGCCACCTTTTTCATGAACTGTTGGGCAGAAAAAGTGGTAGCATGTGCCCGTCGCGCATCAAGGTCAGCGGTGCAGGTGGGGTTTTGACCGTTTCCGACTGGAACATGGACCATAACCATACGGTTCAGCCAAAAAACTTAATAGAAGATGATCTGAACGCCGAAGGTTTGGATGAGGTCAAATATGCTCTTGTTTTGCCCACCAGTGGAGGTAATTTTTACCCTCTTTTGTCTTCAATTCTAAGGTCTAAACGACCGGTCCAAGGAATTTATGGCGGCATTCCCACAGATGTGGTTTTCAACTTTCAGTGAATTTGAAACTAGATTAAAAGAATTTGAAATGGTAAACTTGCACTTGCATATTTATCCTAGTCCATGCAATAGGTGACAGGATCTCAGTACACAAAGTGGAAAGGAGACAAATTTTCTGAGAATCACCCTTCGAGAGATACTCTTGTCTACAGGCGATTGACTTACGCTTGTTTCCATTACGGGGAAAGCCGTCGCAAAGGCAAACCTCGAAATAGGACACAAAAAATTGGTTGCTCTTCAGTCATAATTCTCCGTGTTGACAACGGCCTCTTTGCGTATCGTTCGCTTCAACATGCGCCATTGTCACTCAGTAGGCCCAAAATATCTTCAAGACAAGACACTTCGGAGCACTAGACGCTCGCAGAAACGTGCGATTTCGGAGAACGGAGAAGATTCCCTTCGAGTACCTTCAAACCTCAATAACTCTGACCTACCATCTCCTGGCCCCAGCGTTTTCAAGGCACATGCTCAGAATCAGCAACTGACGAGAGAAGAGAAGTTGTCCATAATCAGCCCATATCTGAGCCAACTAGCAGATTTTGCATGTGATGCGGATGATATTCGTTTTAACCGTTCGATGACAACCATCAAGGCCATTCATGATCTCTGGAGTGGTGACTCTGATGTCATTGTTTATCGCAAGTCACCGGGTTACGAATTCGACTACCAGGATACTTCACCTCCTAATGTTTCTGCGTAAGTTGTCTCACGTAACTTATTTCGCCCTAGTGCCTCCCAACTCTGTAAGGAATCGGTCTTTTACGATGATCCTATATGAGGAAGCTCTGGAACCTCTACATACGGGCACCGGTGTAGGTTTACGCATCGTATGGAGCACAGAGGCTGCAGGCAATGCAGGAAGGCCACATTGATTTTTCCGGGCTCACAAACCATTCACACAGTTTTGCCTATTTTTTATACATGGTTTCTTTTAATGGCTTTTATCACGTCTTTGGGCCACAACTTTTGTCAATAACTTCTGATTTTATATCTACTTCAGTTTTGATAGCTGTTTTCCATATGGCCTGGTCGCTAGCATGCACCTTCCACGTTGCCCAGTTTCAAGCATCCTCCGTTCATTCCTATGGGTTGTGCTTGTCACTCGGCTGCGCCTCGCGCATCGTTTTGAAAATAAGATCGGAGCTTCCTCGTTGTCTGGTCGTCTGTTTTGCGCCTTTATTCACGTTAAACTTGACCTTAAAGTCGTAATTCAGGCGTGCTTAAGAAGGAACCTATTAAACGATGTGTAGATTGGTCATTTGGCTAATTTCTGACGATATTACACCAGCTGATCTCGACTATCTCAGTCATAGACAGCTAACTTTTGCGCCTACGGCTGGCACAATTTCCTCCCTTCCTATAGACTACTACAGTTGGAAGACTGCAACCTTGGTAAGGCGACACTTGTCTCTTAGCCTACCTCTCGGCTGTCCGGTGTGTCTACGTATGTCGGAAGGGCTCTCACTGAAGGCTGTATGGACAGCAGGCACTTGAATTGCAGGAACGAACAACCGCGAACCAACGGTGGCCGTGCTAGGGCTATGTTCGTGCACGCCGACAGTAAGAGGGGTCATGAATAACTGAAAAGATGGGTATCCTTCGAAAGGCCGAACTCAGGACTAGGGAACCTCGGTTGTAACAAACCCCCGAACTTCTAGCTGTACCACAGTTGATTGATGTCACAACATCAGTTGGGTCAGCTGTTCGGGCCCTCACCAGGAAACTGGATAATGAAACCTTCGACCGGTCTGTTCATAAATACTTAATCATTGTCTTCTACGGGTTAGTAAAACTTGTTCATAGTTTTCACGATATCTGCCACACAGGAATGTCTCTAGGTAACTCTCCTCGAGTTGTTTTTCCTATTCTCACTGTATAAGTCGAGGCCTCACTTGCGTTACGGGAATAGTCTTATCGACAATAAGACTGGGATCTTGGGGTGAACACCCACGCTTATGTCACACAGAGTTCTCTTTGAATAGTGGATAGCCCCCAGGGGAGGACGATTCATCATCCGTTGCTAGGTTCTGCGCTGGGGTAGTACCGTACATCACCGTTGATGGCGGGTAGGTGAGGCAAGTCAAAGACCGTACAAAGTAAAGCCAAACGGTTGGGCCTGTCACTTCTGTGTGGTCTCCTTAATCGGGATGTTGGACTCGTGAAGAGTGGAAGTGTTGTGCGTCCGTGAGACAAGTATTCGATTACGACGCAGCCTTACACCATTACGCGAGTGGGAGGTCTGTCGCGGCCGCTGTACCGAACTGCATGCTCATCACACTCCGGGTCACATAACCAAACCTTTCCTGGAGCGCTGGGTCCTCTCCGTGTGGACCCCACTCCACATATCGTGTATCAATATTTTACTGTGTTAGTTCCCAGATTTAAAATTTCCTGGAGGATATTTTGAACATTAATATGGGTCATGGGGACACCAGACCCGGTGCTATTTCTGGCGTTCACCGTGCTTTAAGACAGGTGTCAGTGGGTGAAGGGTTGAGGTGTATTTCTGGAATTAGGGTCTGGTAACAGGAGGCTGTGCAAAATCCCCAAGTTAATTGAATTAACTAATGCTAAAGGTGAACTGCATATCAGCGCAGGTAGTACATAATTAAGAAGAGTATTCATAGTCATAAGCATAACCTGGAATTTGATTCAAACTTGCCTCGAATTTCCTAAACTAGCGGGAACGTTAGGCTTAATGATCAGCGTTTTTTCGGCTTTATCCGTATTTCATTCCTAAAAATGTGGTTTTTGTACTAATATCGATGGCAAGCCACTAATTTAGTTTAGTAGTCTACCCTAGGTAACTTTTCGACTAGTTTTGATCATCACCTGCTGGGCCTTCTTTGACGGAGTCCGAGGAAACATCAACGAACTTTTTCGTCATGACGCCTGACTGACGACAATCTTGTCGAACCTTGGAACTCATGCGAAACGAGGTAACGAGTGAAATTGAGTCTTAATTGTCCGAGACTACCCTTGGACGTCATAACGCTACCGCGTTTTCTTTTCCTGATTTTCGTGGCCCCGCCTATACAACTTTCAAATCCGATTAATTAGAAGTCATGCTGCAAATGAGAAGTTGTCTTGTGGTCATTTTCGAATAGCAATACGGTACGCCACGTTAACTTCTTGAGGTTCTGGCCACCAAAGTCTATTTTGAATGTATGGCTTTGCCATTCCACAAAAGGAGTTCCTAGTGTGCAATGGAGCCTTTATGTTTGGTTGGGAGTCTCAACTTGTGCATCGATAAGGGCAGAAGTATTTGACATGTCTATGCTCATGTAGCATGTTGCCGGCATAGATGGTGTCGTTGTTAGTGCTCACACCAGCCCGATGCTGTCTTCTAGACCAGTGGTTTTCATCCTACGCTCAGCGAGTAGTGCATTATCAGGTCCAATATAAACTTTCATAGCTTGACTTTCTTGCGAACCACATTCTCAACTGATGGTGCAGTTTCCTCCGTGTAGGGCTTGAGAACTGTACTCGCGAGGCTAGAAACACAACATGCTCCCAAGCCACACCAGCCCTCTTTCGTGGATGAAGTGCGATATTCTTGTGATATCGCGGTGAAAGCGGTCTCTACCATTAAATACAAAATCTGTGTACTTCATTCAAAGGATAGTTCTCCGACAGAGACGGCCGAAGGCCTCCAGTCATTACTAGGGGCTACTATAGCGTGCTTCTTACCTTGCTGTTTTGTCCCTGCTTAAACATACCCTTAAAATGTTGTTACGAGAGTCTTACACAGCGGATAAGTGGCGTCGCGATATCTAAGGCACTGTCTCGTATTCGAGGAAAAATCTTGCCGCGTATGCGACCGGCCGGTGCCGTTCCTGAACAAGGAGGTCCGTAGACAGAAAGGGTTGCTAGTCTGTTCAATCAGTAAGAAAGAGGAAAGAACTATTCCATTACTGTGATTTAAACGGAAAACTCCGCTGTAATCTGAAGCGTTGTTAAATTTCAGAGCTGGTTTATATCTGGAGCAGGAGAATGCAACGGGAAGAAGAGTGAAAGCTTACTGGTGGATCCCCAACTACTGTGGTTGAATGGTTAAATTACTGCCAGGAAGTCTACTCCGAAATGGTATCTGTCACAGGAGAGGAAAGCTGAATGGAACACCGAAACCCACATGATAAATCGACGAGGCCAGATTTCCAGGGCTCTGTAACTACAATCGTGGCTTTCTTTTAGGCGGAGATGCACCTGTCGAAGAAAACTATGGTGATTTAGTACAGAATTATCGAAGCCATGGTCCACGCATTGATGACCCATGGGTCTTTGAATTTTGTTAGGGTGTTGATGTTAGGTACTTTTACATACACAAGCGAAATGAGGTGATATTGATCCCTATAACTGAAAGCGAAGTAGAAGCGGATTCAGCAATAAATTGACGTAATTAGTGGCGTACTCAGGCTGGGTATGATCACAAAACCATCAACCACCAGGAAAATTACGTTGATCCGAATGCTAGTTCGACCGTTGTTTTCGACGATGTGTACCCCGTTTGCACCGCAGGGACGGTGAATAGCGCTGGATTATATAGAGAATGGACTTTCGATGCATCTACTTCACTCTCTGTTCCACTCCCCCCGCCTGGACCTGGTGTAAAGACAGATTCAAGAAGATGGGAGAGGGCGCAGGCCCACGCACTGTCGTCCAACACAAAACAAGAACCCAACAACACAGGGAGGGGTGGCTCGGATCCCATCGGAATGGGAGTGCCATAAAGGCTTCACTAAGAATGAGCCATTGCATCCTAACTCTCAGTCCGCCAGTCGTCCATTGCGCACAAACGCACACACTGGACTGACCACGCGGTCCGATTTATCCCGTCAGTTGGCCACCATCCAAGCCACGGTCTTTAGTGCACCCTGATAGTTTCAAGCGCGTCAGATTGTTTATAGTGAGGAAAATGCGCTGAGCCGTTGACCTCACTCTCTCCCCCAGACTCAGGCCAACATCCGAACCGGTCAGTTGTCTGTTGTGAGAGTAGGCGCATTGGCTGAAAGGGCTGGCGTATCCGTCTTTGCACGACACAGCACGATCTGGCCCCTTAACGCGCATACAAAGATATCAAAAAGCAGGGGGTAAAAAAGATCAATCGCCGTCTGACTCCCAGTCCACTGGTCAGCCACTCAACGCACAACACACACTGGCCCGACGGCGTGGCCTGGTGTAAGCGTAATTTTGGCGGCTTTCCAAGCCACGGTTTCTAGGATTCCGTGCTATTCTGAGGTACGTGATAAATGGTGAGGGTGTTGTGCATGTGGTATTGTGCGTTGATGTTGTTTAACCTACAGTGGTTTACCGCAGGTTATCGTGGAGACGCATGTGACCTAATAGACCCATGCGGTGTGTGAATGTGTGGGAGCAGTGGAGGCGGGTGCGGCGACTGTATGTCGGAGCCCCAGGCACTGGTTCACCAGCCTTCGTGCGATGGATTCACAGACGACCGAGCAGGCCGATGCGTGAGGTGAAGTGGTCGGTGCAGTATGGACAGGAAAAGTCGGGAGGGGCTGGGCGGTTGTCGTTCGTAGTAGTAGTAGTAGTGGTGGGAATGACAGGAGCGGAGAGTGTGCATTGATCCGAATACAGGTGCGTACACCTAGCAAACCGGGAGGACTTGGTTAGACAGCAAGAGTCAGCTTATGAAGAACAATTGCGGAGTTCCGCAGCATTTACTTCAGAGGCACTTGGATGGACGCCACTGGTGTATTTTGAAAGGAGATACAGAGCACTTTGTAGCAATATTACGCGATATTAAAGAAGTATTTGTTGACTTATTGTTGTTTTTCAATTCGGATTTAATTTTCGCAGTGTAGATGGCATATCTTCAATTTGGTTATGATTTTTGACCAGAACCTAGTAGGATAGGAATCAGGCTATAGAAGCACTGACAGATCTCAAGTGGAGATGATAAAGAGGCTCCAGCGTTTAAAATCACAGCGAAGGCCTGCCCAGCCAGGCACCTAACATACGTGGCTAGAAACGAGTAGAAATGCGCCTAGCATTCTTTTAGCAAGAGGGCTGTCTTACCAATGACCATACTCGGGTTTTAGTATTGGCAGTTGTGCAAACACATCCTTGTTCTGGTTTACATTCAGAATACTTGCTTTAACTGTGCAACTGTACTCAGCCAGTTGATCATCACAGTAGGCTGCCTCGCAACTACTTGTCCCCACGTGTCTTATTGACAATCTAAATCCCAAAAAACTTACGCTGACAATAATTGTTGAACTCGTCAGAGCCGTCTCCGCAGTCGGGTTTTCCGTCACAGAAATCGCTTGTTGGTATACAGCGTCCGTCTCCACACTGCATGTAACTGGGTCCACAGTTGTCCTCTATCGTCACCGTGATACGTCGCCCGATATCAGATACGATGCACCTGTGAACAAAAACTTCTAAATCAGTGCGCTACTTTCAAACTCAAGGTAGTCTGCACTCCACAGCAGAGCCAAGGTATGTGAAAAATAATAGTATAAATCAGGCGCTACAGCTGAATACCTCACTTACTCTAGGACTGTGCTGTCGTCTTCACCACGCAGACCTGTTGGTGCGGCGACCTCAATAGCAGTGGCATTTAGATGGGTGACCTGGAAACGTCCATCAGTCTCTACAGGCAGTCGGCTCGAGGCAAAGACCACGGTCGGCCGTTGTCGTCCGGAGGTAAGGCAGACGAAACTGAACGATACCCATGCTGGCTTCTTAATTGTCTCCGGAATCACAACAACACCAGGCTTGGAATCTGCAAGTGGAAATAGAGATTATATTAGGAAATTACCTGTGCTCTCAAAGTTACAAAAAGACGAGGAGATACTAATAAAAACCCTCATTACCCTCTAATCCTTTTAAATTGAGAGCCGAGCCTTTACTTTTTCCGGTATTGATATGCGGTCACCCAGAAGCCTAGGAACTGCGATCTCTCACTTCTGGATGAGTGCGATGCTTCCAATTGGTCCTAAACGTCCCACGACTAGCAGATAATAAGCTGATCCATCTGTGCCTTATTTATTGACTAGACAATAGATGACTAAAATTGGTTGCACATACAGCCTTGCACTCATAATTTTGACGGTTAATTATCGGTCGAGTTTCCTTCTCAAACACCTCATGGAAGCGTAACTTCTGACAGTTAATCGAAGTAATTATAAATGACGTGCACATGACTCATTAATACAGTGGGCATTTCTGTGCTTCAATATCTGGTTTGCACTTTATGGACAGCAAATCACAAGACCTTCGATGGACTCAGAAATAGGAAAAGTCCTCACCGACAGTTTATAAAGTGAGTTAAATGTATCCTAAATGCTTAGTTTGACAGCATTTTAAACTAGAGCCACACCCATTTAAACATATAACTTGGTTGTGTTTGAGGGTCACATAATGATGATTCGGTAACATCCTAAATTTACCTACTTAGAATGCTAGACTAAATATACCTCTGCAGAACACGGGCTGCTCATCCGACCCGTCCGCACAATCCAAGAGACCATCGCAGAATCGCGACTCCGCGAGGCACCTGCCATCGGCACACTGGAGGAAGCCGGCACCACACCTTTCTTCGATAATAATTTCCACGATGTCGAAACCGCTCTCTGGCGATACACAACTGAAGGCAGAAGTAAAGTGAAATCGGAGACGATTGTGAGTCGAACTACCATGAAGGGTTCAAGTGCAAACTGGAAATCAGAAATAAATTCGAGAAAACCGTCAAGATAGTGAGTCTCTCATAGGTTGGGAACTCGCCAAATAAGGCAAAGGTTCTGCTGTAATGCCCATTGCGATTTTTTGGAAAGCCATCGATAATTTTTCCTAGCATTACTGACGAAGGTGCTCGTTGGTATGAATTTTCCCAACTTCACGCGCTCGGCAGCTAAGCATCTACCGAGTCCAACAGCAAACGTTTTGGCAAAACGGCTGCAGGACAAGGAAAGACGAAAAAATCACCGTAAAGGAATAAGGCATGTAGACTTCGTCAGATTTAGGAAACCCCTCTGGAGCCCGACAGATGTGCACTTAAAGACACGTGGCACGCTTAGACGGACCTTTCAAATTTGTCTGCCACACACGCCTTGCCACCGATACGCAGAGGGTGCAGCAGGAGGGCGTGAAATAGATGTCGCTTAAGTTTGTTTCACTGTAAATAAATTCGTATGCACCTCATGGCAGCACATATCTTTGAGGGAGCCATTGTTAACCCCGTCGCGATCGAGCTGACGAGTGTTTGTAGTAGCCCCACTTGCAGCGCCTGCCGCAATAGTGTGCCTCCGCTGCATACTTGTGTCTACAGCAGCGTCAATCTGATTTTCAGCCAACCACATCTATCCAAACTGGCCAATTAACTTCAAGTTGGGCTCAGACGCGCCCTAGCTCAAGGCGCTCCGACGCCCGTCTCAAAGCTCCCGGACGCGCGTTCCGGCGCCTCCGGACTGACGCCAGTGTCCGGCTACCAACTTGCTCGAGCCTACTCTTCATTCATTCCGTATAGCACACAACGCTTTCTCATCGTACTCGGGGCTTAGATTGAAGGCCGTGGTGGTTTAGGTCAGCCCATTGCCTAAGCCGTCGCGACAAATCGACGCATTTGGACAGGAGCGGATATTTGGGTTTACGTTCACTGTTGCGCTGTTACAGACAGATAGATTACTCTACCAGGTCTTACCAGTTAGGCTTACAACTTATAAATAAACTAGATGGACACCATGAAATCAAGCTGAATGAATTAATTTCATATCACTTTTGTACCTGTGCGTGGAGTAAACCTTCAAGCTTTAAAAGGTGAGTAAAGATCACTTTAACATACGAGTCGGGATCATCAGATAAGACCTTTTAACTGCTTTCTGAAAGCTTCCAATTGGGGAACGAATTTTTCAGCCCTATCATCTGCGTACATTTCTTGTTTTTAAAAGCGGTTTCGAGAGCGTAACATGTGACCCAACACAAGGAATTATGGATAAGTCAACGAATAATACGGGAACGGTGGTTATAGGATATTTATGAACGGGGCTAAATGAAGAAAGCGAACCGTCAACCTAATCCTTACCCTATTTTATTTTTTTAGTTAAGTTAAGCATTCATTAGCGGGTTAGTAGGGTCATACAATAGTTTGTTGCCCCGAGAAGTGTGTGCATTGCGAAATCCGGTGGCTCTACCTAACGCCAACCAATATGCACGATATCGTTCATAACTGAAATGACAAACTTTTATTCGTCCTTTGATGGGAGTAAGAACGAATCCCGCTCCACGCGATATTTCATTATCAAAGTAAAACAGATGCGGTTTTAAACTACCGTGGCGTCCTAATAGTCGCCACTTGGAAAGTTGCCATTTGACCCGATACTCCAGTCCTCCAACCACCGACGAAATATTGTATGGGTCTACTAACCCTGCGACGAATGCTAGCCCTAACGAGCACAATGGATATATTTATGATTACATCAGCATGTAGTACGGTCGCGTATTACATGCTGACCTATCCTTCCCTGATTTGGGTCGCATATTACGTGCTTGCCCTTCCCCATACTTGAATTCAAGCTTACGTGATGTTTGTGTTGTCTTTGGATCCACGCAGGCCATGAGGTGCAATGATCTCGATAGTACTATCGTTCACTCTGCGGACCCGGAACCGACTGTCCCCATCAACAGGCAGGCGGGAGTCCGTGAAGACTGCTGTTGGCCGCCGACCAAAGCGGTCTGTGCAGACGAAAGCGAATGGAGTCCATGGTGGTTTCACGATCCGGCCTGGCTCGATAATCACATCTTTTAGGGCCCCTGCAGAAAACATCAGATGGGGTGATGTGACACTTGGCAGGGAAATGGAATTGCTTAAATAGGGCAGGTGCAGAAATAAACACCAAATTAGTATCTCGAAATTATCGTGTCGGCCTACCGGGACAGAACTCGGGGTACTCGTCAGAGGCGTCGGTACAGTCTGTTCGTCCGTCGCAGAAGGCACCTTCTGGTTTGCACTGCCCATCCCGACAAGATAGGTAGCCCTCACCACAGAGGTTTTCGATCTCGATGTTCACGCGCTTCCTCTCTCCGGTTGCCGTTACGCATCTGAAAACGCACGCAATCAGAAATGATAAAAATAAAGCTGAGACGGAAAGACATTACTGACAAAGACAGGCTCGACTGGAATGACCATTTCTGGCTGAGTGAGCCATGCCAAACCCCAGGTTGTGCAACCCCTAAGACTCGTACTTGCAACCTGGTAGTTAGAAGTCCAACGCCCTAACCATTTAGCTCCAAGGCACAACGGGACCATAAGGCGATTGGTTAGTGTCCAAGGCAAATTTATCGGAAATTGATAGGTTTTGCCGACAGAGGTTAAGGATCGCCATCAGCCAATGATACTTCAATCTCACACATAATCCTGCAGTTAAAGTTGGCACTTTGTCCACTCGGGCCAGGGGACTCGTCCGCTGTCGACTGAGACTGGGTGCATGCAGCCAAATGTGTATTACTTTTGCCTATTTCAGTACTGGTTGCAGGGCTGAAATTGATATTTATAGTTTGAACCAGAATGCCAAGCCTATTGCGAATGCTTAGTCCGTCGTAGTGACAAACAACGAATAATTGATAAGTGCTACCATCCACAACTAACTTCAGAGTATGGGCCGTATCCGCCTTTTTAGCTGTCATATGTCACTGTAAATGCTAAATTCCGCGTTGCAATAGGATAGACAGGCGAAAAGCACTCTTCTGAGAATAATTTATATATTCTCTCTGGTCATTGTGTAGGTATCAGGCGCGGCAGGAACCGAACTACTGTGTTACGTTCTTTGGTCTCAGCCTACTTCTTCCTCATTCAAGTAGGCTATCAAATGCGTGTGCCGGATTTCTATTTTTTCGAACGGGTTTGTGGCGTTTGAACAATGGTACTGATTGGAAAGACAAAAAACTCATCCATTTTACTGCGAAATAGAAAGCCGAAATCCCCTTCAAAGACTCTTCTTTCGCATGGACACCTTCAGTAGCTGTGACTATGGGGTTTAGGTCATGGGTTTTCACAGTGCGATATCTGTCTTTCACCTTTTATGGATTCTCTCCGAATTTCTGCTTAGTAATCTGCTCTGAAACTGGAGACTTACCTGCAACCACTGGCTGTTTTCAATCGTGACTTCAACGGAAAATGACCCGTATGTATAGGGCACCTTAGCGTTGTCGCTAACCGCCCAAAGCCTTCTATTTCAGGAGCGTGCAAACGGTGGGAAAGTAACGTCTAGAAACGCTACCGACAAAAGAAAAAAACGGGACTGGAGAAGCCATTTTCAGGTTATTTGTCACGTCTGCCGGCCGTAGCCAAATCCAGAGCCGGGAGGTCAAAACTGACAAGACAGGAATAGGAACCCTACTTTTCGGGGTTTTTGAGCTACATTACAGCGTGATTATTGGTAATGTTAAATTTAGGGTAAGGGTCAAGGTGTAGTTAAGGTTAAATTTACAGTTAAGGCTTATTTTAGGGTTCAGTTTATCACTCGATACTATTTACCCCTCCCCCTGGAATCTTGCGCAAATGGAAGGGTGGGGATTATTATTCCCTCCCGCTACAATGGGCTGTACGGTGGACCAACACGTGGACCAGATCAGGGAACGACATACGTTATTGGGGATGCGCACCCATAGCAAATGCCACACATGGGATAGGGGTGTAGTGGCACTCATAGGTGCATGCTCAGACCGCGTTAGCCAACGACACCTGGTTCCACTCTCGGTCTGCTTGACTCTGTCATAACACCCGGATCCAAGTGCGGAGGGAGGAGAGAGTGCGGTGAATGCTACGCAAGTCTGCAAACACCGTAAACGAATTCACGCCTAAAGTCAGCGTCCCTGCGCTGACCCTGTTGTGGGGCACACGGGGAACCTTGTCGGAATCGAGGGTTGAACTCTCGTCTTACCGTAAAACTCAAGTGGTTGTTCCAGTCTCCCTTGGCTTACCTGGTTGAGCTTCTTAATTTCTGACTGCTAGTCGCTATCGCCGTCGGTGTGGGCCCTAGACAAAAGTGACTCTGCCCTGTTGCGTCCTGCAGGCTGTCATAATCACTGAATGCCACTCCCATGTGACTGTGAAACTTACGCAATTTCTTCATTCGCATCCATTTGGAGAAGACCGCCTGGGGCGGTTACTTCAATGGCGTTTTCTTTTCGAGAGATGATAAATCGGGGGTCCAGCTCTACGGGCTTTTTGATCTCGCGCGAAGACCACTGAAAGACGGATTCCGGGGCTTGCAGCACACGTAAACTTGAAGGGAGTCCATGGCGGTTCGATAATATGCTCAGGAGTGATGGTCAGTCCGGTGATAGGGCCTTAAACGATGGAAAGCAGTGTTTTAGAGTATTGCTTGGGGGAAAATAAAAATTTGTCATAGGTCATGCATTGGAAGCCTACAAGTATGACATTCGTTTATGTAAAACTGCGCGAAAATGAAGTCGAATAACAAAAAAGATCTGACGTATTTTCGTCAGAAATTAATGCGAGGTTTTATTATAAATCTTCCGGGGGTGAATCATTTCAGACTGGGACCGAAAGTGGATACGCACATTTGAGCTTAAATCCATCAATTTCAACGGAATAAAAAGCTGCCAACTCACAAGCAAGGTTCAGTGGTCTTACTATACTGATAGTACGAGTAAATATTAAAAGTCCAGACAAAGTGTTTCGCCGGTTTTGTGTCTCTTGGAGGACTTAGGTGCGAGGGATTCGTCTGATCACTGAGCCACCCAGAGTGCTTGCAGTGGTGAGCTTTTTAATTTGTTCATAAATCAATTCCCGAACTTGGAATGAATCCTTCGCTCTTTACCGTTTTAATCTACATCTCCTGGCGATTCAAGGGGCTCCCACAAACAACATCTACACAACGGCATAGTGAAAGAGCTATTTGATGGTCAACTGACCCGAGGTCAAACCTCAGGTGTGAAGCCTCAAGTTGGGCTATCACTGTCTGATGTCAGTAAGGCGGCGATAGCGATGTGGTGTTCCTACCCCGGGCGCCCTTTGAAACGCTGCCCCTCTCATGTTTACTTGTACGGGCGTAGTAACAGTCTGATTCTCGGCCAATCACAGTTATTCAAACGAACCAGTCATCTTCAAGACCGACTCAGACATGCCTTCGTTGCTGCTGGCTGGTCTTTATGCAGCTGTATGACACTTGAAACTATCACGGTGCGCTAAAAGCCGTGGCTTGGAAGGTTCCAACTGACGGGATAACTCGGACCGCGTGGTCAGCCCAATGTGTGTTTTGTGCGGAGTGGCTGACTGGCGGACTGAGAGTCAGGTTGCAATGGCTCCTTCTAAATGTGGCCTTTATGGCACTCCCACTCCGTGGGATCGGAGCTAGGTGTGGTGGCACGCCCAGGGCGGCTCCAGCCGCGCCAGCCACCTGCGCCCTCTCCCATCTCCGGTCTTCTCGACTCTGTCTTGACACCGGGCTCAGGTGGGGGAGGAGGAGAGAGTGCGGTAGCTGCAGCGCAAGGCTACTATCACTTAAAACTAATTCACGCGCAAGTCACCGTCCCTGCACCACCTGGTGTGGAGCATACGGTGGACCTCATAGAAATCGACGGTCGAACTATCGTTATGACACTGCTGTGGGTGACGTTCGGCTTATCAGTGGGTCCCCCAGCGTTCCATGTGTGCTTTCTAGTATATAAATTGGACTATTTGAATGCTACTTATTAACTGCCTGTTGGTAGTTTGTGAAGATTATGCGGTTATTTCACAGTAGCTGATGGATTACCACCCAAATATTCGGTAGCGATCCCTTATATGGCCGCCTTAACGAGACAAGGGAATAGGAACCGTCTCACCCGCTTAAAATAGATGGCCTTACGGTAAATTTCAGGAAGGATAAATATACCCGTGTTTTAATGCTAACGCTAACTCTAAAATAAAACTAAACTTTCACCTTAATATTAACGCTAGCCCAACCCTAGACATAAATCCTACAAGTACCACGATAATAACCTTACACCTTAGCTTATAATGACCCTAAACCAATACTGGCCTTGCTCTTAAACTTAAACCTAACTCTAAACTGAACCCTCACCTTAATCCTAAACATAATTTCCTTGGAATTTAGCCCAAGGCCCCATGTATGGTGGACGGTTCCTTTCCCTGTGTCATGTTTAGGCGGTCATACAAGGCATCCTTACCAAATATTCACCTGAGATTTCGGAACAAGTTTAAAAAGCCTTCTTGCGACGGATTTACACCAGTTCACGCATTGATTTCCAAAGAAATAGCAATGGACAGAATATAATATCCTTTCAACTAGCATCCAACTTCTTTTTTTCGTATTCGGGACTGGGCCTGAAGGTTGTAATGGCCAAGATCTCTCACAATAGCTTGAGGTGTCACAGCAGATTGATCTCAAAGTTTACCTATCCATTTCTGCCAAAACCTTTCAGTGACTGAGTGCGAGTCACAAATCAACCGCCTACACGGGCTGTAGAACCTCTGCTCTAAAACGAAACGGAGATATCGATTTGCCTACTGCAGCCATGACTAGTAAGTGCATTTGAGTGAAATCCGACATGGTGTGAGCACTGCTCAATTACCAACCGACTCGGCTTCAAGCCTCAGACATACAGCCTACTTGTTGATGAAAGAAAATAACCCAGAAGTGAAAAATTCAGTCCCATTGTTTTTTGACGATATTGTGTTCGATGTTGGCACTTGCATGATAAGATATCCTAAAGTAAAGAAAATAGAACGCATGTTTCCTGATATATACTGCAAATACAAACCGACTGATTTCATATAGTACTGTTTTGTGCATATTTTCTGGAGTTATTTTAATAGCGGCTATGGATCCGGGGTCATTGGCACAAGACCATATCTTTATCGTCGCTAGATCCAAATACGAATGTGGATAGGCTTCAACGGACTTGGATAAAAAAAAATTGATTCGCATGTGACAAATCTCAAAGCAACGCTGAAGGCGGCTTAAACTCGCCTTTACCCGGTGACCATGGCATAAACTCAAGCTGTCAAACCTTTGTTTTATACAGTATAAACTTTCTTTCAAGAAGACGGTGGAAAGATAAACTCCCTAAATCACCTTTGCCAGGATGTATGTGCAAAATTCTGTACACAATGGAAAATACAAGCATATTTTTACTCATAAAAAGACAGTGCACCCCTTTTTGCATTTTGCATACCGTCCTCTCGAACTTCTACTCTTTCCTCAGCTGCTGGTATATCCTTCTCCTGAAGTTCCTTTACTCTGAAAATGTAACATATTTTATTTCAGACAAGATTTTCCATCTATGCAGTTGACGCTTTAATTCAGAAATCCACGATTTGTGGCACTGTTACAACCAGAAACTTCCTTTCTCTCGGGGACGAACATTCAAAGTTGACATTGCTACGAAAAAAAAACAGACTTTCAGAAGTATGCGAGAAAACATTTATAGTGTTCACTCATGGCTAACATGGGGACGAACTGTGCAGGTAGCGGTGACCCCTTGTAGGAGTGACAGGTCGTCTGGCTGTCCGTTCTCAAGGTCGTCAGCGCCACCACTAAGTCATGTTGCTTTCGCGTGCCAAGCCTTCCCTACTCGAGTGTGAAAAACTCCGCCCACGCGCGTGACTCGACCTCCGGCTTGCGATGCGGTGACGCCTATGGATATTTCTCTCCTTATCGATTGGTCACAGCTGACGATCAATAAAATGGGCTGACATGGCTGTCGAAGGGGCTTGTCGGAGGAGACAACTTGCAGTACCTGCTTGCAGGACCTCTTGTACGCTCTTTCTCTCAACAAAGCTGATCCAACCAAACCATCTGTCTTCCTTGACTTATGATGTGGAAACGTTTGTGTTGTTGACCATTAGGAACTCGCGTCAGCGTCCTAGCCTTCTTTGATGGTCGCTCCACGGGCGTTAACGCACACGCCGGTTGCTACATTAGGCCCACACCTAGTACCCAAATCCCATCTGTGGCTCCACGAAACTGTGCTCGGTTCGGCGGCCACAAGCGTGAGCGTAAGCGGCAGTAAGCGTTTCAACCTGTGGGCTTACCCCGATAAGGCTAGTTCCCGGGGAACGGCAAACGCGTATTTGCAACACTATGAGGAACAGCAACCCTGCTAAGCACTCATTTAACCCTAGCGACACTGTGACGACGTAATCGCTTATGTGCGACTGTCTCTGAAAATGCCAGGTTAATAAAGCTCTTGTTCCAGTGATCTTGTCTCCTTCTTCACGACTACTTCCTGGAAGTCGCCTCTTCGCTTCTATTAATAAATTTAATCGGTTCTTAAGTTTCACGATCCTGCTGCGCACAGTAAATTTGGGCGGGTGTGCACTTCCGACACCTAATCCCACAGCAATGTGCTCGGTCGCCTCTGATACGTCCTTGCTGTCTGACAGCGCATACTATCCCATGGGGGCTGATTCGTGTTCGGTTCTCTGGGGGAGAGCACATACATCGGTTTATGAAGGCCTTCAGACGCTCAGGCCTTCAGATAGCCGTTCCGCATAAACTGGTCGGGGAGAGATCAGGACTTGAGGGCTTTTTCCCGGTTGCTGTAATGAGTCTGGATTCGTTGAAAAAATATTCTCACACAGCTTCATTTGTGAGCCACCGGATCTTTGCTGGGAAAATTGAAAGCTGAATGGTGTTCGTCACCTTCCGGTAAACATTTGTTTCTATTTCACCGTTGGAACTTCACCTGAAGACTTCGAAAGCTGAGGTTAAGAAAGACATGATTCTGACGAACGAACAACCTTTTTTTCTTCTTCTTCTTCTACTTGCGGGCTTTTGAAATTGAGCCACCATCTTTTCTGCTCTCCACTCGCACGTGAATCCTCTTATATCCCTATGCGTTTATTCGAACAACAAAAATGGGGTCATCAGCGCACGACGCTGGCACCGTTTTGAAGGAAGTCCAATTTGGTCGATATTTTGATACGCATTAAAGGACGATTCTTCATGATGTCAATGTATGCATTCTTCGGCCATTCGTTTGTGATCTTCTGGTGTTGTGTGGTTTGTATGCCCAACCTTATTCACGGTGAATGGAGGAAATTTTTTTCTGAAAGTTTTGGAATTTTACTTTTAAAATAAAGCGTAGCTCTCTCGCTTTTCTTCTTCTTCTTCTTCTTATTCTTCTTCTTCTTCTTCTTCTTCTTCTTCTTCTTCTTCTTCTTCTTCTTCTTCTTCTTCTTCTTCTTCTTCTTCTTCTTCTTCTTCTTCTTCTTCTTCTTCTTCTTCTTTACTTATAGATGTGCTATCCCATGAACTGTTATCAGAAATTCTGAAATTTGCTATCGCTTCAAAAAGGCTACCTGTGTAAGGTTCTGCTATTAATTATAATGCAGGATAATCCTAAAATCATTCATTCACGTTGGGATGCAGCTTTTTGAAAGGACATATTTACGTTGAACTGTAAAACTTTCCTATAAAAATGACTACTTACGTAGCATGAACATGTCCTCGTTGATTTTAAATAAATGCAAATATACTTTACTGGACAAAATGTACAAAAATATTCTTCCTTGTACAACTTTGGTAGCAAATTAGATCTTTATTAAATTTAATGCTTGAGAAAAGGGTACCACTGGTTTAAACGTTTTCCCAGCACCCAAATGCTTTTGAACACAACCAGCAGTTGCATTGGCGCTGGGGATTTAAAAACTTCATTCCAGCTTAATCTCACCCCAGGAAAATCCTACACTTCTTTGCTCTGTTAGGAAGAAGTCACCTGGTGTTCATAAAAATTTACTATGGACGTGGACCATGTTGGTTACTTGATAAGCAGCATTAAAAAAAGGATCGCTACGATGCACTGTGAACAGGCATTGCACGGTCTTAAAAATCTCATAATTAGAAACCTTTTATTACCAATGTTATATAAAATTAGCAAAAAATGGATGCTATTTCAGTAGTCATTTGTTTACAGAGTGCAGATATGGTAGGCGGCCAAAAAGAAGTTCCTTTAAAGCCAACACCCTGGCATGAATTACCTGTCTTGGGATTATACTGCACGAACATTAATAGTATAAATCTAGAGATCTTGCGGAATAGAAATTTTTTTTCATAATTTCGGTTGAAATTGAATGTGCTAGCAGGGATAAGGGATGCAACGTACTGTAAATGCTGCGCAACTTGTGCCCCTGCGACCCATATCGGCGACTGTCTCTGCTGATGGGCTTGAGTGAGAATCCGAAACTTCAGTCCTATAAAACTCTTGTTTCACAGAATTGCGCTGCAGCTGTCGCACTCCCTCTTCCCTCACCAGCCTGTGCCCGGCGGAGGCAAGAAGACGAGAGGTGCGATTGGATGCAGGTGGCTGGTGCGACGTGAGCATGCACTTACACGTGCCAACATCTCCCCCCCCCCCTGTTCGACATTTCTTGTGGGAGCCCAACCCGAATAACGTCTGCCATGCCCTCATCTATTGGTCCGACACATTTACGACGCACCGTGTTTAGAGGGCCACCATATACCATATGTTAGAGAGAGAGAGGAGGGATAAGTGGGTGCTTACCTGCACAGAAACTTCGATGTTCATCCGACTGGTCCGGGCAGTCGACCTTGTTGTCACAAAACGCTGTGGACGAGATGCAGGTGCCATCGAGGCAGCGTGAATAGCCAGGTTGACAATTTTCCTCCACGGTGACAACGATTTCCTTCCTTTGCCCCCTTGCCGATACACATCTGATTGGAAAATAGCCTCCATTAATATACTGAGACAAGCAATTATGGTTGAAGGATTAAAAGAGTCCCAGTTATCTGCTTTTCCATACAAGGATGCACATATGTGGCAGTAGGATTGAATGCGATGTTGACGGATGGCTAATGTAAGGAAGTTGCCACAACTTAATCACTTCTAAAGTATGCACCTTTAGATTTTCCCAACCACTGCTGTATTCCTACAGCTTTTCAGTTTTAAACAATAAACGTGAATTCGAATTTTTATCTGCGGTCGCCCAGGCTGCCTATTGCAGCCGTCAGGAGATGTTTGTAGTAGACAGGGAGGTAAGCGGAAAAAAGACAGTAAAAACATAAAGATACTTTTAAATTTTGTCTTGGCTTTGCTAACTGACAATTCAAGAGATAAAGAGAAGGATAAAGAAATCCCTACATTAACACCATATCATCCATTCCGCGGAGACCTTGTGGGGCAACGACTTGGACGGTTGTGCTGTTGATGCGAACCACCTTGAAGCGGGGATCGACATGCACCGGCCTTCCATCCTTTTGGAAGAGGACGCTTGCCAGACTGTCAGCCTGAGCAGCACAAGTGAACTCGAATCGTCTCCAGGGCAGTGTTGTAACACTTCCTGGTGTGATTACGATGGACGGCGTGAGGTAGTCTAGCAAGGAAAGGAAGACAGCTTACTTTGGATGGGAGAATGGCACTTAGCCGAGGGTGACTCCCTGAACTAAGCTCAACACCATGGCCTCGGTTGGTAACTGAGGAAGTCATTACCTGATATCAAAGGGACTCAAATCCTTCAATCCTCTTATCGAAACCGCCACCAACTGCTTCCACGGCTATCCGTTATGTCATAAAGATGTTTTTTTTCAGCATGACCCAAAAAGCTGCCTAGAACTTTCTGTTGGATTTACATTTTCCGGCGCAAAAAGAGACTCGGATTATTTCCGCATTGCGAAATTTTAATCGAATAACTCCATGGCCAATTTACACACCGAACCAACCCTAACTTTGACTACTGACGACGGTAGAGGTTTCGGTCGATCGACCTAGTAAAATAGCTTTGCACACATCCATGCGTATCCTTTTCCAGCCTATGCTTTTTTTTCAGTTTGTCGAGATAAATGTAGCAGAATTGATACATTTTCAGATAGAGTACTCCGCAAATATCGTGTAACTGCGAGTAAATAATTGCACAGAAGTGACCTTTCTGCATAGCATGAATTAAGGCCTATAGAATACCCAATGCTTTTACCGTATTTCTGGTAGAATCTCTAAGCATAATATCAGAAGAGCCAAACGCTCAGCAGATACTCGGCGATCATGGTTGTACAGCAGCATCTTAATTTCTCTGTTCAAGGCACCACAGTTAAGCCCGCGTCACATGCACCTCATCATCCCTAGGACATGCAGGTAACGCAGGGATCTGATTGGTCATATGCGTATCCACCGTAATGTCATCACGGCAAAACTACTGCCTACATGAAATGTTCTCTGCGGTTTCATGGCACATTACTTTGTGCGCGAGACATGTGTGGCACGCATGACGGGTTGCCTGCTGCTGCCAGTCACTTCGTCCAATTTCACCACCAGCTGACTGACAGGTTAAGAGATTCAACTGGTGCACGGCAGAGGAGAGAGAGAGAGAGAGAGAGAGAGAGAGAGAGAGAGAGAGAGAGAGAGAGAGAGAGAGAGAGAGAGAGAGAGGTCAATAATGACCCAAGCGTGATTACACACACGGCTCCCGGTGGGGTCCTCATTGCCCAGTTGGCTAGAGCATTGGCTGTACTAAAGCCTTCCCTTTGCTAGTGTGGGTTCAAATCCCACCGAAGCCGCCGATTTTTTCACAAGCGATTCAAATAAATGAGAAATACTTTGTCACAGCATGTCAGCTCATCCTTTACTATAAAAAATCTGAGGCACGTTAATGCATCATGATGTGCTAATAGTCCTTGATTGGTAGGCGTCCAGCTGACAGGTTATCGCCGTCAGTAATGTGTGTGTTGAGCGGAGTGGAGGGAGCAGGGGGGGGATAGGGGTGCCCCACTGACAGATTGAGTGTGAGGCTCAATGAGTCTTTCTTGATGCAGTCTTCATGGCACTCACGGAAACGAGATCTAAATCACTTTTATTATATCCTGGTAGATCTGGAGTGAAGAACAGGTCGTGCGTGACATGCGTAGACGGGCTGTTTAGCTTTGTCAGTCACTTGCCATCGAGCCCACTTTCCCCATCTGTTCATGCTCTTGTCATCGGAGCTTCATGGGTGAGGAAGGAGAGAGTGCTCCAGATGCTGTGAAAGGCTGTCTCAGTATGAATTCGCTCACGCACAAGTAACCGGTTCTGCGCCCACTTCGTGCGGCATATGGCACACGCCGTAGTTCGCGAGGACCGAACTGTCAAGTCCACAACCAATCCCAGCTAGCGCGTCCTAGTTGGCTGAACTCTGAGCAGAACCGTTGGCAGTAGCCCCTCATGAATTGCACGCGTTTGTCTGGGACGGGATAATTTGCCGGCTCATATATGCACAAGGTAGCAAAGACCGTTACGCGGCCTAGGGATATACAACCGTGCTCAAAGGTAGATGAGCAAGCGGAGTAGGTCGGGTTTCGGATCGTGGAGGTACTACGGGCCCCGTCAACAACAGCTTACACCAGCCATCCCCCTTGGCACCAGTTACAACCGATGCGTCGTGCCAGAATGAGAGGTCACTCGGTACAACGATGCGTGTACTGAAATGACAGCGAGTGGAGAACCGTATACCGATGGAAGCTAGCTTGCGGATTTTTTTAAATGGTTTCTTCTCCTTAACTAAATAAGCTTAAAAACTTGGCCTTCAACTAAAAATCTTCCACGTGGTTTCCTTCTTTCCCTCAGCTTTCACCAACTTGAAAATAAACAAATGTATTCCAGGGTTGAAAAAAAGAGGCAATGCACGAAGGAAATTGAGAACTACCTCTGCAGAAGCTCTCATCCTCGTCGGAATTATCTCGGCAGTCAGTACGCTCGTCACACAGGGCGGATGTAGGCACACAGGATCCATCTTGACACTGTGAATATCCCGGTGTGCAGGTTTCAGTAATTGTGACGAAGATCTCCTTTTTCGCACCAGTTGAGGTCACACATCTGGTTTTTAATGTACAGGAAAGCAGATTATAGCAACCAAGTGGGCCTGTCTCTCAATTGACTGCTTTTTTTAAATCGGTTAACTTTATTGCAGATATATAGCATCTATCGAAATCCTTTAGTTTTATAGCTTCATAATCAATTACTATATACAAGGAGAGTTTATGAGATGAGTATCGACGCAATTGATGCAGCGGTAGCTTATAACTGTTTAAGAAGCCGTTTAAACTACCTGGACCTATCTTACCTGGAAGTATCTAATTCATTAAGTATTATTGTTTTTTTATCCCGTTTCAGAAGGGATCAAAACAGGACTAGGGTTCGATGTTGTCTAAAAAGGAATTTATTATTTAGTGAAATATGAAGGTTTTCAGAGGTAAATGTTATAAAAGTACGCAGAAGCGAAGTGTGCAGTGACAGCACATCTGTTCCAAAATGCCTCCTAGTTTGTCTTGAGCAGATAACATTATTCCATACCACTGCTCGCAAACTCTGGTAGCTGCTAGGTGCAATTTTCGGCAAAAACGTAATATTTGACCCAACTTAGGGAATAAAGGATAAGTGAGCGAGTAATACGGAAACGGTGGTAATATAATTTTTATGGATGGGGCTAAATGAAGAAGAGGAGAGTATCAGCCTAATCCTAACACTATCCATTGTTTAAGATAGGGTTAGCATTTTTGCCGGGTTAGTAGGGTCGAAAAATAGCTTGTTACGGCGACAAGTGTGCGCATTGTGAGATCCGATGACTTTACCTCACGCCGACCAATAGGTGCGATATCATTCCTTGCTGATCTGACCCAATTTTATTCGGACTCTTGACGGGAGTAAGAATGAGGCTTGCTCTGCGCGATCTTTCATTCTCAAATTCAAACGGATACGTTTTGAAACTAACATGGTGTCCTAATTGTCGCCGCTTGGAAAGTTACCATTTGACCCGATACCTCTGTACTCCTACCGCCAACGAAAGAATGTGTGACCCTGCTAGCCTGGCAACTAATGCTAACCCTAAGGAGCACAATGGATGGCATTATGGTTACGTTGGAGTGTATTACGATCGCATATTGTACGCTGATTAATCCTTTGTTCCTTGAATTTGGTCGCATATTACTTTCTTGTCCAATTTTAAAATTAATCGAGAGTTTTGAAGGAGAAATTCCATCGGTTGAACACGGGAATAGATAACCCCTTTATTGCGAGTGGTCTTCAAGGTAAATCCCAGGAGGTATCTATTATTATGTCCTAAACCTGTGTTATGGAGAGTGCCCGTAGAAGAGAGCGAGCGAAAACGCACGTTAAAACAGATGATGCGCCCTACCTGATTGGGAAGCACAACCAACCAACCAGAAGTCACCAGGGTCTACTCAGACAGCCAATCAGAAACTGGAAGGTTAGTCTGAGAGCCCGGACGCGCCAATCTCGCGTGCACCCGCCCAATATGTGCGCATGGGAATATGCACAGGAAAGACGATAAACGAAGTCCCCAGTTATGCCAGGGCCTGCCTCGCGCTTATGCTGAATGGACGCTTGCCGGAAAAACCGCCTTGACATACTCTTTGGCGTTACGACAGCATGGAATTTAGTGTAAGGCCGCTCTTAATGTGGGGTCAGGGTATCTATTACCGCGTCCTACCCTTACATCACATTTTACGCGATATTAGAATGTCAATACTGCTTACTGATTAGCATTTTCTTCGGAACATGAGGATATGTCGTTTATGATTTTAGCAGTTGAATCCCCCCCTTTCTCCCTCACCATGCGCACCCACATATCAGATCAACATTTCGCTGCTTTATCTACCAATAACGTTTCATACCTTTAGGTTTACGCTTAAGTGGACAGTTTACTTAGTCTTTTTACTAGGCAATGACCGTACGCATTTGAACAAGAGGTTATGAAATTGCATGACGTCAATAAATTCTGCTTATTTCTTCACCTTTGCCCTAATCGGATTTATTCGAGCATTGGTTTTTCTATACGGAAGGTTATTTCTGTGATAGAAATAAAAAATGCCTGAAAATGCTCCGAACCGCCAGGCATACTACTGATATTGCATTTCAGTAGGATTAGTTCCTTTAAATTCCCTTTCATAGTAAAATATGGCAGTGGATTTAGACTTCGGGAGCATGAAAAGTACCCTCGGTTTGAGGAAGGAAATCTTACACAAAGGTGACGTCATCGATGTCCCGAAGGCCCCGTGGGGCAGTAACACGTACTGCGGTGTCGTTCAGACGGACAACGTTGAACCGTGGATCTGCATCGACTGGCCTGCCATCACGCTGGAACACAGCAGTTGGCAATGTGCCAGCTCGACTGACACACAAGAACTCAAAACTTTTCCAGGGCGGGGTCGTGACGTTGCCGGGGACGATTGTTATGGTGGGAGTTGGGTCTTCTAAAGGACAGGCCGAAGTTATGCATAAAGTGTTGATTGAATATTAAAATAATAGAGGGAAAGGATTACTAATATAACCCCTTAAACAGGAAAAGGGGGACTAGGAATGCCCTGCCCAAGTAATAATATGTTTCCCTGGAAAGGTATACATTCTTTCATTTTGGGCTTGATATAAAGCTATGTAGTAACCCTAATCTTAATCCTGAGAGGTGGATGATTGCCTGGAACCATGTGCCTCTAATACCCTTTTCTGCGATTGGTTCTGATGATAGGTTCAAATGAGAATCTGATACGTCAGACTAATAAAATTCTTGTTCCAGCGATCGCATCTTCTTCTTGTGGACTGTTTCGCGGAACTCGCCTGTTCGTTTCTGTCAGTAACTCTAAATCCTAACTCTTCAGCTAACAGCAACCCTTACCACAAAATATCCCTAGTTCACTGGGATCGAGCGTGGGATTACCTGTATTTTTGGCAATTGCTGTTTTAATACTCTGGTTAGGGAATCATGCAAGTAATCCTTGTCTAGTAGAGTGCAACAAGTGAGCGATAAAAATGTAAAAGACTCTGACTCGAGCTAACGTGCTTTGGGAGAACAGTTAGTCCATTTGTCAAATAAATATGAGGAAATAAGCCACATCCTACCCCTGCAGAATTGACCTTCCTCATCTGATCTGTCCTGGCAGTCCACTTGCCCATCACAGAATGAGGATAAGGACACACAGGTTCCATCTCGGCACTGCGAATAGCCTGATGGACAGGCATCTTGGATTGTGACAACGATCTCCTTCTTGTCACCGGTGGAACTCGTACAACTGCAAAGAAGAGAGCTATCACAGTCAGTGAAGTATGATTGGTGTATTGGTCAGAAAGGAGTTTGCAATAGCCCAGATGTTCCTAGGTGGGATCCCTAAGGCCCACAAGTCCAGAAAATGAGCGGCAACAATGTTTGATTTGCCTGTTTTGAAAAGTAGCAGAGCTATTCACCTCAGTCATTGGTTAACAGATGAACTCAACAGGGAGATAGATGAGAGTGAACCCAAGGCCCGGTGAGACCACCTCAAAGACGCGAAGCCCCGTTCAGGCAGTTATAAAAAGTTCGGTCTGGGGCTTTCCCATTGTTCTAAGCCTACAATTTTTTCCTGCAAACATTCATCGGTTGCACTCGGGAAGAAGGACTCCTCATATCCTAGGTGGCCTTGCGCGGCATTCGAGGAGGGATTACAAGAGCTAGGTTTATGGCAGAGAATTTTAAAAATTAGGATACGGGAATAGTTACTCTTCCCTCTGGAATTTAGCACAGCCCACCGATAGTACGGAACGTCCGTATTCCCGGGGAAAAAACGCTTATTAGCGATTAAACTTCATATTCACTTTTGTTATGTTTTCCCTGAGGTCCTGAATAAGAAGAACATCCTCAAAGTAAGTATCTCATTCGAAAAATGGGAAGATATAACTATTATTTGCGAATCTTGATCGCGAAGGACTGTCCGCTTGAAAGAAAGAAAGAAAGTCGTCCAACAAAATATATGGTTGGGGCTTTTATTTTTAGGTCTCGCCGAGTAAAAGCAAAGCCTTTAGCTTGCTTAACGAACATGCAGGAAACTGAAATATATAAATTTCGATAGTTGAGTGAATCCAAATGCATGCTTTGTCATTGTATTCCCACGTTCCTCTTGCAGAAATGCACATAACACAGGACATGAATTGGCATGGAGCTAATATGCAAGTCCGCTGAGAAACTAGAGCGCAGGGACTCCTGTAGAATGGGTGATAATATTAGATTTACCATTAGGGCAGAGGAGCAAGGAAACTAACGGTGTCTGTGCAAGTCGCTGAGACTGCTCGAATTTATAGCCCAAATTTGGTTTGTTACTCCAGTGCGTTGCTGGAACAGAGGCCAAATATGACATATTCACATTAGTGCCGTGTAAACGGGCAAATAACAGAAAATCCAGGGTGATCGGATTCGGTAAAACTGTCTGTGGCAGACAAACTCAATCCTAACACTAACCTTAACCCCCACACCAATCCTAACACTAACTTTAACCCATACTCCAATCTTAACTCTTTATTTTGCCCCGTTCTGCAACCTAACTTAACCCAACCCAACCCTAAACCTAACCTTAAACTTAATCTATCCTTGAAACACTTTATTAAGCTCATTCAGAAACTTAACCCTAACATAACTCGTCTCCCTAAATCAAAATAAAAAGGCATGTTTTGGTCATGAAAACTAAGAGCTTACATGCTAGATCGTCACCCAAGAAATCTACGGAGTGCTTATTAGTTTGATGAGGCTTGATAAAATACGGCAGACATGCAGAGGGCAGCAATCCTGGCGTTTTGGCTTAGAGCGTATAATGGCAGCCCATACACATGATCATTAAATTTCGAGTTCCAATAAATATCAAGTCCAGTTAGTACCTAAGAATTTCCAAAATTAATTTAGATCCTGGAAAATCCGAGGCGTACATCCAGAATTTACCTGGATCATTTCCTCACCTGAAATGTTTCACATATGTAAATACTTCCACGGAGAAGTGGAGCGCCTGGGAAATAGATTCATAGTATCGAGAAAGCGATCAGTGGAGAACGGAAGAGTGGTAGCGTTTCAAGGGACAAAACCGTCCCATTCAGCAGGAAGTAGGAGTGAAAATCTAATACGCGAAAATAAGTCAGTTAAATACACTCCCGGTCCTTGATATACAGACCCAAACGTTTCTTATTGCACTAAGCGAATCCTAAAAGTTTGAATGAAACTTGAGTGGTAGGAGTTTAAAGTACTCACACCAGGACGTCAGTGTCCATTCCACGCAGACC
Organism: Schistocephalus solidus; assembly: GCA_017591395.1. Lineage (NCBI taxonomy): Eukaryota > Metazoa > Platyhelminthes > Cestoda > Diphyllobothriidea > Diphyllobothriidae > Schistocephalus > Schistocephalus solidus. The sequence continues at coordinate 270,779 of WEDG01001931.1, read as the reverse complement.
ACGAGGCGCGGTCACTTGGACAGCCGTCTGATTGAGGCGCACAACTTCGTAGCGTGGGTCAGTATCAACAGGTCTGCCATCACTGCGGAATAAAACGTTGGCCAAACTTCCAGCCGGCGTAACACACACAAACTTGAAGTCCTTCCACGGGACTGTAGTAATTGATCCGGGAATAATGGTGATCGACGGGGTGAAGTAGTCTGTTTTTACCCACAAGAAACAAAACGGTTATGGGGATAAGCGTGGATGTGAGCGACCATTTTTAAAATCTAGAATATAAATGTCCGGAGCAAGTTAGGATGAACCTTCGGAATAGTCTTCCCGTTGGCGTCAACTATACTTGTTTGAAAATTGGAAAGTTCAGATGAATTATCTTTCGAAGAAACGCTTTAGAACAAGAAAAGTTTGAAGAAAGATCAAATAAATACTCGAAATAATCTGGTAAAAGCAGACAAGAGGACGTTGGGAAAGAAGTCGAAGAATACGGATAGGTACCTCGACAGAATTCGACCTTCTCATCTGAACCATCGCGGCAGTCAACCCGTTGATCACAGAACGCCGATTGGGGTATGCAGGGCCCGTCTCGGCACTGTGAATATCCAGAGGGAACAGGGTTCATTTACAGTTACAGTGATCTCCTTCTTAATTCCGGCAGAAGTTGCGCACCTGGTGGCAGGAGATAGGAATGTCATGTGACAGAATTTAAGATGTGGATTTAGGTTCATGAGAACAATTATACAGGGAAAGAAGTGAAAAGGGACAAATACGGATTTTGCTGTGCAGGCAGGTGATCTGAGAGTGGTAAGTCGTGTGACCCTTAGTTCACTGTCTAGCCGTGCCTTTGAGTTTATATTCATCAAGCAGCTGGAGCGTGCTTTTAATTTTTGTTTTTCACTGGATTCACTGCGTCCGGAGTTTACTACTACGCTCATAGGCTGACTGATGGGATTAATTAATGATCTTTAATGTCTGTCTATCCACACCATTTAGTAGGACGTTCAACAGGAGGGGGCTGCTAGAGTTACGAAACGGAGCCCCTCACTGGAGTATATAGAAGGTTGCAGCTTGTCACTACCAGAGCTTCCGGCTCAAGCTCTGAAGTCGAATTGGCTGGAGTTAAACCTGAAGAGTGTTTCGGATTGCGTGTCTCGCTCATCCACAGTCGGCTCCCAAATCCTAAGCCTGTTTACTGCCTGTGAATGGAACATGGATGGTTACTTGCACGAATGCCATATGCGTCGATGACAAAAAACGAGGCCAATGCTATCCTGGTAGTCGTGTGCTGGCTGGCCGAAAACGTAACCGATTGTCCCATGAACCTTCCATGTTCCTCACTTTACCACTAGATCGGACGGGCGCCTAGACTAGCAAAAGCTTTTTCCTGAATCTTGGAAGGCGACAGAGAGCACGATTCGAGGCCATGTGGATTGAGCTTCTACGAAGTATTGAACCAATGAAAGCTCAGACCACCCTCCAAAATAATCCGGAGCGGTTCGTTCTTAATCATTCATCATTACGTCTTGACAAAACTCGCGTCGAGGTACTATCTCTTGCACCCAAGTTTTGAATTGCACGGCGGAGGCAGAGGCAACTGGAGCTTGAAATCCAGTTCTGAGTCTCCTTAGCCAGACTACCGATCTTAAACCATGCGAAGCGAGAGAAACTGATTATCTTAAATCGACTGATAAACTGCTGTCAACAATATTTACGGAAGGTTCCAAGAAACAAATGTCTCCTGACGAGGGCCCACCTCGATGCTTTGCCAAAATGAAAGCATCGTGCTAAGCAGACCGGACAAGGGCTCAGGAATAGTACCAATGGAGAGGAAGGCGTATGGGACGAAAATAGAAGAAATCTTATCGGCTCGTACAAAGTTCTCAAAATTCGAGAAGGAAAGGGATTGAACCGAGGCCGTTGACAAAAGTCTTCAACGATTTCCACAAAGAAGGGCTTTTGTCTGCCAAATAGTTTTAAGGACTAAGAACCGTTGGTACAGCAATACCCGGAACGAACGGCCCTCCAAAAATCCACAAGCAAGGGCCAACTCTTCGTCCAATCCTGGATATGAGAAATTCATGCCATTGCAAAATGGCTGGTAAAAGAGTTGCAAAGTTGTCGGTATCCGCGAAGTTTAAAAGACACCTTTGAATTTGTTGAAGCGATCAAGAATACTAACGTGGGCGGACGGAAGGTGTTATCATTAGATGGATCTTCCCTGTTTTCCAACGTGCCCGTAGTAGAAACCATAAACGAACTAAGTGACTTTATACGGGAAACAAACTTCCAGCTAGGCATGACAGTGGAGACCTTAAAAGAACTACTAACATGGTGAACACAAAGCGTGCACCTTGATTCCTATGTTCGGTACCACCGATAACAATGTGTTAGTTCAAACGTTTAGCAAGGCACACCCCTCACTAAAGTTTTCGGCCGAGACTCGGACGAACAACGAAATCGCGTTCCTCTATGTTCTTATGCACAGACAACAGGATGGGTCTATCTAACGTACGATATTCCGAAAGAAAACCTGGACAGGAAAATACATTGATTTTCAGTTTTGTCCCACTCAATCTAAAGCGAAATTGAGTCCAGGGGTTGGCCATCGGAGAGAGACGTATCTGCTCTCCTGAAACAGTTGACGCAAAGCGCCAGTGGCCACAGAATACACCGCGAAAACGGTTATCTGGAGAGATTCATTCTCCAGACTATTAAGGAGCGTACCACAAAGCCTGCCGTCGTCACTGCAAAAATAAAGACTTATTTATAAGACTGCCTTTTCTAGGAGACGGAGCAAGCGAACAAGATGACGTCTAAGGACGGAATCATTAGTGCTTTCTCGGCGGCGAACTTGCACGTATTCTTCGCAAACTCCACCCTCGTACGGTTGGGGGGTAAAGACCGACTGCCGTTGCAGGCCACATCGATGTGTATTTATTCATTCCCCTGCTCCTGTGAAGCGGGATACATTTGCCGAACAAAGAGGCCTCTGGAGCAGAGAGTAAGGTAACACATACCTGCCACGCTATGTAAAGGAGAAAATCGATCAATTTCGAGTTCAGTTCTCGCCTATATGAACCACCAGCTTAACGCCAAAGAAGTCTTCCAAATTATCTACCGCCCCCCAGCACACTACTCTAAAGGCCTACGCAAACGGGTGCTCGCAACAGCCGAGGCCGTGCCGATTCGGTTAGCGAACCCAGCTCTTTGCTGTCAGAAGACGTTGATACACCTAGCCTGTCTTCCCTGACCGACCACGTGGTACTAGCACACCGCCCCCACGCCCTGACACATGCATTCCGCCTATTGGGCATACAGACAGCGCGCACGGCGAATATCTCCCCTCCGCTCCCCACTACCATGTCTTTAACACGCAGACTCCATCCTGCAGGGGGTATGGGACCGATGAGTATGCCTAACCACCAACCCCTTCCCCCCACACCCACACACATATAATACATATAAGCTCCGTACATAGCTCATGATTGCATTCCCATATAATTGTAACGGCCTGACGATGAAGTACTGAAGACATGTGCTTGCCAGCTGACTTTTTAATTTTAAAACAAGCAAAATTCCGATTTAGCAAATCACAAAACCTTGGCCTAAACGGGCGAGAAGCTCAGGCCTCTTATTTCCCGAACTGTGAATTTAACAGAATGCCTAGTAGTAATAGAGACATCATTATTGTCTCTACAATGGGCCCCGAAGAGCTTCGCTTGACTTCCAGGTGGTCTAGATTAGGGTATGGCATGCGCTATCCGGGATGCGAACCATGGACAGTTTGACCGTCATTGATAGCGATGTCCAAAGTGTACCCCCGGAATGGTGGGCGCAGGGACAGCGAATTACGCACAAATTAGTTTAAAGGGATAGTAGACTTGCGCTGTATCTAGCAGACTCTCTCCTCCTCACTCACCTGGACCTGGCGTCATGACACAGTCAAGAATACCGAAGACGGGATTGGGAGTGACTGGCAAAGCATGAGCCGGCGCCTAGGCATGCCATAACACTCCATAGTCCGCACACAAAGGACCAGGAAATCAACCAAAAAGAGAGAAGGGTCGGCTTGGATCCTAACCGATGGAAGTGACCTAGAGGCCAAAAACGCGACCTGGCACCCGAACAGTACGCCCGGATTTAACGTGAAACGAATGGTCTGCTAGGAGCTCACATACAAGAGTGCCATAGAGACCTCATGGAGAATGAGCCAAAGAGCACGCCTCCAACGAGTAACAAATGCCCCATATGGGGCATGTTGGTATGCTGAGAGTAGGCTTACTCCACGCCAGACACCTGCACCCAATCCTCGTATCAGATGACTGATCAACTTGGACAGTGGATTGGTGCCTGGAAGAGGGAAGAAAAAGTGAGGTCGAGCCTGGAAATTCCGTCCCCACAACAATCAGAGCATATTTATCACTGTGAAAAATCTGACACACTTCTATACTATCACGGTGCACTTAAACCTCTGCCAGATGACGAGCTAACTCGTTCCTTTTAGGACGGAGAGTCAGGCTGCAATGTTTCCTCCTGAATGTGACCTCTTTACCACTCCCATTCACTCGAGACCCAACACACCACTTTCAGTTTGTGGGAGAACCTGGTCAGGTGTGTGTGGCATGCGCCGACGGACTGTTTAGCTTTGTCAACCACAATGTCCAATCCCACCTCCGTTCGACCTGACTCCGTCCTTTCGCCGGACCCAGGAGAGTGAGGAAGAAGCTCTGTGCAAGTCGTTACCAACTAGTTCATGCACAAGTCATCTTCCCTACGCTCACCATGCTTCAGTGAGTGCGGTGCACATCGTCATTCGCGACGGCCGAAATGTAAAATGGCATCATTAGCTAGGCTTAACTGACAAAAAAAAAATTGGTCTTTGGTTGGGCAGGTAGTCAACTTTCTGTGTTAAAGTTGCAAAAAAAACCCAAAATAAAAGGCTTGTCAATATTATTAAACTGAACGCTTGACGGTAAAAACTCTCAAAAAGGCATGCGACAGTGGCTTAACTATCTGAATAAACTGATAAAAGCTAAAGAGAACCAGAACTTCATAGACAATTTTTGTCATCAGAAGGTAAAAACCTCCGTTCCGAGAAGCAACGTCCAACACATCGGATGCATTATGATAGTGTGGTGTTCAAGTTTACGGCTGGTGATATCAAAAGAGAAAAATGACGGAGAAACGCAATTTTGGAAGTTATAGTTACGGAGTAATGCGGAGGCTTAAAAGTAGGAAAGCGTTAAAGCCGTATAAATACAGTGGGGTCAGATGAAAGCGCGTCTGTAAAGGCCAGATAAAATAATTACACACAACAACCCTACTTATTTAATAATAGTAACGCCTGAAACGTCATTTTTTGCAATATAATGTGTTTTTAAAAGAGCCTATTATAAAACTCAATCTGAAAGGGGCATCAGCTTGACATTCTAGGTATATTTACATTTGTTGACTAAACCTTCAAAGTGTGTATCAAACTTACACGAGAACCACATCATCCATGCCGCGCAGTCCCTGAGGTGCAGTAACCTTAATGGCCGTGCTATTGTAGCGTGTTAGCCTGAAGCGTGCATCCGGGTCTATCGGCATTCCGTTGTGTTGGAACATGACGTTGGCCACACTGCCTGTCCGGGTAATGCACACAAATTCGAAGCTCTTCCAAGGCACAGTGACGACACTTCCAGGGATTATGGTGATAGAAGTTTCGAAGGCCTCTGTGTTTTGCAGGGATGACGAGGAAAGGCAAGTTTTACTAAATGGATGTCAGAGTTGACTGCTTGCTACGAATGAGGCAGCGACTTCTAACTAAATGGAAATTTGTTCATGGATAATAATCTTAGAACCGTTTTATAAGGCTCTTCTAGGTCTCACACACAAAAGTTAGTTTAAAAATTTTCAGAATTTCCTTGCAGAAGAGATTTGAGAATCGGAATCGTTGTAGTTTCGAAATTCTGGAGAATGTTTTTAGCATATTATGATTTTAAACCAAAGAGGATTGTCTCAGTGTTACTGTCCTGGTTACGGACTGCCTGAAGGACTTAATTACTTAACAAATGGCCCGGCCTTTAGTTTTATTAATACCCAGCTTTTCACAGTGGTATAGACAAAGCCTTAGGCCACCATAGAATAATGTTCATTACGCATACAGATTTCCTAATCAAGTCTGCTTGTTCCGAAAGACGATAGATCCAATGTCGAAAAATTTTCCGTCATAAGATCGGTCAGTCATTAGCTTCGTATGATGCTAAATAGCTCGTAGTAAGGCGAAAAACGGTATCTACTCACAAATTCAACTCACCCCTGCAAAACTGGACATCTTCGTCTGAACTGTCACGACAGTCCACCTTGCCGTCACAGAACTCACTAGACTTGATACACTCACCATCTTGACACTGAGCGTATCCACTTGGACAGCGATCTGCCACGGTAATCGTTATTTCCTTTCTCTCTCCGTTAACAGTAGTACATCTGCAGTTAAATGAAGGAGACTTAAAGAGTTATGTTGTCGCGCTTACGTTCCTTAATACATAAATTCTAGAAGTATTGAAAGGGGCGTGCCATAGCCTTTAGCTAGCCTGGGCACGGATGAAGGGGGCCTGACCGACCGGCTACATCATAGTCTACCAAATCGGCCACGATCTTGCTTAAAGTCAACAGGTACTATTTGAGATTTAACTTAACATGGTCAATCTGTTGCAACATCGGTGAGCACATATCAGTGCGTTAGTAACAAACCCGTACATTAAGAGATTAATCTTTACCTAATCTTATTTTTTTTCACTACGAGCCCCACTTCAACAACAGGCATCGGCAAAGAAGAAGGCTGTTCGCTCGCCCGAGTTGTCTCTATTCGTCTGAGCTTTCTAACTCCTGCACAAGTTCGTAAGAGATAGTAGCAGCAACAGAACAAGTCACAGTAATAAGGAGTAAAAGCCAATCAATGATCAATGACGTAATTCTGGAGGTGACTGTACAGGGCTCTGTATGTTGGCCCCATCCGAGAACCAGGCTTCAATCGATTCTTGGCTCATCTTGCTTCCGGCATTGGTGACTACCTTGACGGTTGTAATTGCATACCGGCTCAAAGTTACCATGCGCAGCAGGATGATGTAAATCAACGACTTAATAAATCTAAAAGAGTAATCTGAGGTAGTGTATCGTATCCCATGCCTAAACTGTCCTCAGAACTACATAGGAAAAGCTGAACGCATGTTCGGAGCGCGCATACATGAACATGAGCTGGCTGTGCGACTAAGCAACGAATTATCGCAAGTAAATGCCCACACCTACGGGCCAAAACGTAAACTTTGCCCACGCCGGAAGCATGACGAGCTAAGAATTGATTGAAATTTGGTCCTCGGCTGGTACCTAAAACAATCGATACATCGATCTGGTGCCCACATACAGAGGTCTGCGCAGTCACCTCTAGACTTGCTTAGTGGATAATTGATTGGCTTTTACTCCCTATGAATATAGCCTTTGTCTGTTGCTACTACTAGCAATGACGATGGACTCCCGTAATAGTTTGAAAATTCATAATAATAAACAATTTTTTCCGGTGCTCAACCAGCCTTCTTCTTTACTAATACAAACACCTGAAACTCTAAACTGCGCATCTGGTGTTGAAAGGAGTTTGAGAGCGAAAAAGCTGAGGCAGAATGTGTAATATGAAACGAAAGATTGGTCAGTTTAGTGGAATTTGGGTTACGATAATGAGTGCGGGAAAATAAGCAGGTATTCCAATACAAATATTGACGTATCAAAAAGAATGACTAGTTTCCCTGGTGAGCTCTAACCCCGTCTTCCTACGAAAATGACAGCAACTTGCTACGATCAGATAAGTGACAGAGGGTTCGCAAGGGGGGGCATTGGCCTTTAGATGAAACTTCAATCTTCAAAATAGTCTTCCGATCTTACGACTCCACTTCAGCTTTATGCATCTTGAAAGGGATGCCTTTGTTCCATTAGCAATACAGGTACCACAGAAATCCTTGTCACCTGGTACTTGTTTACGCATGCTATGCTACTTTACCAGGTAGACCATTTACGTGTGTAGCATTTTCTGTCCGAAAGCCACAATGCGGCTCGGGCCTGATAGATGTATGAAGCCCTACTTAAGTCGCATGGAGCACGAGGACTTGCAGCAGTACTGAGTATAGCCTGTTGCAGTAGATAACTGCAGGCCTGAAACGGAGCTACCGAGGTCCAGGCAGAATGAAATTACCAGCAAAGACAAGGAAGACTGAAATGCTAACTTCGGGCTTAGTAGCCGTCATCGGCCAACCATACCCAATCCCAGGTGTTGCGGAACCTGAGGCTCGACCCCGCGACCTCTTGGATAGAATACCAACGCTCTTACCCATTGCGACACGGGCTCTGTGTCTTGCCGGTTTCGAGCAGAGCGACTAACAATGGTCCGGAGTCCTTCAATATATTGTTATCCGTGCATTTGCAGTAAATGAACGATAAGGTTGAATTTCTAGTTTACATTTAGCAAAACCAAATCATTTTAACGAAATTCGAGCAGTACTTATTTCAAAATAACGAAAAGGAGACCCTAAAAGGGGCAAATTTTTACCCTCTAAAGAGGTGGACGGGTGGAAGGATGGTAGTGACTTACGTTATGACCACATCGTCCATGCCACGAAGGCCACTGGGCGCAGTTACCTGAATTGCGCTCTCATTGAAACGAACCAAGCGAAAACGGGTATCATTTTCCACAGGCCTCCCGTCAAGCTCAAAAACCACGCTGGCCAGGTTACCCTTCGGAGCCATGCACATAAACTGAAAACTCCGCCAAGGCAGAGTAGTCACGCTACCTGGTATGATGACGATGGACGGGACGGGCAACTCTAAAAAGGGTTAAGTTTCCAAGTCAGAATATAGTACTGTTGAACTTGAGCTAGTTTGAGACGGGTATTCAGATCTCACCTCCACAGAACAAATTCAGTTCGTCCGATCCGTCACTGCAGTCCCGATTGCCATCACAGAAAGCGTCCGAACGAATACATTGACCATTCTGACACTGGGATTGACTTCGAGGACAACCACTCGTGACTGTTATTGTGATACTTTGCGAAGTACCGTCATTGTTCAGGCAACTTAAAATAAGATAGGCAGGGGTGGGGAAGTAAAAGTAAATTTAAAGGCCATTGCCCATCTAATAAATCTATGTAGGTTCCATAGACATATTATGGAGCAAAATGATTTGAAAGAGTGAGAAATCCATCTGTGTTAACACACGGTTTCACTCAAAGGCACAAAACAAACCTGGGGTTTGGTAAGGCTCACTTTCGAGCCCCGCCAGCAGCCGCACAGCGGCTAGTGATATAGGCAGGATGGTAATTTCGACAAAGAAAAGGGAGACTGCAATGGTAAGTTCTGGCTTATTAGCCGTCATCAGCCAGCCATACCCAATCCCAGGTGTTGCGCGGCATCCAAGGTTGGAATTCAAGACCTGTTGGCTAGAAGTCCAACGCTCTAACCCACAGCACCACGAGCTCGTTGTCTTGCCCGTTGCCGTAGTTTATATTAACTTGAAATGGCGTTTAATATGCAGCACTAAGTTTCCTCAAATTTCCTGCCCCTGCAGCTAAAATTACCAAGGACACTTTGGGAATTGACAAAATTGTCTCGAAAAACTCTCAGCATATTTTGTCTTAGTTTCAAAGACCATCTTTTCTGTTTTCGATAAAGACTGAAATTATTTGATAAAATGAACAAGTATGACGTTGGCCCATTTCCCACTTAAAATATAAGATACTGCGGTGGCACAAATTCTCTGCTTAAGCTCGACTCACCTCTTTGGTAACACTGCAGTCGAAAAATTAAGTTAATAGCTACTGCTGAGAAACAAGGACTCGGCAATCTAAAAGCTAGTCAGTTATATTTCTTTTTTTCCGAAAATGTAATTAATGTTTTAGAGTAAATGCATCTGTATATCTCTAATTTTAGTGAGCAAAGGCGCTCTGCTAAGAATAGTCACAGAATTAATTAGTGAGCATATATACATTTCGACCCTTAACTACCCCATGGCTAGGTTGCACTGCCTCAGAAGATTATGACAAAATAAATTGCTGTTGGATATTGCCAATGGTTTGCTATCAAACCGAATACCTGATCGTGCTTCTATCACGGAATTTTAAATGTATGCCATCACTTTAATCGTCAGTCCTGTACTGCACGCTACAAATAGACGGTTTGCTCATCTGTAAGGTTTTTTATTACAGACAAATACTACCAACAATGACAAAGGAGACTTAAAGGAGGCAATTTCTAGCTTAGATGCCATCATCAGCCAGCCATACGCAGCTCCAAATTTGCAGAAACAGCGTTTAAAACCCGGGCTGCTAGTGGCTAAGTCAATCGTCCTTTGGTTCTGGATAAGGAACATTAAATATGGTAGTGTGCTTACCAATAGCGTTAAAGGAACCAACTCCTCCGTTGTGCTTTGAGGATCGATCAAGAACCCGGCAGGCAACCACACAGAGGGCAGTAGTATGAGCAGAATGGTCACTTAAGTCTCCTTCGCCTTTGTTTACATTTATCGAAACTGGAATAATTGCATGCGATATCCTCTACCCAGATAAGCTAACAGCGTTAGGGAAATTCCGGTATTTTACTAGGCGCAGCCAGTGGGCGAACGGTTTCCGATGCAACCGATGAAAAATTATCATGACGTAGACTTTTGTGAACCTTTACCGTGTCTGATTACTTCAGCCTGTGCACGTTCCTTTACTCCACTGTACTAAAATTTACACAAGTGCCCTATTTAACATGGTGCTTTTCAAAACTTTAGTTATTTTTTACTTTTTTCATTTCCCCCAAAGTATTGTACTTTCAAATAGACATATGACACCTGTATTTTTAAAGGTGCTCACCAGCCTGTCCTCTGACCTTAATTTGAATAATTTGGCATGCTTAAAAGCAACAGATTTGCATCGTTTTCTCATCACTCACCTTTATTTTTACCACTTGTTATTTTCCTGGTGAAACAGCAAAAGCTCCTATTAACATACGGGATATGAAAGTAAATCCTTAATAATATGAAAACGTCAGTGAGTTTACCACACTTATATTTATGCAAGAGCATTTAACAATACACCCTACATAGGATAAAGCGGGCATTTCGCGGAGATTTTCCTTACTCCATCTAACTTCTTAGTTCAACACGCCGGATATTCTATACGTTCGTTTGCAAAGTTCGTTTCGCTAAGTGTTTAATTTTAATATAAGAAATGAAAGTATATCCTAGTTATGAAACGTTTACTAGCAATCTCAACGATTTATAAGGTGAGAAGCCCGAAATGCATAAGGAGACAGGAATGGGCATTCGAAGTCGTCAGCTAGGCATAACCCGACGCCAGGATGGCAAGACCAGAGCCTGAAGTGAAATCCAGTCGACCACTGGGCCCCACAGTCTTATGCTTTAGTAGCTGTACTAGATCCAATTTAGAGGTTACTGCGAGTGACATTCACCAATGCCCAATTGTGTCACAGTTTAAGCCTCGGGAATTTCATATCTCGATCTGGGGTGTGGCTGGCTGACGAAGTCAAACGAGCCTGAAGCAGCCACTCTAGTCTTCCTTGTTTCTGCCAGTAATACTTCCCAAATTTCTCGTAGCTATGCGACCTCGCGCGAGGGCTTTTGACCGACACTCTGGGGAAAAACGGACATGCCATACTTTATCGGGTGATTTAGAGGGATTTGTGAATTCTACTGTCATCAGGTTAGCTCCATTTTATTAGACAAGAGCCGGAAACCATACAAAATGGCATGAATTAGGTAGGTTTTTCTGCATACACACTTAAGAAAAGCACAGATTTTATGCATAACAAGACTTAGTGGCACAGCCAAATCAACCCATTTGGATAATTGACGCATTCCCCAATTAAACTAAACAACCGGTAAATAGCCTGATTTAAAATTTTTTTAAGATGATGGAAACAAATGTTTTTGGTTTACTGTCTCTAAAAGTACTTGAATCTACGTAAGCAAATAGAGCACTCAGACAAATGCTTATGGTGCCTTTTTTACAGAACAGCCTGAATCCTTAATAAAATTTCAGTACGTTAAGACCGATTTCACGCATACCAGTCTGGCAAACCAGCCTTACGGCAGCCCATCGCTCCAAGGCGCATCCAAGCAATTTACTAAACATTCGGTAGAAGTTTACTTGTCTGGATTTTATGAATTGACCTTGAGCCGCCACTTCTTCTGATCCACTCAGATTCCAAAATTTATCCGTCTTTACGCTCGAATCGGCTTGTTTTCATCTCAGAAACTGCCGTTTGTTTTTTTGCTTATTCGGTCTATTCCAAAAGGACGTGGAATGAAAGCATCAGCACACTTTCCAATGCACTCGAAAATTTGGGCTTCTGGATAGCGGAAATGCTGATGCATCCACAACAGATGTAGATCTCAAAGTCATTTGCGGAAGGAAATCAGAAATTAACTCGTAAGTATTCCACATGCTCGTCATCAGATGAAATGGCTGGCAGACTTGAAGTTAGCGCGAACCTTGGAGAGTGAGCGTTTGAGATGCTGCGTTGAATGAGCACAATGCGGCTGGCGTTCTGGAGGATGAGGTTAGAGAGCTTGTAGCGCCTTGGACCTCTGGCGCCCTCGACGCGCCAGAGGTCACCTCTCCTCGAGCGTCCGGACAGCGGCACGCAGACAGCTTCTGGGACAGCCAACCACAGGCGCTAACAAACTGCTATCACCCAATCAACTGCTCAAGCGGACGCGGGTCGACTCTCACATGACGTTTATGCACCCTGGTGGACTGACGCGCCTTCAGGTCTAGAGCTTGCCGAGCGTTGGGGCCTCTGACCCCCATCGAGTTTCTTTACCGAATAAACGACTTCTACTGGTTCTCCTCCCATCCACCTTCGAAACGCAACTAGGTTTGGTGATTGCTGCTCTGAGTACAGGCATAGCTTGGATGCTACAAGTGCACGTCTCTGAGAGGAGTGGCCTTCCTATGTTAAAGGATGACCTGACATGCAGTTAAGACGAGTCGGTGCACAGAGCGTGGCAACCCTTGCCTTGTCGCTCATTTGACATGAAGCCTTTGACTCGTGGTAACGCTGTCCTTGGTAAGGATGCAATGCAAGCTGGCGTCAGAGCACCTCTTGCGTGTAACAGAGGATGAAGAATTTCGGGGTCACCTCTGATCCAGCCGCCCTTTTCCTAAAGTAGTTTCTGTACCGCTCGGTCAAGCGCGCAAACCATACCCCTCTAAGCCATTTCGTTTGGCAACAAACCGCTATAAGCAGTCCAGAACTTGACAAAAAAATTTGATTTTCCGGAAACCTTGAAGATTCGTAATCTACGACTGGTTGCTCCTGGGTGTTTTTAATATTAATGTGAGTTCCCACTCGAGTTTACATATAAAGCGAAGACACTGTCCATTTCAGTTATTTTCTGATAATTTCTGGCGTACCTTTACCCTGATAAGTGTCATTTAGCAGGAAGTAAACACAGTTTATTTCATTTGAATCTGGTGAAATGGGTGGGGAAAGTTGCACCGCACCTGTCACGGATGCTATACACAGCGGAAATCAACTACTGAATTCGGTTGTCCTATAAAAGCCATTCTTAAAAATCAAATGTGAGTAGTTTCTGCTTGCTGCTTGATCACAAAACGGTGGTTGGCCAGTGATTTCCTAACAGGAATTCATGAAGTTGATATAATGACAGCGAATACACATTTATTGTGAGTTAAAACAACGAAGTTGATGATAGAGTAGGTCAGGTAAGGATCTGATATGTAACTCCAGGGATTCTATTGCCATAAGAAAGTTTCTTAATTGGGCATGTAATGCTCTGGTTTGAATCTGTTAATTCGATCAATTTTGGATTGGATTGTACTGTAAGGATGGAGTTTTAAGGGCAAATTTTGGATCAGGAATCAATTTCAGGGTATGGTATTAAGGCTAATGGCTAGGATCTAAGGTTATGCAATCAAGTTTTATGGTTAGGGTTAGGTATTACGGTTAGGAAGAGGGCTTAGGGTTAGAGGACATAGGTGAGGGTTATGGCTTAGGTCTCACTAACACAAATCTGATGTCTACCTGTCCTAGCAAGTACCTTCGGCTTTCGTGTTTTAAGCCCATTTGTAGTCTATTTACATGCCACCTTTTGATTTGCGCACTGTCTTCATTAAGCAAGTTTAGAGTATTTAAACAAGTTTATGTGTTGCATCACTGTCCTTTATCTTTCTGTTCACGAGCGCTTGGTCTATTCTCCGACCAGGACTGTATTACCGGGAACCTGGTTTTGGTTCGCTCATTGGATTTAGATCCTCACCATAGGTCAATTTGGTGTTCCAGTACTCAATTCAAGCTGTGGGAATATTGAGTACGAGTCCTGAGCTGCCATGTTGCTGCATTCTTTTCTCAAAGCCGCTAATATATGCCGTTATTAGATACCTACTCGATCTTAAGAGAATCTGCATCTCGAAGTCCCTGTGGCGCGGTGGCTTCAACTGCACTGTTGTTGAGGAGTACGACTCTAAAACGAGGATCGGAGTCCAATGGGCGACCATTTCGGTGCAGGAGGTGTGCCTGACTTCCAGGTCTTGTGACACAGAGGAATCGAAATGGCTTCCAGGCTGGAATCGTGAAGTTTCCGGGAATGACTTTGACAGAGGATCCAGGCACATCTAAAAGAAAACCTTGATTTTTTAGAGCGCGAAAAAATATATGAAATCGAATGAAAAATAAAGTGCCCCTGGGATTTTCATAGAAAACGACGGACGTTGCAATTTGGCTTGCAATTCCATATGCACACGCAGATACAAAGTTCAGGCGAAGTCTGCCAGATAATTCATTACGAAAAACGGTCCTTTACGAAAGATTTGACAACCGCTTGCGGGAAACTGGAGGTTTATTAACAATGCCAACAAAGACAAGGGAGACTGGAATGGCCATTTCTGGCTCATTAGCCTTCCTCAGCCAGTCCTACCCAACCCCAGCCGGTGCACCACCCGAGGCTCAAATCCGCGACTTATTAATCAGAAGTTCAACGCTCTAACAAGTGAGCCACGGGCCCGTTGTCTTACCATTTGAGATTGGAAATATTGAGATCCATTGATGAACACTCACCGATCGCTAAGAGAACTCACTCGTTCTACTCTGCCCTGGGAGGTTTATAGAATCGATAGTAGCAGAGGGGACAAGTTTGGGACTGAAAAGTTACTGATGGAAAATCAGACACCGCTTAAGGTTTGCGTTACAGCAAATGAAAAACAACGGTTTTAGTAAAATTTTACCGTTGCTATGATGAATCCCAGAGAGTTTTAAAGGTTAAAGCCTGTGTCCCATGGTTTCGAGACATGCATGTAAAGGTTGGAACCTGGAGCGCACCTCGTGTGGACAATGCAGAATCAGCGATTTGTTATCTTTCAGAACTGCAGTAAGGATGTAAACGGAGCTTTAAGCGGCTATAATTCTATCTGAGAGCAAAGGCTATAAGTTCACTCTTAGAGCTTGTTAGGGTGCCACACCCGACTCAGAAACAAATAACATAAATCGTGAAATTCTAGAAGTCTATCGAATGAACAACCGGCGCAAATGAGTATATGTTAGCGGTAGCTTGCAGCACCACGTAAGGCTGTGACTAAGAAAACTTCCTGAATCGCGTCTGTAAGGTCTGTATGGAGAGGCGGTTCAAAATTTATGTTTTATCTTACCTGCCGAGGAAACTGATGCATGGTAATTCTGGAAAGGCACTTTTTCAGTCTATAAATACTAAATCGATCCTGGAATGTTCTAGGTACTCTAAAGCCTGCAACTCCAGATGCACGTAACTTTTTAATTTTTTCATTAAAGGACTGAAAAATATTTAGAGTACGAAATAACCAGTGACATCTAACTCTCCAGAAGTGACCAGGTGGCCCACGAATTTGCCCAAAAGCGCAATTTTTACTAAAGTTTTACCAACATGGATACTGATTTTACGATGATGGTATCCCACGTATGCCTCCAAAGGCCAACAGATTCTCAAATTTCATTATTTACCTTTTGCAAGTGAGTTTGATTGCTGCCCTCTCAACTCGGACTGAACGTTTATAGTTTCGGTTCATTCATAGCACTCGACTCAATAGAGGCATTAAACTGAAACTGGTTGACGTTTGATGTTTGATGCTTCAGAGAAATAAAATTAAGCATAGTTTTCTCGTATTCTTTCCTTTTAGGAAACATGAGGCCGGTTTTTTAAGGGCTCTGTGACAGCAAAGAACTATGCGCTAGAGGTGTAACGTACTTGGCTAATTCAGCAACGTAAGGACCACTCAAAAGCTGTAGCGGTTTAATCGTGGGTAGAAACGACCACTACCATCGCAGGAGGGGACGCAACTGTGATCTGCAAGTGAGTTAGCATATGATGGGAAATGCTTTCACTGGAGATACTTCTCTTTCTCTCACTCTCTTCCCATACTCTAAAACACACCACAATTCAGTATCGCCTATTAAACATACGCATGGGTCGGCTATTAGCCCTCCACCAGGTCATAAGATGACCTTCTGTGCAGGCAACTTGCGAGGAGTTTGTCCACGCTGGTATTCAGAACTCAGCCAATAGGAACACGCAAATCAGCTAAAGACCGATAGCCTCAATAGGACATCATGGGCAGAAGGTTAGAATTGCTTATATGGCGTCCCCGCCCGAAAGACACGGGAATAGGAGCACGATCCATGGAATACCAGGGGCCCTGCGTTATATTCCAGGAAGTGTAAATATTGCCGTGTCCTAGCCCCAACCCTAAACCTAGTCCAAATCCCAGCCGTAGCCCTAATGTGAGCCTAAAAAACACCTTGCACCCAACGATAACCTTAACTCTAACGTTGATCTTAACTCCACGCCTACATTAACAGTGGCTCTAAAGCTGACCTTGACCCGAACCTCCCCTTAACCCTTATCATAACCTTGAAAATAACCCTAATATCCCCAAGATTAAGCACAAAGCTACAAGCATTACGGACAATTTACACTTCTATGTTCTACATGGGTCTTGTAAACGTTTTTAACGAAATTAACCCTCGCAGTAAAGTTGTTCTTTGCCATCCTGTCGGTCTTCATTGCAGGCGATAAGGAGCGATATACAACTGGGGGTACAACAGTCTCAAAATGCACTTGACTGTTTACCGTAGTAAACTGAATTCTTGATCCGATCTAGAAGGACAACATTCATCTTCTCTCTTCATCTTCTCTCATCAACGGTAGATACGATTTACTTAGACGAGGTTCGAGACTAGAAACAGAGGCTGACATCGTGTGAGCGCCACTTATAGGGCTGACAGTTATAGTCTGACTCTTTTAGGTAAGCGGCTATCTGCTTAGTCAAAATGTGATAGTTAAACCAGCAGTGTGTGTGTGTGTGCTAATGGGGGCAAAAGTAAGAACCGATATGACTACTAGTCACTTCAGATTAAGCACAAATTAGTGCATAATAGCTTTTCAGAGGCAGACTCGGTAGGATGGTGCATTATCATTGCTATCCCTTCAGCCCTTATCAGGAAATTATAAACACTTTTGCAGCCAAGGATCCTCAATCGGAAGTAATACGGTCACAGAGGAAAAATTCACGGGATGCAAAGCATACCTTTACAGAATTGCGGAAGTTCATCTGAGCCATCACTGCAGTCAGCAATGCCGTTGCAGAAGGCTGAACGCGGTCGACATTCGCCATTTTGACACCGCCATTGGCCAGTGGGACAGGGGTCAGTCACAGTTATGGTGATGTTGCTCTTCTCCCCGGTAGATATTCGGCACCTAAACGGTTTTCCGACAACAAAAGACTCGGTTACGGAGACAGAAGGGAGGATGACGATGTTACTCGAAACCCAGCGACTGCTATATCACCCTCAACCAGAGTGTCCCGTCGAGCTATTGAACCAGATGTGCACTTCAGGATCCATACTATAAGGCTAAATCAGAGCACTCAGGTGGTCGGTTGGTGATGGAGAATTAAGTGTCTTGATCCCTTAGAGTAAGAAAAACAGACGTAACCTGTAAATGGACGGTTATACTCGCATTAGAGACATAAGCGTCTTCCTCGAATACAATAATGCAGAGTGTGTAGGGGAGAGGGAGGAGGGGGCAGAGGAAACAACTTTGAATTGCAGACAATGTCAGTCAGTTGAAAAGAGGGAGAAACTTACACACATCGATGTGTATCACACAAGTTTGAATGCAGGAAAGGTTTAGTTGAGGGAGGAGAGAGAAAGAGATAGTACAAAGCAAGCATAAATTAGCTCAGAAAATTGAAATTTCAGGAAAACTTATAAAAGTTTTGATATCCATGTGCTAACATAAACCAAAAACTACCGGAGGTAGAAGAAAGCAACAAAAAAGAGCGCAAATACTTGAATTTAAAGGAGGGTAACACGATCACTGAAAAAAGAGCTTTATTCGCCCGACATTTCGGATACATGCTCGAGCATATCCTCGTAGGCAGCACCATATATGGGTAATTGGGGCACAAAGTGTGACAGTACTTATAGGCATGCAGTGGCTACGCTACTGTGACACGTATTTCCACTTCTATCGGTATCTAAAACCGAAGTTTGGTGCACGAGGACAACGTAGGACCACCGATTTTGATGCAGGGCAAAAATGAATTTTTCTGAATCTTAAACCGATCGAAGGTCTTTTTAAGCGAGAAAATTTCCTCTACAATTCAGCCTTTAGCTGCCATGTGTAGTCTTTTGGGAGGACAACACAATATGTGTAAACGAAGCACTTTCCACATTACGATTTCTTTCCCGAGAACGGTGGCTGCCAATCAGTGTTTGCTATGTCGTGTGTCTCGCGTTCATAAGTAACAGAACTTGCATACCCGGTCGCAAAATTTACGAATGGGAAAATTCTAGTCTTACGAAGTCTTCCAAACTGCAGAATTAGACGTATATCTGCATTGCGTAGCAGTGAGCCGTGAAAAACCAGATGAGGAACTTACTCGATAACGAGCGATCCATCCATGCCAAGAATACCGCTCGGTGCAGTCACTCGGAGGGCAGTTTCGTTCAACCATTCAGTTCGGAAGCGAGGGTCTACCTGAACTAGGCTTCCATCCCGCTGGAAGACAACCTCGACATGACCACCTCGGGGTGCAATGCACAGGAATTCAAACCTTACCCATGGTGGCGTAGTAATAATATCCGGCGAGACGATTATGGGTCTCGGAGTGTCTGAAATAGATCAGAAATTGGAAAAATATCAACCATATTTGACCCCTAATCCCATTTAGAGCAAAAGTTTATAGTTAAATATTCCCTCCCCAGGAGCATATATCAGGCAGGCGTAAACGAACAGGCATTTCGTAAGAGTGTCTGAAAAATGTTTGTTGGTGATACTGCTGGACCTGCGAGTCCCTAACCTCCGCTGCCCTTGATCTCCAAGAAGTCTTGACTGCAGACTTACAAAATAATTGCTACGTCGTCAAGCAGGTAATGCTGGAAAAATCGGTCATAATCGAGACCAAATAGTTATCCAAGGCGTTTATGGCAAGTTTAAACTCTCGATAAATGCTCTTGGAAACACGAGCTTGGAATATGCTCTCAAATTACCTGATCAAAAAATCTTGCAAACCAAGCCGTGCACTCTGTGAAGAGGTTGAAAGCACAGTGGCCGAAGCAGGATTTCAGGCTGCGATTTGCTTCATTCGTACTAGCTTTCGTGTCCACAGTCTAGTTCTTCACGCCTCCTTTTCTCGGGACTTTAACACCAAACAGTAAAATCAACTTCCTTAACTGTGCATGTCAGCGGAACTCTGGCGTACCTTGTAGGTATTGTTTTTTGATGTCACATATGTGAGATTATAGGGCCTTAGGCCAATGTTTTCGTTCTCTTAACCTTGAAAAGGTTGAGCTATCAGGAAAATAGGATGGTTGGATGGAAGGATTGAGATTACTTAGGAATAGGAACGTCCCACCGTTATTGAGGTGACAAAGCGCAAACATTACTCGAAGGTTAAATATTCCCGTGTTCTAAACCTCACTTGAACCTTATACGTAACCTCAATTAAACCTTAACCCTTCACTAACCTTTGCATTAACGATAACGCAAACTTTAACCCTTAACCCATTTTACCTGCAATTTAACGCATATGCACCTGTAGTCCAAGGAGCCCTTGCTCCGCGTTCTACCGGGGGGGTTGTATAAACAATCACCATACATAGTGGGAACTGGATATCTACAAGAAACTACCCTGGTAAGTCCGTATTAACTGATGAACAAGCAACCCTCAAGAATATGTGTGAAAATGCACATCCCTAAAGCCTTCCTCCACAGATTTCAAACCACAAAATTCCAGCCCTGGAATATGCAGTGTTCCCATCTAGAGTCTTTAAGCTTTGGTAAACCGGTCGTTATTGGATAAACAAATGCATACCACACGCCTACCGTCAGCTGCTTCCAAAGCTTTAGGTGGAAAGAACGGGGAAGATAGTCAAACCTACGTGGAGCGAATATGTTTAGATAGTCTTCACATTTCAACTTTTTGACCTTTGCTTTTCACCGTATATCTGAGGATGAAAGTGAGTCCTAAGGCTCGAGAAAATGAAATTATAATTTTCTGTGCTGGCAGGACTAGGACCCCCAGCAGTACAGGTGGTTAAAATTCAACGGGGTAGGAGGGTTATGGTTAAGCCTAACTTTGGGTCAGATCTAGGCCAGGGGAGTGAGCAACCTACTGATAGGCGACTCGGTTTCCCGCGTCCAATATCCGTGCTTAGGTGTGATAAGCTTTCACGCAGTCTTAGCTCGTATGTGCTACGAAAAACGCAGTGAAGGGAGCTTTTAGGTGAGTGCAGTCTCTTTACCAGCGTTTTGAAGCTCAGCATGCAGTCGGAGTTGCAGGCAAACTCACCTCGACAAAACACGGCGCTCTCATCCGACCGATCTTTACAATCATACTTCCCATCGCAGAAGGCCACTGAACGTACACAGGAACCGTCCTTGCATCTGGAGTAGCCAGAGGGACAGAGGTCTTCAACAACCACCTCAATTTCCTTGCGAGAGCCATTAGAAGTCACACATCTAAAAATGGAGAATTCGGTAAGTACTGAACAGAAATATTTTTGTCTGCGTTCGATGCTTGTAACATGTAACTATTTTTTTCCAAAAAAAATAACTGTATTCAGTCTGTCATTTTTTAGATAAACAGGCTCCTTTGTGTTCCGTCGGCGGAACCACGAACCAAGTTTGAACTTCATTTAAGTGGTTCGGGAATGTTGGGCTCAGCTCAGGAAAATGCGTCGCCGGAGCATTTCATAGCGAAAAGTAGGAGTGAAAATTCCCCCAAACACCAAGACACAGGTAACTGGAAAAAATGCTCTGGTTCAAAGAACATGAACGCGCGATAACTGGGACAACAGGCGTATTAGTCCGAGCTTTTGATCATCATCAGAGACTGTGAGAATATAAAAGCAAATGAGCACGTTTTGTGGTTAAAGCAAGGGGAAGGGTAGAAGGAGGTGGGTGATGTCCGCGATACGGTTGGCTGCAGGCCATCGAACCGCTAGGGGTGCACGCCATCACCACGCCATGAAACGGCGTGGAGCCAGTCTTATCGCGAACACCAACCCTTCCATCTCCACCCCACCCCTCTTCCTCTCGGTTTGTCTACAAAAACTGCCAATTCGTCACTGGATTCTCAATCCCTGATGATGGCCTCTTGTAGAAGACTGAAAGCTTAGGCTAATACACCTATGGTCACAGTGGCCAAGCGTTCATTTGCTTTGAAACAAGAACCTGGAATTGGCATATTCACTTCCATTCGTAGTGATCTGATTGTTCGGAACGGAGACGCATCTAATGCACTTTTAGTACAATAATTATCAACAGCCCTCCTGGCTTCTCCTTGTAGTGTTTTTTTAAAAGTGACCTCAGTTACTTTTGCGCATGATCAGACACAAGAGGTCACTTCACACAACCCCCAGGTGCGGCAGCACCCATTTCTAACAACCTTAATTCCATTTATTTTCCGGCCTGCCAGGATACTTAATTCATCACGCACTAATTTGATAATGTATTTCAAAAGCTTGACGAGACAGAAAACTGTACCGACTTAATTGGGAATTGGAAAGAAGTACTACTAGTCACTGTGTGACTGCTGCGAGGGCTCGAGAGTGAGCCTCAAGACAGAACGTGACGAGGGAGTTCTGTTAGCGATCGGTGAGCGTTCGTCAAAGAATATCAATATTCCCGATCTAAACCGAAAGACAAGGAGCCCGTGGCTCAATGATCAGAGCGCTGGACTTCTGATTAATAGGTTGCAGGTTCCAGCCTCGGCTGGGGCACCATCTGCGGTTGGGTATGGCTTGCTGATGACAGATAATGAGCCAGAAATGGCCATTCCAATCTCCCTGGTCTTTGTCAGCATTGTTCTTCTGCCCGGTGCTGTGCGGCTGCTAGCGTGGCTCGAGAGTGAGCCTCAATACAGGACGAGTGCATTCCATTAGCGATCGGTGAGCGTTCGTCAACGAGTAAGCGGAAAATGCCAGATTTTCTCATGATCAGAAAATAGGCATCTTCTCAGCCCTCCGAATTTTTCTTGCAGTTGCTCGAAAATGCATGTTGTCCGCTACCAGCAGGTGTAGTGCACCAGTCTTAATACAAGTTACTCGTGAATTAATCAGATATTTTAGGTCTCATAGGATCCTGAGCCTTAGAAATAGGATTCGAACTGTGTAAGTGCTTCTGAGAACTATGCATATTATTGCTTCAAAACGTAGCTCGTACCAAAAGAACCATCTAATTAACTGTAAACTCAAAAATTGCGAACGCTGAGAGCCTACTTGTCAAGGGGCTGCAACTCACAGTTTATAAAGTCGAATAACTGCAACTCCTCCTGAAAAGGGTTGCTAACTTTTCAAATGGATAGGAAATATAGGAAAATGCATACGGTTAATTTATTGAGTTTTAGTCCCATCATCTGGATCTAGATGTCCTTATAATTCAGTTACATAAGTAAGTTATGTAACTGAGCTGATGTAAGTTAAGCACGGATGAGTCAGTTGTACAGGCTTCCCTCATGTGTACCTGAAAGCTGCTTTTTGGGATTATAGTTCAGTTACTTATGTAAGTTAAGTAAATACGGTTATTTACATTTGTGTTTTTGAGAGAGGCACCCTACAGGCCTATTTTAAGACAACCTTTTGTCATTTTACCGCACAAACATCAGAACAGTTGAGCAATGTGCAGGTAGCTTACAGTGCATTACATGAAGTTCTGCTTGGTACCAAAATAGTAATTTCTGTCTTCGTTAATTTGAGATGACATGACACACACTGCAAGCGAAAGTCAACAGTCGGCCACTTCACCACAGCTATGAAAAGGCCTTGTGAAGCATTTCTTGCCTAACATTGAAATTTTATGCCCAGATTACAACATTTTTGCATTTATTTTAGTACTATCCATAGAACCGATCCTAAGTCGAGTCTGAGCGTCGATGCTTATCAGAATCAAATGACAACCTCGGCATGGAATCGGCGTAGAGGATTCTAGACCTCTGAATAGATTTAGCTTAGATTTGTATCCGATTTGTTTTTGGGGGAGTAATGGGAGGAAAAACTTTCCCTGGAAAAGCCATCTTTTAGTGCTGTACAAGTTTGTGTTCCACTTCATCGGTGTGCGATCCTTTGTCTCAAGATAAGGACGTCTCCAATTACCATAGAAACAGGGCTAGAACGCACCTAGGTGATTTCCTATGCATGAATAATATTACAGAAAACGACAAGGGAGATCAGAACGACCGTTTTGGGCTTATAAACCGTAATCAGCCAGCCATACACAACCCCAGGTGTTGCAGCACCCGAGGCTCGAACTCATGATCCATTGGTTAGAAGTCCAACGCTCTAACCCACAGTAGCGTGAGCTCTTTATCTTGTCGGTTTACATCGGGAATATTAACAATAGCAGATGGGCGCTTAACGATCAATTAAAGAGAATCAATCGTCCCGTTGTGCTTTGGGGCTCACTTTAGAGCCCTGCCCCAGGACGAGTGAGTCCCGTAACCGATCGGTGAGCGCACATACACCGTTGGTAATATCCTCTATCAAAATCGACAAGACAACTTGTTCGTTGTTGGACTTCTAGCTAACAGGTCGAGAGTTCGAGCCGATGGTGCCACGCAACACCTGGGATTAAATATGGCTGGCCGGTGATGGGTAATAAACCAGAAATGTCCATTCCAGTCCTATATCACTAGAAGCTCTGCGGCTGCCGGCGGGGCTCGAGAGAGAGAGAGAGCGGGGACGAGCGAGTCACGTAACCGATCGGTGAGCGCTATCTTCTATAGTTACGATATATTTCAAGCAAATAGAGCAAAAAAGATCGGGCATCACTGGATGGTTTGTCGTTGTCTGCCCCATGACGGAAAAACTCCAGTTTGAGCTCAGAATCTTCCTTGCCTCCATTGGGGTTACTGTTGTCTGACGCAGGCAGATAAGCCAGAAGTAGCCATTTCAGTCTCCTCAAGCGTGTTGGCTACACCTTTCCAGCATATGTAAATTATATTGAACCTATATTTTACACGCATTAGCGCCCGATTTTCCATATTTGCTGTTCAAAAACCCATAAAATTGTTTTGACTAAATTCATAAGTTTAATGTTTACTTCACACGGGACTAGGCATATGTGGTACGTCTCACTTTTGGAGCAAAAACTGCTTAAAACAAACTATCATAACGTACTCTATGACAACGTCATCCAAATCACGAAGCCCGAGTGGTGAGGAGGCATGTATTGCTGAATCATTCAGTTTGACAATCCTGAAACGTGCATCAGCATCGATGGGGTGACCGTCGTCTTGAAAAACGAATTGTATTGAAGCCGGTGACAGAGAAACACACGTAAATTCAAAACTCTTCCAGGGCCAGGTGACGATGTGGCTGGGCACGATAGTGAGGAATGGCACTGCTCCTACATTTTAGAAAAATAAACCGATAGTGTACCAGCAAAAGTGAAGGAGTTAAGTTACATTTTTCAACAAAAGGTGAGTTTGAATTATTTTTTTTAGCTTAAGCTTTAGCTTTTTTAGTTTTCTTAGTTCTTAGATTTTTTGTTTTTAAGCAAATGAAAAAATGTCAGAACTAATTAACGAGTGCTGTGAGACGGACCTGCATCACTGATCCCAGCATTCGCATTGTGGACTATATACCCGTCATTTGGACGAATTATTTAATATGCCTCTCTTTCTGACGTACAGGACTAATCACTTGTAACCTGAAACTTTTCCGCACTAACTAAAAGCAAGCCCCTACGAGCAGGGGGTGCCAAACTATAAGACCACGTGAAGTATTCGGAGCTCTTAATGGTAGGACACGGGAAGATACACCGATCCATATTACAGGTGGCCTTGCGTTTTATTCTGAGGGGGTTAGAGTTAAAGTTAGGATTAGGGCTGATGCTGGGGTTAGATAATGAGAAAAGGTACCGGCTTGAAATTTGGCGCAATGTCACTTGTCATATGGGGGGATGGAGGGTAACTATTCCCATTTCCTAGCCAGGTGAATATTTCCGGCAATGACAAGGGAAACTGGAATGGCCATTTCTGGCTCATTAGCCGTCGTCAGGCAGTCATACCCAACCCAAGGTGGTGTACCACTGAGGTTGGAACCCACGACCTGTTGAGTAGAAGTCCAAGGCTCTGATCATTGAGCCACGGGTTCGTTATCTTGCCGGTTTAGATCGGGAATATTGACTCGCATTGTTTTGCATTTAACGGTTTAAGAACTTTTGAAGGCGAGCTGCCGGAAACAGAGAAACGGGCTTATTCCCCTGCGGCTTGACCCCATGCGGTGACGCGCGTTTCCTGACCGCCTAAATTTGTAAAAATTATGGACTACAACAGGTGACTCCTACGAATGAGGAAGACGTTGAGCTAGGACTATTTCGTAATTTAAAAGATCACACCAGACTTGACAGTTTCAAAATCTCCTGAAAGACAAAATGTTCCAGCCTCGGGTACAATAAGGGCGAATACTCAAGGAACTGGTAAGCAACTGTCATGGCTCTCATCTTCTGAATACCTTCCCCCAATGGAGTAATTTTGTATAGCAGCTCTGACATTCCATCCACCATACTCCAGAATCTCTTCTTATTTCCTGGTCTTTGTACTTACAGTATCTATTACCTGACTAACCCCTCGCTGGAAATTTAATCAGCTTAACAATGGAGAAGAGGGCCTTTTGAGACTGGAGTATGTAACAGGCTGAGATCTAACTATGTATTGAGGAAAATGCCACTACGGGTTAGTATACATTCGGCCGGCCGAAGTCAGCATGAATAACTTTGTACGTGTCTGCTAGTCTTTTTGCACGTGAACTACACACCAGCGTTACTGATAAGGCATACATAATAGGTCTATTGCAATCTCTAGTCTGAGGTTCAGGAAACATAGTTATCACAACTTTCAACCTATTCATTCAAATTGCCCTACCCCTCACGCCGGGTCAGCAAAAATTATTGCTCAATTAAAACAAAATACTCCAGGAATTCATAGATACAGAGCCAAACTCTGAAATAATATTCAAAATTTTTCGATAAATTTTTAAATGAGAGGATTACGCAATTGAAGCCGAAATAATGGCATAATGGATTTTAAAACAAAAAAACATCTCTCCAGGAACCTCTGCTCGAGTGTCGGTTTCGACAAAGTCCAAGGTGGCACAAGGATGATTACTTGTGCGTGAATTAGATTCTACTGGTAGTAGACAAGCGCTGCAGCTACCGCACTCTCTCCTTCTCCCCCACCTGCACTCGCTATGATAACCAGGCCAAGAAGACCAGAGGCGGGAGAGGACGCAGAGAGCCGGCGCGGTCTCAGTCGCCCCTAAATTTGCTGCCGCGCCTGGCTTGGATCCCACGGAGTGGGAGTGCCATAGGGACCCCATTAAGAAGGAGCTATTGCACCCTAACTCCCAGTCCGCTAGTCGGCCACTTCACACAAACACGCAGTGGGTTGACCATGCTGTCCGAGTTATCCTGCCATTTGGAAACCTTCCGAGCCATGGCTTTTAGCGCAACGGGATAATTTCAAGCGCTTCATATGGTTTATAGTGAGGAAAATGCGCTGAGCCGTCAATCGCACACTCTCCCCCACCCCCACAATCAGACCACCGTCCGAGCCGGTCAGTCGTCTGATACGGAAGTGGGCACCGCTGCTGGTGACCTCTTCTACGCATACTACGTACACGACCAGGCTCCAAAACACAAGCACCAGGATTGCACACAACAGGGGTTTGAGCGGCTCACATCTCACATTTGTGAGAGCGCTGGAGCTCACGTTAAAAAGGAGCCATCGCAGCCTAACTCTCAGACCACAAGTCAGCCACTCCACACAACACACCTTGGACTGACTGCGAGGTTTCAGTGTAATTGTCAGTTGGAATACTCCCAAGCCACGGCTTTTAGCGCAACGTGATTGCTGCAAGCGCGTCAGATTGGGTATGGTGAGAAACATGCACTAGACCGTCGACCGTACTCTCTATTCCCATTCCTAGGCTCCAGCCACTGTCGGAGCCGGTCAGTTCATTGATGTGGGAAATGGGCGATGTTTAGTTCACAATTGACCTCACACAATGGGTTAGGCACAAGATGAACTGGAACGAAGGGTAACGAAGGGGGCAGACTGATCCCAAAACACGCGTTAGGTGGACTGAGCAGTCCGTGCGGGCCATAACTACAGTTGTGCATAGGGGGCGGGGGAGGGGAGGGGTGGTTGGTATGCCTGGACGAAGCCCTCGCGGCGCGCCAGTCACTGCACCCGATCCCAGCACCAATTGGCTGACAGACTCGGACAGTCGACGGGTGCATGGCAAATGGAAGTGAAAGTGAAATCACCAGTGGGGAATCCATTCTTTCGGCATGTAAGCGCATTCCTTACCACCATAAATTTGATCTTCTTGAATCTACTACGGTGCGGCAAACGTCCAACTTTGGAAGGTTGTCAAAGTATGGCATAACTCGGTTCTGCTGAGAACTGAGAGTCAGGCTGCGGTAGTTTCTTGTTAATGTGGCGTTTAGAAAAATCTTAGGCGTAGGAGCTTCGATCCTTTATTTGTGAAAAGATGTTACATGCTGTAGGAGCCAGGCTGCGCGTGACACATACATAGGAACTGTTAACCTATCTGAGCCACGGCGTCTGAGCCATCTCCGGTTGTCTTAGCATCGAAGATATGTGGGTGAAGGGGAGGGGGGGAGAGTGAGGTGTATGCTTCACAGGTTTGTTTTGGTGTTAACTAATTCACGCGCACGTAACCACCCTGCACCCACCATGCTGTGGGGCACACGGTGAACGTCGTCGTTCGCGAAAGTCATTTTTCTTACATCTGGCAACTGCATAGGTGTAAGTTAAATCACACCTTCTAAAATGGATAACCACATGAATGCACAGCCTATGCTATTTTGCAGGAAGTCACGCCTTATTCAATGTTTGCAGATAGAGGAAAAAGGCATACTAAAGGTTTGAAAAGGTTTGCGATTCTGATAATTCGCAATATGATTAGATTTAGGTTCCTGTACCTTGTAATCCTGCAGTTTTCTAGTGCTGTCCACAAGACATACAGTGCCAGATTGTAAGCGCACAGATAGACCTCATTATTGGAGGCATGTCATGCTATGGCACTTTCTTGAATGTATATAATTCACTACTTATTTAAATATCATTAATAAAAAGTGTATCATTTTTTTATCAAGTTAAGGAGTTAGTAAAATTGTAGGTCATGTTTCATAGGAGAAGAAATATACGAAGACTAAGAAACGGAAATGCTTCCCTCCTGCAAACGAAAGCTTAAAGCAAATGCAATTTCTTATACTGCACGTATTAGAAATGAAGGTTGGGATTGCGTAAATGCCCCCCTCCGAAAGGACCCGGGAAAAAGAACTACTCGCAATAGAGGTGGTTTTGCGCTAAATTCCAGAGATGGTACGTTTAAGGTTAGTTAAAGTTAGGACTCGGGAGCATTTGTGTCTTTCCTAGAATTTTTGTGCGTGGTCGTTGCTATTGCGCGGGGGAAGGGGAGTAGTGCCTATTTCCCTTGTCCTGTCGGGTGAGAGGGAGGGGTGCATATGGGCAATTCCGGTAGAAATTAATTTCACCTATTCATCCTTCAATTACGCTTGCATTTATGCAGGAATGGAACATGAGGGAAAATATCCCAACTGCCTAGGTGGTGAGGTTTTCAGAACGACATTTTAACAGGTGTCCGTAAAGATAATCCTTTTAAATCTGTCTTATAGCCTTACTTGAAGGATATGTACCACTTAAAAGGGAAGTGCAACGGTATGCTTAATGTTTCATGGATTATGTCAAAGTACTGCAACTGTAATTCAGATGATAACGTTCATGAGAAATAAACCTTGGCAGAAGTCGGAATATTCATCCGATCTGTCGGGACAGTCGGCCTTCCCATCGCAAAATTGGTGCGTTTGTCGGCAACTGCTTTCCCTGCACTTGGCGTAACCCGGAGGACATGCATCCTCGATGACTATGCCGATCTCCTCTCTATCGCCAGTTATGGAGATACAACTGGAGGGGCGGGAGAACGAGAAAAAAACTTGAGAACTATAAAGATATCAAGCAGAAAATTATGGTGGGGGGGGGGAGGACAAGCAATAAACGAAATCAAAATTGGTTCTCAAAAAAACTCGAAATGAAATTCCATTAAAAGATGAGATAAATAATGAGAAATATGCAAACATATTTTGTGCTAGCATGCGCGTAAACAGTGAGAACTATTCTGTAGGCCCACTTCAGCAAGAACGCATTATGCGACCCCACTCAGAGCACGAAGGAGAGATCAGCGTGGAATACGCGGTCATATTACACGCCAAACCAAACCTTACTCTATCCATTTTGTTCGTTAGGGTTAGAAGGGTTGCACAATACTTCGTTGGCCGCAGGAGGACCAAATTATCGGGTTACCTGATAACTATCCAAGCGGCAACTAGAAAAACGCCGCAGTAGGTTCAAAAGGTATCAGTTTTACTGTGATAATGAAAGATCGCACAGAGCCGGCCTCATTCTTGCTCCCGTCGAGGGTCCGGGAACAAGTGGGTCAAGTTAGGTAGGAATGACGTCGTGCATTAGTGGTCGGCGTGTCGTAAAACCACCGGCTCTCACAAGCCGCACACGTGTCGGGACAACAAGCTATTGTGCCACCCTTCTAACCCGATAACGACTGCTAGCCCCAACGAACGCAATGGATAGAGTGAGGTTGGCACTCTCTTTTACTTCATTTAGCCCTACCCATAAAACCCCTATCACCACTGGTCCAGTATTAGTCACTGACCTATCAGTTGTTCCCTTGTTGGGGTTTGCATATGACGTTTTTCACCTGATTTCTCTATGTTCAACATTATTTTACTAGCTTTTGAATTGGAAGTCAGGTTAAACAGTTCTAAAAAAGTCTTGGTGTTACTCTTTATATGTTAAGATACGTCTTCACGTTAACTATTAGAAATTTATCAGCTCACCTGCAGAAATAAAGTGAAAAAGGATATTTGGTTGACCTTGCACGCCAATAATTATTTTTCACTGAAATACCCATATTGGTTTCAGTTGTCATTAAAAAAACCTCCCTAGCAGAAAACTTAGCTAATATTGATCTTCTGAAATAAATACTATTAAAGAGACGAGAAAATCCACATGTTCGAATTATTTTCTCACTTATAGAAGTGGGCACGTAATGGTTGGGGAGAAACGGTTATTCAAGGGGCCACCATAGTATACCAAGCATAAAGGTGCCGGGCTAAAGGACTAAGACCGGTCGCACGAGTTGCACCACACCAATGTCAGTTTAGCCCGGCAAACTAACAAAAGATCGACATGATTGGATAGATTCCACATTTTAACAACATACGATGCCGTCCATTTCATTTGCACGACAAGGTTCTCAAGCAGTGGTCTTGAAACTGAGAAAAGAACATAATTTTCCTCCGACTTAGATTCTCCTTCCAGATATTTGATTGAGAACCTTTCCAGTATGCATCTAGTCATGCCGATGGTAGAGTTGAACTTCATGAACGATGGGCAAATTATGCTGTCACGCAATTAGGAGAATTATTATTCGCCAAACTTTCCAGAATCTTGGTCTCTTCTGACCACGTCAGGTTGCGGTAAGCCGCAGTGCACATTAAACGGCGGAGGAGGTAGAGATTAAATGGCTTATCTCCAACAAGAAGCCGAACTACTGTCTTACTCACTAAACTCTGTGATTTTTAAAAGAGGAAACCTGCTCTAGTTCGCGGGTGGCGTGTATCTATAGATGCTGCGACTCGGGTGTCCTAAAGCATGTGAGTTATGGACGAACAAATCAGGTCACCAACCTGCTAGTTTGGGCCAGCATTTGAACGCCCATTCGGTAAAAAAGGGACTAGAACCTCCCCCATAATAAAAGTGAGCTTGAGTTCTATCCCATAGAGATGAGAGTTAAGTTTTGGACGAGGTGGGGCCAGGAGTAAGTTTACGGTTATGGTTGAGGTTTCATTAAGAAACACAAAAATTGACATCCTCCCTGCCATTTAGTGCAAGCACACCTATGAACCTGCAATGGGTTCATATTACCTTGTCTCACAGCCAATTCGAAGTAAATTTTGATGAACTTAAAAAAATATACGTACAAGATGGTCACACTTGCGAACGTTGTGCTACCCACCGGTTGGAGGGGAGAGTAGCTGCAAAGACCTACCTGATACTTGTGTCATCCATGTCTCTGAGGCCCTGCGGGGCACTTATTTGAGTCGTTGTTGCGTTAAATTTCCTCACACTGAAGCGCGAGTCCTCACTGACTTCACGTTTATTCTGGCTGAAGACTACTCTAACGTCTTGGTCTTTCGGGTGTATGCAGATGAACTCGAACCGCGTCCACGCAGGTACTTTGACATGACTGGGCCTGATTATCACACCGGGCTTCGGTTCTGCAGGAGGAAATTAGAAAGAGGAGAGCAGATGTGATTATTCATCCTATTATTTGACTAATTTGAAGGAGTTTTTGCCAAGTAGAAGATGATTACCTGCACATAGACTGGGGTGTTCATCGGATCGATCCACGCAGTCAGGATGATAGTCGCAAAACTTCGAAACTGGGATGCACTGCCCATTGCGACAGGTGTCGTATGTGGGAGGACAGGGGTTCTTGATGGTGATGCTCACTTTTGCCTTCTCGCCGGAATTTAAAATGCACCTGCAAACGTAAGGAAGGCCGTTTTTCAATCAAGAGTGGGTGAGCAATACGGAAGTATTTACAGTTGATATTATTCTTCTACGTTGGAACAATATATGCATGCTTATGTTGCCAAAAAGATGTTAGTAGAAGCAAATGGGGTATTTCGGTTACTGCCGGGTCGAGTAGGCCCGAAGTTGCAGTCTGGATAAATTCTACTGTACGCTCCTGATCGAGTAGGCACTTCTTAACGGGCTTTGTTGAACTCATCTGATTAATTGATCACTATAGGTTTGATTCTGTACTTAGTGTGTACTATGCAAGGCTGTTTGCTGCTGCAGGTTTCTCCAGTTTCATACTGATCGATTGTTTTTCCAAGCAATCAACCCGAGTCCTTTCCTTTATTTTCCTTCCACTGATAATTACTTCTAACACACCCCTGATCAAATCAGCCTTGGTACTTATACTGTCTTAATTATTTAGAGCTAGACCTACAAGCTAATATGTGATTTGACTGAACAGTAGTTTTCATAACAATAACACTGACAATGTTTAGCTTTCTAAAGAGGACCTACTATTCTCGCGGTAAAAGGGAGTTCATCAGATTTGAATAATCAATTTGATCCAGTTGTGAAAACGTCAGTGGCCTCGGTGGGAGTTCTATACATGGCAGCAAGGGGAAGGCTTTAGTAGAACCAACGCTCTGACCACTCGAGCTAAGAGGCCGCAGTCAAAGCCATAAGTTTAATCACACTTGGGGTCAAGTTATCCACTCAACCGACTGCACCACCACCAATTCTGGTACAGCGAGCTGACTACCCAAGCAGGATTTCCTAAGCAATAAATCTAGAAGCCACCATTTGATTACTAGGTCCAATTAATTAAAAGGGGTTCTGGAAGACTTAAATAATTCATTCGGCCCCATTGTGAAAAACTCGGCGGACATCGAGAATTCAAAACTAAGGTTGTACATCCGTATGGCACGCCTTAGGTGGAAGTTCACGCCCAAGCTAATGCGTACTTTCAGCACCAATCGACTGAGAGGCTCATTGTGGTCGCTGGTGTATGCGGGATGGAAGAGCAAATGAGGTTGCTACTATGGCACCATTCCTCCTGACAATTCAGTCCATAAGGAATTATACTAAACCCAACGCTTTTGAGCTTGATAAGATGTTTTACAAGTCATCACTCAAAGGCTTGACATCTGGCACAATAATTCTGTTCTTTCTGGGAGCCGAAAAACTCGTGCTTTGCGTTATATTGAAGCGGCCTATATACGGCGGGTGAAACCGGATCTGCGTAAACAATTGGCGCACGTGGTCAGCCTAAATCTTCCTTCGTAAATTCTAGCTCATTGATTTACAAATTTCCACTTACCTTGTCCTTTCCCCCGCATATTGTTAAAATTACTTATTTTATTTCTTAGTCTTACGGCACTAAACCACTGACTGCTGTTTTGCATCGATTTTTCTGTACTTCTTTCAATTTCCTGTATTCTTTCATTCGTTATCTGTGTTATGCGGGGACAGGATGCAGGTGATGAGCTGTGGTGCAATTCGTTGAGTCCAATAAATCCTGCTCTACTCGCTTGCTTTAACTTCATACCGGTGAAAAATGCTTCGAATTTCCAAATTGTAACTGTCACGTGGTGGGTGAGGGGAAAGAATGTGAGGTAGATGCTGCTGTGAAAGCTTCCTTCGCCGTCAAATAACTCAATTGCCATCGTGGAGACTGTGATAAGCCTGGTCTGCGATGTGAAGGGTGGATTGGTGAAAAAGGGAGTACTAGTGGAAGGCCCACTGAAGGTTGCAATGTTTAAGGACGGGAAATGGTAAAAATAGGAAGGCAGGCGGTTGAAAGGGGAAGCAACACAGAAAGTCAGCTGTCTTGGGACGCTGGCAGGTGGAGTTGGGCATTAAGTCAACTTGCTATCTCAGGAAATTCTAAAATTTGTTTTCTATTCGAAAGGATGACTAAAGTAGGGTTGTTAGATGAATTATCGTGCAGCATAATCCAAGATACTTCAGCCGTGCGAGGATGAATGAATGAAAGAATGAATGAATGAAAGAAAAATCCACATTCTCTAATAAATGATTACTTACGGCGTACCAATTTTGTTCATTGACTTTCGAAATTTCAAATACATTTATTAAAAAAACATGCATATAAATATACTTGCTTGTACACATTTTGTAGAAAGTAATGGCTAATTCCAATTTCTTTTTACTTTAAAAATGGGTATATTTCGGTTTAATTTTTTTTCAACTGCGGAATAATTTTGAACCCGACTACCGTTACACTTGGCTTCAGGGTTTCCTAACTAAATTGTCTAGCCAAAGGTTAATATTTCTGTACGCTGTACGTATTAGGTGGCCTAATGCTCATAAAATTTTGCATTTGATGTGGAACCTGGTGTATACTTTATAAGCAGTAATAATAAATGAGCAGATACGATGCCTTATGAATGAACATATTATGGTCTTAAAAAATTTCATAATTTGAAACTTTTTCAAAACTAAGAGGCGTAATTTGCTACAAAATATTTTGCTACACGTTTTGTATAAAATAGATTTAAGTTTATAAGGATATAGAAAATGAATGAAAAAATGTTTAAATAGTCATTCTTTAAAGAAAGTACTTTTTGCAAACGGCCGGTAAGATGCTCTTTCAAAAGCCAGCATTCTGACGTAACTGGCATATCTAAGGATTATTCTGCACAATACTTCGGATGAAAACCCAATTTAAGTAAAACTTTTGAATAGAAAACACATATCATGATTTTATGAGATAACACATGTACTCTAGGTACAGATGTCCACCTTCGATCGCCCTCTCATTTTCTAGTGTTATGATTGCTGTTCACCAGTAGCTTATTGAGATGAACTGTCTGAACTACGCTTTATTTTATGGGTAGCCCGACTGTTGTCTTACTTTAAGGGCCTGATATTATGTAGTCTGCATCATTGTTCTGGTGCATATTTCTAACCAGGTTGAGTGTGTGGGCAAAGCCAGGGCCAGTTTATATGAGATCACTTACGATAATTGCGATAGTTCGTGGATCACAGTAGTATCGTAAATGCGTAAAGGGACCTTGAGTCAGGTTGATACCCCAAACAGGATGATGAGTAACTTCAATTTTAGCCACAAAGTGGGTGTGGGAACGTGCCGTAAAAACGAAGTTGTTTAAACAAGAAAGCTATGTTATTTGGGAATGAGTAAGGGTGAGCTTAGACTTACTCAATAACAGTATCATCACGTGATCTCAAACCATCCTCTGCCGACACTTGAATGATGTTTGGTTTAAGCCGAGCCACCTGAAAGCGCGAATCTCCCTCGATCGGTCTTTTTCCCATCTGCAAAGATGAGCCTGGGTCCGCTATCTAAGGAGGCGATACAGAGGAAGGAGATGGGTACCCAGGGCGACGTGACGATGGTATCCGGAGTCACCACTACTCCTACTGCAGCCGCTGAAAAACGTTGCGAAAAAGTCAAAAAGATCTCACGAGAGGTCAAGGTATTACAGCAAAATCTGACAGCTTCACATAGCTTGTTAAAAAATTTGTTTGCGCCTGGCCATGCTTGATTGGTGTTGATAATATTTTTTATTCAGATATTTATACCGGTTTGCGTTAACTGAAGAATGAGCATTACGTAGCAATCTCATTCGGTCCACAAAATTTAGGAGTTAAGATTTCGCACGGGCAACATGATACCGGAATACCAATTTCAATTAACTGTGATATTTTTGTTTAATTTTAATAGTTTTTGACAAAATTTCAATGTCACATTTGAAGGTCTTCTGGCAACCTGTTAAATAGGTAGATGGGTAAAAATAAATCTATCCCTATAAACGAGCGAAAAATGATTGTCTTGTTTAAATGAGATTGCGACGCCTTCAAAACGTCATCAAGTGTTATTCGATCGATATCGATCGAAGGGATACAACAAAGAGAGGCCGCTATGCCTTAGTCACTGTGACTGAAGCCGGACGAAAGGATTAAAGTGATAAACTTAAACTATGCTTCACGGCTTGTTTACATCCTATAGTAAATAGTGTTCATTAAGTAGTGATCCCGATAACCCATGACTTTAAATAGTGAAAACTACGGCTTTCGAAATAATCAGCCCAAACCAAAAAATAATACGACAGAAAAAGTAGCTGATTGTATCTCCTGCAGATCAGCGAGGTCTGCCTTACGTCTGAATACTAGAAGGCTATAACAATTGAAATTATTAGTAACGTGTCTTGAAAAATTGGAATACCTCGATTAGGTTACAATCTATAGGTCCCTCAGTGAGTAGTTTTCAGGACAGGGCAAAAACAAAAAGAAATCAAGACAATTGTCTCAGTTTAGTCCACATCTTAAGCACTGAATTACGGTTTCCCCATGCGTTGCAATACTTAATTTAGTTAGACAGGGGCATAAGACCCGCCCTCCCCCCGGTAATACAGGTGGATTTGCTCAAAATTAATAGAAGTGTAAATATTAGCGAGTCATAACCGTAACCTTACCCAAACCTTAACACAAACTAAACGAAAACTTAATTCCAACCCTTAACCTTAACCTAAACTCTACCCATAATCTGCATTAAAAAGATACCTTAACCCCAGCCCCTCCATAAATTAATGCAAGGCCCGAAACAAAGAGATTCCTATTCCAGTGCGTTGCCCTAAATTTTTCTCCTTTTCCTGTGAGACTCTGATTTAGTTGTTATGCACTGTTCGCGTTTTAACTTGGAAAAGTGCTGTGAGTATAACCAGCGATACCTCTAAATTTGAATTAATTAAGAAATTTTCATTTTTTTCAGTGGTTAATACAGAAACCTGACCAGCAGGCCCATTTTGAGGGTGAAAGTCTGGATGACGAGGGAAATTTCACGCCATAGGAATTGGCGATATTATTCCCCATACAGCTTCTACTACCATTAACTACTACTACTACTACTACTACTACTACTACTACTACTACTACTACTACTACTACTACTACTACTACTACTACTACTACTACTACTACTACTACTACTACTACGACTACGACTACTACTACTAATACTACTACTAATACTGCTACTACTATTATTTCTGATACTACTAATACTACTACTAATACTGCTACTACTATTATTTCTGATACTACTACTACTACTACTACTAATATTCCTACTACTTCTACTTCTACTGCTAATACTTACTATTACTATTACTACGACTGCTAATAATACTAAATATACTTATACTAATAGTACTATTACGAATGCTTCTAGTACTAATAGTACTATTTATAAAAATACTAGTATTTCTTCTACTCATAGTGCCTCCCTTACTCTCCAGCTCACAGATTAGGCTAGTACGTATAGCGTTTTAATAATTTGCTAGAATAATGGTACCGCCACAGTTGTGCATTTATTTGGGTCTGCTTAATAATGACCTATCCAGTTGGCCATTTTTTAATTGTCTCTTGAGTTGGCCTTCTTGTCTGGCGGCGAACATTATGCACGCACAGTTTTCAAGAAGACATGCTGTCCATGGGAATTAAAACATCTTTACTAAGGTGGCATCTTACATAAAAAGAGCTTCGTGGTGCACTTCAAGACTCGATTCTTAACCTTACTTACTATGATCCACGAAATGCTGTCAAGTAAAATTGTATCCTACCTGTTAAAATCATATGGGATCTTGAATTTTCGTCTGTACGCAAACAGTACCCAGGTAAACTACTAGAAATATTCATGTTAGAGTCTCCTTATGAAAAATAGCCCAATTAACCAATACTTTTTTTAACTTATTGGAAACTGGAAATCTCCTAAGCTTAAGTTACCTAATACCATCCTCTCTTTTATAACAACGGACGTTTTCCCCACAATAACGTTCTTTTAGCAAATTTACCTTTAAATTGCTGTTTCCCTCAGTAAGACTTTAAGTCATAAAACTATGGTTTAACAAAGCCACGTGTACTTGGCGGTAGCAGATCTTTTCTGACAGGACGTAGCGTTCCGCTTTACTTTGTTTTGGCTTCATCCTACAGCATTCAGCTATTTATGTCCTGTTGTTTCGTTAGGGCTGGCTGCAGACCTGAAGTCCGCCAGAAATAACTATTCGAGTTCTCCTGATCATTATGGATGCGATCCTAAACTACGCATACGCTGAATCCAAGCCTGATTCACAGTCTCTATCGTATGCATAAACTATAGTGCATTAACAATGACAGTCGTTCCCAGATGGCCATTTCTGCACGTATTAAAGGGGCCTTTAGACGCATACTAGTGGTGTTGTTTCTATTTTGTTTTATAAGACTGCCAGATTACATGCAGATTGTAGCCTAGTTAAACACGCATCAGAATGATCTAGAAAATATCATTTTCAGTGACCAACGGATGCGACTGTGAGATGGAG
The DNA here is from genome assembly GCA_017591395.1 of Schistocephalus solidus. Lineage (NCBI taxonomy): Eukaryota > Metazoa > Platyhelminthes > Cestoda > Diphyllobothriidea > Diphyllobothriidae > Schistocephalus > Schistocephalus solidus. The sequence continues at coordinate 232,213 of WEDG01001931.1, read as the reverse complement.
CTGGGAGGATGGTTAGTTAATCCAATATTAAAACTGACTCACTGTCACAGAAACTTCCATCTTCGTCAGAGCCGTCACAGTCAACTTTTCCATCGCAAAAGTCTCCTCTGCTGCGACATTCACCACTTCGACAAGGTAACTGGCCTTGCGGACATGTTCGCTCCACGACGAGGGTGATCTCGCGTCGATCGCCGTTCGCATTGACACATCTAAAAATGATTAAAGCAAGGAAAATTCAGTAAAATTTAACTTCTTTTACAAAGCGAATTTTTTGTTCTCGCTTTAGAATCAATTCATGATACAACACACGCGAAAATATTTAAAATAATTTAAAATTGCTTAGCCTGGGCGGAGTGTTATGAGGTACGCATGGAACCCTTAAATTTCATAAAGGTTAACACGATTTTCTTGACAAATACAAAAAAACTTAAACGAGAGTGCGTGAGGATGACATATTTCGAAAAGGCATAATGCATTAAATATGAAAAGGTGGCAAATTTTATCGATTTATTATTAGTCTGATGACGAAGACCGTGCGGGAAACATACTTTTAGTTTGAACTTGCAATATTTTCCTATGTATCCGAAAGTGTTTCTCCGAAAGGCTGAACACGAGGAATGAATACTACTCGGATCTGTTTGAAAGGGGATTAACTTAAAAAAATCCGTCGGAGTAGTCAGTGACTTTGCTTTGTGGTCACTTAACTAAAAACCCGGGGTTGATTTCCCTGCTCTAGATTGCTGAGCAGGAAAAATGACTTAAACACTTTTGAATCCCTGTAAACTTTGCCTATGGAAAAATGCCAATTGTAGGAACGATATCCCGCAGTTGAGTTAGCATACGCAGATAAGCGTGGTCTAATCACTTCCAATGAATATAGTAAGACACGAATTCGCATGAAATGTAACTGCAAGGAGCGATGTGATTGCTGGGGTAACCTAGTTTTCGGCTAGCGCCTCCGAGTGACGAAGGTGAACATTAAACATCAGAGATTAATGAGCCTGCCATGCAACTAGTACACCGCATGTGTCAGATTTTTCCGTTATCTCCCGTGAGCTCAAACCGTAAGCTGCCTGTGGCTAGCCTGGGTCACCAAAACGACTGCCTGGTTGGCTAGCTTATATGGCTGGCACCGCGTATATCCCCCTGGTGAGATTGCACACCTCGAAGAAACAGGTGTGAGACTGTATAAGCTGAACATGCAAGTTGATCGAGTGGGCATCTGACAGTCACGCCTAGCGAACCCGCTTCGCTACAGAAGCCCACAATCTTGACCCAATAAAAGTCAAACTCCTGGTCAGGTGAACTGGGGCGCTCTCACATGTGAATCTTGGTATAACTTTAGCAACAGAATAGGCTTAACTGCAACTGCTGAGAATGAAAACATTAAGAAACCCGGCCCACAGCCACAAACAAGAATGTGTTAACGCCAACTAGCGAAGTGAAACCTGGTGTAATAGGTATAGTTCGATCAACCGCCATATTCGATTACTCGGAGAGTGTATGCTGGCAATGAAGAATCTTAAAAAAAGACAAATTACACAAAATTATTGGCTTCTTCTGGCGATCGCAGGCCCTGCGGTGCGATCACACGAATGGTGGTCATGTTCAGATGAACGACACGGAACCGCCTGTCCAGTGCCAATGGTCGGCCCTCAGGGAGGGTATAGACTACCGGTTGACCACCACGGGTAGATGTGCAGTAGAAGTCGAAACTCCTCCAGGGCTTTGTAAGGATGCGGTCGGGCAGGAGGATGATACCGGTTTTTTGGCCTATATGCACCAAGAAGAACATTTAAAAGACACCTGACATTAGCACTGTCAAAGTATTAGCAAGGAGTGACTAACGGATAGACATTCAGCAGTCGATACGTGTCTTGGGTACAGCCAAAGGAGATTGAAATGCAGAATTTTGGTTATTTTGTCACATTAAGCCGGTTCAGGACTCAAATGGTGGATCGTTTGACTCGAGTGGGTAGTAAACGGATGTACATACCCCCTTTAAAATAGGCATGCAACGCAAATAAGATCTTTTCCTGTTTATATCTTAGCAGCCACAGATTCTCTTCTAAAAAGGCCAAAATTACCACCATCCCCATGCTACAGTTGGTTCTTGCACAACTATGGTTAAGGAGAACTGAGTACGCATATGTGGTCTATAGCAGGCTCATCTGGAGTCAAAGCTGAAATGTGCTGCTGATAATGACAACCAGACCACGGACCACTTCAGTCGCCCTAGTAATATTAATCGATTATTGATTTTTCAACCCCTTGATGAGACTCTACACTGGAAATCCCAAAGTTGAACTCTGTGCCCCACATGGCTCAAGCCGCATATGATTGCTCCTTGGCGTTTTCGTCATGCTCGCCGGTGTAAAAATTCTTTAATAGATGCGCTGTAAGGCACGAAGGCACCGCTAAGTTGACATGAGAAAGACCATTCGCATCGCCTTCTCTAGAGAGCAAGGCTTACCCAGTTAACACAATTCTCAAATAGTTTTACTGAGAGCGTGCACTTTTCCCGAGACCCTTATACTCGCAGGCATCTGCTGATTTCAGGTGGGACCTGAAGATAGCACCCAATTACTTGGCTGTTTACCGGAAACTGTAGTGCACAGACTTCCATACTTGATCCTCGCGGACCAGTTTTGCTACCGGCACGCAATGGGTGTCGGAGGAGATTTTGGGTTAGTTTGATGCAGGTAAAGTCTTTATTTTGGTATTGTTCACTGCCCTCAGAAATCGCTACAGCACACCTAGGCAGGAGTGGTCCTCGTTGATCAATGCAAATGAACTGCCGCAGTGCCAGTGTCAGGAAATGGAGATATTTTTTGTCTGCAGATAAATGCTAAAAGTTAATCAGCGCAAATATTTGCAGGCAAGGAAGTGTCCTTTGGGAGAATGATTGGAATGCCTTCTAAGTGTGTAGCTTGGCAGAAGATACGCGAACACTCTGCTGTTACTAAGAAAATGGGACTTTTATCCAAGAAGACTCTTTTATATTTATTTTTGTTTTTATGGATATTTTTTCCAGGAAATGAATGGACTCAACTTGCTACCTCTAGCGGATAGTGATGCAGATAAAATTAAATGTAAGCAAGCAGTTCATTTGAGTTTTTACAGATAACATATTCGCAATGGACAACAGAACCTCTAAGACCACAGCATCTGATGAATTTAAACATATCAACTTATGGATTGATGCTAAAGATGTTTTTTTCTGAATGATTAATTCCAAGTTTGCGAATTAATTGCTTCGGAAATTAAACAAGGCAGTAGACGCCTTTGTTCGAAACATCAGCATATTAGTTAATTCACACCAGAGAGATGGTATTTTCCCACAGATAAATTACAATTGACTTGCTCTGAAACACAATGATTTTGAAAATCTGGTCAATAATGAAACCAAGAAGGAAGGTAACGCAGTCAGTGATTCAGTCCCAGTAGATTCGTGTAGTCTTCTGACAAACGATGCATACTGATTGCATGGGAATGGCTGTGACTATGAAGACACCTCCATAGCCGAAGTTGAGTCACAACATACCAATGTCCCCACAGAATTGTGGGTGTTCGTCAGATCCATCCGTGCAATCCTTGCGTCCATCACAAAACTGAGATTTTGACAAGCAAGTTCCATCTCGGCACTGACACTGGCCAATTGCGCAGATCTGCTCAACAGAAATCTGAATTTCCTTTTGCTTGCCACTGGAGATGTAGCAACTGGGAATGGAAGAGTATAAATTAGCATCTCAGCAGGATTACAAAATGTTGAAGGCGAATTGGATCAATAGAAAAGGCCTTGGTGATCGGGAGAGAGAGAGAGAGAGAGACAGAGAGAAAAAGAGAGCGAGAGAGCAATAGGCAACTTACTAAATAAGCATTGGTTTTTCCATTTCAAAAAGACCTTGGGGGGCGGTAGCCTGAATGGAATAGCTTTGAGGTCTTGTAATCTGAAAACGCAGATCGGAACTAAGAGGAGTGCGTGTACGGACATCAATTAGCTCAGGACGGGACCCAGGCGGTCCCGTGCAAATAAAAGAAAACGGACGCCAGGGTCGTTCAACGATCGTCGCAGGCCTGATGGTTATTTCTTCAACGAGAGACACTAAAAATAGCGACAAGACCTTCATTAGAGCTATGCATGTCAAAAAGATTGTTTCGAAGTTAACAAATTAGATGTAAAGGAGGACACTAATGGATAGCGTACTCAAGCAAGCTTCTATGCCTGAGGTTGTACATATCTTTTTCTATGTAGGTGTCCTAAAGATCATAAATACCAATTATTTTTTTTAGTTTGAACTCAGACAATACCGAAGTCTCAACAGAGGGAAAGCAAATGCTCCAATTTGCACGAATACCTCCACTAACCAAGCCAACAGAGACTGTTCGCCAGCTGTGCAAATAGTCGGTTTTGGTGACTATCTTGTATGTGAGTCCTTAGGCAGACATGATATATTAGGGTTAGGTTTTTGACTGAACTCAATAAAATTTTAAGGCGAAAGATTAGGTTTAAGGTTAGGGTTTGGTTAAAGAATAAGGTTAAGATAAGAGTAAGGATTGGGTTTGGGGTTAAGGTTAGTGCTAGATATAAGTTTTCTTGCCACAGACCGTGGTGCCCAATCCAAACCTCGTCTGTCAATAACCTCGGACTTCCTGCTTTTCGCACGTTCACGTCCCAGTAATTTGCTTTTTTTATATTGCGTCTGTTCCATCACCGCACAAAAGTAATAAAACAATCTTACGCTAGAAATACGAGTATTCTCAATGCCTTCAGCAGACTCTGTTAATTGCCTCGTTAACCTACCCCAATGATAAAACTAATATCAGCACCCCCTGTTTTACAAGTGCCCCTCTGTTTTATTTTCTCAGTGGACTTGCATATTAGATATTCGCAGATTTTGTTCTGTGACTCGCAGGACAAGTCAAATAAGGTTTTAGTGCTCGACTGATGAGCTCTCGGTGGCAATTATATCGGTAGATCAAGTCCGTTTCAGCAAATACTTATCTTAGCGATTGAGTCCTATATGTCTCCTGCATGTTTGAAAAATAACGAGACCCTGCTGGTTCTACATAAAATTCCTATCATAACCTTACAGAGAATAGTGAGTTTGATTTTTAGCGTCATAAATGCTGAGATTGAGTGCTGGAAAGGATTGAGGCAACCTAATTCGAGGAAAAACTATGAAGAACAGAATAATACCGAGGTTCTTAGTTGATTAAACTAAGGTTTGCCTCCTTCAACCAAACATATTTTCCGTTGGGAAGTCATTTTAACCAATATGCAGAAAGTGAACGATTACTTGCAAGCGTTTCTGAAGTACTCATATGTAGCGGGCTTTTTAATGGCATAATAGCGGTAAAATGGCTCTATGTGGACAATAATTCAGGCATTTTCGCATGAGCGAATATCGATGCATGCAAAAATACACTTATTTTATACCCGTTAACCACAAAAAACAAACAGCAAACAAAATAGCATCCACTGCCCTGTTTACATTGACCCATATGACCATTTCAGGCCATTTTTAAAACTGTTGCTAATTCTGCAAATACGGAAGTCTGCGAAGCAGGTCATCCTGATTGACATGGTTTACCAAAGGCCAAATAAGTCGAAAAGTAAAGATAATGGCAACAAACGTACCTGGACAAAGTAGCTTATTTTCATCGGAGCCGTCCGGACAGTCGATTTTACTATCGCAAAAGACTCCCACTGGTTTGCACGTGCCGTCGGCGCACTGATTTTGGTCAGACTGACATGGTGATTCAATTGATACCCTGATCTGTCTCCTAGCACCAGCGCTTGTCGAACATCTGGTAAAGTGACATATTCCACAGAAATTAACAGACTACAAGCATATATAGAAATTTGATTAAGGCCCGGTAATAGACACCCTCCCAGCCGCATTATAGCTGACCTTTGAATTAATTTTCACGGACCTTATGGTTAGGTTTTGGGTTAAGTTTAAAGCTAGGGCTACAGTTAGGGTAACTGGTAAAATTATGACAAGTTTCCCTTCCTGGAATTTAGCACAGGACCACCATTTGCATTAATGGTGATGGAGGCACCGATGCCCGTATGTCGACCAAATTTGGTGAGTGGCATGTAGAAAACTGTCTAAAAAGGAGGATATGCCACAAAAGGAACAAAACCTTTTCACAACCAATCTGAACTTGTTATTGCTCTTGTTGACCACCATGGCAACCATGCATTAGATTTTTGTACACCTGGTCGCCAACGACGATACCAAACATCTGCCCGATGGAGTGGGCGCAGGATCACGACTTGCGCGGTTGTTAGTCTGCAGTGACACATACTCAGACAGAATCTACCCTACTCCTGCCTTTCTGACCCACCTGGCTTAAGTGGTGAGCTGGCATCAGGACGTAGAGAATGACGAAGCTATACGGCACCTCTACGCGTGCCTCAGCAAAATAAGAAATTTAAGCGCCCTGAAGCATAAACGATCTGTCAAATCCTTAAAATAGCAATCATTACTAATGCGTTCGGGTACTGAATAAGAACTGGAAAATGAAACCTTTTGGCTTCAGTATTGTGATTTTTGAGGTACTCCTTTCTTTCTTATTGTGCATACCAACATGAGCTTAATGCGAAACGTCTGTGAAAAATAGGCCTCCAAGTTGGTAAATTGGTTTTGACAAATATTTTGGGACAAAAACAAAAAGGCTTACTCAAATACAATGCCGTCATTTACTTCTGCAAGGCCGTAGGGAGCTATAACGGTTATGATATTTTCCTTTGGCCTGGTGACGGAGAACGCAGGATTATCCTGAATGTCGGTTTTATCTCGTACGATGGTAACGACTGGTCTCTGACCCTCGGGAGCACTGCAGGTGAACTCAAACGCCCTCCGTGGTCTTCGCGCAATCGAACCGGGAGTGATGAAAACCTCGAAGTCTAGGCAAGACAGGGAAAATTCATTATCTGTCTATGCTGCGAAAGCACACATATCGACAGGTTTGTCTATGCAGAGGAATATCGATCCAATAAACGGTCTACAAAATGTTTTTGGTAGGGATTGCTTACATGAAACCCTCCGCAGGACAAGGGAACAGGAACAGCCAGTAATACAGGTTTTAGGCTACACTACAGGGAACTTAAGGTTAGACTCACGTTAAGGTCAAAGTTAGAGATAAGCTTAGAGTTAGGGGCAAGTTTAGCTCTAAGATGATGGCTACGATTAGAGTTTTGGTATATTTACACTTGTTGCCATTTAGCGCACGTCGAGGGTCATTCCTGTTCCAGTGAGAGGAGGGGACAAATTAAATTTCACTCAAATTTCTACTTCCTTCAGGCAAAATTTTAGGAATCCCTAATGTCACGCGAATTTTCCGACGACTGCCACTTCTTACATGTATTTTAATCTTCGCTAGCTGTGGTCCATCAGCAGACCAAGACAAGCACAGCCATTTGAGTGGTGTATACAGGTGACAGTTCGACCGTCGATTTCGATGAGGTCCACCGTATGCTCCACACCAGGTGGGGTATACAGGTGAGGGGTTAACATACGCATGCTATGAGGGCTGGAACAGAAATAGAAATTAGGCGGGACGTCCCAGCAATCAACCGCGTTCCATTCCGCGTTTTTGAACAGTTAAGTTTCGACGCTCGAATGCGGAAAATAGCCAATCAGAAAACCGCTAACAGCATTCTGAAAGTCACCCAAATAACCCACAAAATGTTCCCTGTTTAGGTGGATCAACAACTTTGTACAAACTTAAGAGATTTCTCCGGCAGTCACTACCCCATAGACTGGCGACATTCCAGCTTCTATGGTTATTCGGTATGAACACGGAGGTGATGTCACGGCAGTTACGACCCGCAATGAACTAAAAATAGGTCGATGGAAGGACCAAAGTACGGCTTGGACGTGTACCAGCCTTGGCCTCCGATATCGGTTTACTTCACCAGTCTTCCTCGTCCCCTGTCTGAGCGCCAGTAGAAGCTCCTCAGACAATTCCTTCTGTCAAAGGACTCCATCGTTCCTGACTGGAAGTGACTACTCTTTCAGTTTAATTCTCGTAAATACACTTGCAGCGCCCCAAACGGTCATACACCTACCGCCTCTGGTGCCTACAGCATGCTAGAGTCCACGTGCTGCCAATTCTCGAGCTGCTGGGTACATACATATGCATACAGCCTTTTTGAAAGTTAATCACAGGCGCACATAAACGGATATCACCCCATGAACTGATTAAGCGGACACTAACTGACTCTTGCATGACCTTTATTCAGTCACGCTCCCATCAATATGACTGACATACGCACGCGTAGGCCCACAGCTTGCCGTGCGTCGGGGCCTCTGACCACAACTCAGAATATATGATATATACTGACGCCTTCTCCATTCTCATCCAAATCGATTGTAGTACTCTGAGTAAAAAACTGCTTAGCCCCTGCACACGTCTCACCTTCCACCAAAATCTTCGTTCTTCCTTCTAGGAGGATTGCCTGCCGGTCGTTTCACTCACGCAAGGAGTGGCTTATAGGCTGCGTTGGGGTTTACCATTTCGGAAACACAGGTTCGTCGTATTATGCTATACATATCGTACAAAAGGCTATTCAATCAGGACGTTTAAGCCGAAAGATTCGTCTAACTGACCGTTAGCTATGTAAGGTTTTACTAAATCACTGAAGGTAAACAAACATTCCCTTCTGTCGTTATTTTAGTTTTCGGTACTTCAAAACCAACCAGTTCTCAATGTAACAAGGGCCTTGTTCAAAAGTCATTAAACTTGCGACGCAGAAAGGGCCTAGAGTCGGTGGAACTTACTAGAGCAGATTGGTCTGCTTTCGTCGGACGAGTCAGGACAATCACTTACGCCATTGCAAAGTTTGGCCAATGGGAGGCATGGCCCAGTGCGACAAGCAAATTGCCCTACCGCACAGGGAGACTCGACGTAAATTTGAATATTCTGTTTGGCTTCTCTTGAAGTAAAGCATCTAGATTTGTATGGAAACGGAAAGCAGAAGACAAATTGGCTATAACTGCCTACTAGAGAACATTAAAAAATGAATAACAAACCTGCTACTTTGATCAGTGAACAAGGCAGACGATCCGAATACTTATTATGTCAGTTCATATAGTTTTTGACGTATTTTCAAGCTGATTCCTAGTCAGTGGCATTTTGGCCATTGTTTGGCCATCTATCCATGAAAGTGGATGAAAGTGGCTAACGCATCGTTATATAAATAGTAAAGATTTTATTAATATTCATATGGGTCTCGTCAAAATTCTCAAAAATGCGAACGCAGTTTAACAACTGTAATTTTCCCTTTCCGTTCCTGTGGAATTTGAAGGTATATGTTCCCCTAAAATGCATATTGCAAATGAAGGTGTGGTTTTTCCATCTCTATTAAATAGAATAGCATTTATCAATATAGATAAAAACATTTTAAGTTGTCACTGCTGGCACAACATTTGGGATTATACTTCCTGTTGGTCAGCTTTCGAAACTCAACTTTGTAATAACCAGCCAAGGATTCAGTCGAAATGTGACTTTTATGAAAACAGACCCATAGTACTGTGAAAATGAAAAGTCGCGGGAAACAATTACTCAATTGTCATGTTCTTCTGAATGTCGCTGAGACCCTGATCAGCGCTGACAACCACCGAGTTGTCTGTTGGCCTGGCGACGCTAAATCGAACATCGGTGTTTACTGGCTGGCGAGTGTCTGCGAATACGACCATAGGCCTGCCTGTTGATCTCGTTGTCGTGCAGGTGAATGAGAAGGGGACCCATGCTGGTTTAACAATCTGTCCGGGACTTATAATCACCTGTCCCTCACCTGAAGAGCAAGAAACGCACCAAAAGTCATTAAAACGTTAACATAGAGTAATAAAACATCAAACGGGATTCCTTAATGCATGTCGATCGCCAATCTCCCCCTGTAACTCGCACAGTTGTGGAGGAGAATGATGGTACGTTTAGGTACGGATGTTCGCTATGCTGGCCACCACCTCCTCTATTATCTCCGGTCTTCTTGACCAGATCATGGCACTGGGTCCAGGTGGGGGAGTAGCAGAGAGTGTAGTAGATGCAGCGAAAGTCTACTATCACTATGCTCTAATCCACGCGCCACTCACCACACTTACTTCCAAGCTGGAGTTAAATAAACGATGGAAGTCGTCAAAGGCGATGGTTGAACTACTACACAGTGCCTTAGGAAGCTCTTACCTTTTAGATATCAGAAAAGGGACCAGCTATACGCCATAGGCTGCACAAGTGGGAAATACGGTTACAAACGCCACATATCTGTCTTATTAAAATTCTGCTGTCGTTCCTGCCAGACCTGCCTTCGGATTCATGAACACTGTTGGGTAGGGTAAGCAGTAACGCACCGGTGACGACAACGGACAGTGGTTACTATGTTCATTTAGAACTGACAAATCAACTGAATGTCCACTCAATTATTTATTCCATGAAACTTCGAGGTGATGGGCTACCAATTCATATGACTAAGAAAGCCTTTCGGCCAAATCTACGTAGAATTATTCAGTCCAACATAAATTGAGGTTTTGTGGCTGGAGTATATTGTGCAAGGCACGGTCGAAGCATTCCTAGTGTACTTACCATGGGCTTTAGTTTATGTGTGCAGCACAAGCATTCAACAATTTCACATCTTCGAGCAGCCACGCCCCTTGCCAACGGATGCATTGGCCTGATGGAAAATAGTGCGTAGAACGTACTATTAGCAGTCAATGGAAGTTTACGTGTGTACGTAGATTTTATTAACATATCAGATTACTCAAATTATCCTACGAAACCCTCGAAGCTACACGTCTATAAAGCCGAAAACTGTGCAGCTTTAATCCGCGTTTATTCTTAAATTTGCATGTTTCTCCCTAAATGCATTTTTCCTCTTAACAACGGTAAGTGATCCCGCGACGACGCCTAACACGACCCTATAAATTTTAAATCAGCACCCTCATCAGCCCCTGCAATAATGGAAAAGGAACTCATAAACCCTACCAATGCATAGCTCTCACAACTTGTCTTTTTGAATGGCTGGTGAGATGGGGTGGTTGTGAGAGTTTGACCGCGGTGTACGAAGATGTTTATTTATTGCCGGAGAGCATGGTGGACGCAGGAAGGTGACTTGCGCAGGTGTTTGTTTGTAGCTATAGCAGACTAACACAGCATCTACTGCACTCCTCCCGAACCCGTTGGCAAGACGACCGGAGGTGGACCCAGGCGCAGTTGCTCCTAATGTTAAACAATCCGTCTACGCGTGTCACACACAACCTGGCCCAACAGACATTCACCAGACTTTTAAAGACCTAAGGGGACGGCTCAGACCCCAGCTGAATGAGAGAAGCGTAGAAGCCGCATTCGGAAGGAGACATTGAGCCTGACTATCCGTCCTAAGTGGATCGAGTTACTGAGTCAGATACGTTAAAGGAAGGAATGCACTTTTGTGCTACGGGAATGGATTCCGCAGCGTTAACATCACTCCCTCTCCCCTCTCCCACGCACCAACACGCCGTCCAACTCGGTTAATCCTTTGATGGCGAGATTGGATGCCAGAGGCTGGCCTGACGTGAAGTCTGCTCCTAGGTGTGCCAACAGATTCCCATGTATAGTCTTTGCTATCCCTGATGACATCGTCCGCTTCATTGGCGATCTCCAACTTTACAGCTGCACTTGCTTCGGCTGCGGAAAGGTGCCAGTACCATGTAAAAGTGCAGGTGGTTCAATTTGGCCCTCAGAGTACATTTTTCCCTCGCGGTAAATGCTCGAAAATGTAGCGAATCCTGCACGCACACACGCATGCACCTGTCAACTGCGCGTGTCGTTAAAAGGTTGACGCCTTCGGCCGTGCATCGATTTGGCGTAGTCAAAAGTGGTAACCTGCCGCGGTCGTCTTACGGCCGGAATCGTAGAGGTTTTGGGCCGAAACGCCTGGTGCTGCTAACTGCAGGAATGGTCGTGAAGGCTGAGCACCGCTACGGCCGTTTCAGCTAATCAATGAGGAGTAAACACGATCCCACACATTTCTGGTTTACCCCTACCCCGAATGTGCTTGATCGCAACCATGTTACCAGGGCTGGGATTCACAAACTTTGCGCAGCCTGGTTAACGCGCGTGGTGCCCTATTGTTCGTCCAGGGCCTCTCCCGCGTGGCCCCTTTTTGGGGCCAACAGAAAGTAGACTGTGCCAGGCAAAAATGAAAAGGATCGGCAACTAATCCCTCATAACAACCGAGTTCGAAAAAAATATCGATTCCTTCGTTTGGATCACAAGGACCACCTTGTTACCACGCGTCACGCAGAAATAATTTTTGGGTGTTTATAGTGTGCATCGAATATTCTGAAAGCCCCCTACTCACAACGCATCGCTGATTCCATTTTGCCTTTTCCATCCCAATTTTAACGCAATAAAATGGTTTTAGAAGTAGAGTAAACATACTACCCGGATTATGTGCTGTTGTAGATCGCTTTATGAAGTCACACATACAATCCAAATGAACTTGACGCAGTATTTTCGACGAATCACAGGGTAATTTAAGTCAAAGGCCACCTTTGCCACCTGCAGGAGGCATCTAATAAATGCTTTTAAATTGCAAAAGGACATGGACAGAAGGCTAGTGGGTGATGACGACTCCAGGGGATCCTTGTCTGCGGAGGATAGGTCAGCTCGCCCAGGCAAGACCATGGTCTTTTACAGGAAATTATGTAGCTACAGAATCCTGCGCTGGTGCACACCGTAGGAATGCGACAGAGTCCCCTGAAGACATTCACAGGACACTAGATATACTTGAAAATGCCAGATGGGGATAATGTATATGAAAAAAATTCCATGATCGCCTACGGACAACTGAGGTGGTAAAAGTACATACCCCAGCAGCCGCTATAATGCAGACTTGTGAACTGCCAGCCATTCAGATCCCGCGGCAGCTCAGTTGTCCTGAAGAATTCATGAATATTGACGCTATGCTAGTGAGTTCTGATTTACGACAGCGGTTGGTATGTAGCTTGATTTTGCTTACACATCAACCTAGGAGTACTGCTTTACCTGCCAAAGTTCTCGACCTACCGATGACTTCGTAAGGCGCCTGTTTCATGCGTTTTTGAATGAGAATATGTCGGCCTACATAAAATTTAAATGCAGGAAGTGAATGCATAACGACCGCGCGTTGGCAATCGCCCTAATCAGGCATCTTAAAACGACCTTTGGATGTTTGAGGAAGAAGACCTTGGAAGTCAAGCAGCTCCAGATGTGAGCGGTTAGTCCATGATCGACCTTTCGAATATATTTATTACTCCCAAGCGACAAAGCCGAAGAGTCTACGTCAACTCTGAGTCCACAAAAATACGACCTCGCCAGAAAATGAAAATCTTAGGCGTATCCATATTTTCCAGATATTCGTTTTACCGATGTTATTTTTGCATTTTTTTATTTATTTAATTTCTAAAAATGCATTTTCTGGGTTTAGTATATTATTGCGTTCCCAATGTTCTTTGAATTTATTGGGAAAGGGGCATAGGCGATTAAAAAGTTAGCCCTAGCAAAAGGCATCGAAATTTTTACGTAGTATACAAAAAGAAAGGACGAATATGCCAAATAATTGTTTCATTTGCACAATTCTGTAACCCTTTTTTACCTCTGTCACCATACGTTGACATGCCAATCTTGTCCCAATATCGACAGTTGTTAATTTTGATATCAGATCGATATACCTATCTCACTATGCGATAGCGACGCAACCTTGAATCTATATCTACATACTGACGAGTTTTAAGCCACCAGAAATGCGGTCGTTTTGCAGACCACTGGCTGATGGGTTATTCACGTTGGAAAATGGGGTTTGTCTGTCGATGCACTTGATCGAAAGATGCACTGTCATGTGGCCGCCGTAATTTGCGAAGCCTCTGCGAGGGCTTTTACAAAGTAACATCTGACTTTGAAACATGCTGTGGAGGTAAATGTCCGTAGAGTATACTTTTCATTAATTTCTGTTGCTGATAATGCAATTATTTATTTCTATTATTTTATGTAAAAAACGAACATTATCTATTCTCATATCCATACTGCTACGTTTTAGGTAATACTAATCCCTCCGGCCCAGGCCTATTTTATACAACCCTTGCACAGGGAATGCAATGGTATGTCATTTTCACCAAGTTTTATTATTCTTTACAGAAATACCTTATTTTTCTTGTCTACTGCAAATTTTAATAATTTCGATGTCATATTTTCCAACTAATGTTATGCTAACACAGTAAATATCCCAAAATCATTTTAATGGTATTAAAATGACATGCATGAAGATTGTGTTAGAAAGTCAGTGGGGAGAGCGGAGGTTACTGAGAACGTAAGGAAGTTGCCGTTCGGATGTAAACGGAATTCAATTCGAGCTGGAGAAATGTGACAATCGATGCACGCTCGATTTTTTGCAATCTTGATCCCAAATTGCTATTACGGTGGGGTGGTATACCGCTGAGGACTTTTCAGTGTGCATCGTCCGTTGGTCTGTGCACTCGCACTCATGGAGCGTACATAATTCTTCCCACCTGAGCAATTGGGGTTCAGGGGAGATGAGCCCACTCTCTCGATTCATCTGCGGACCACACGACGCATATGCGGGTGGCGGCCAATGATTCGGTCGTTGCAGGCGTAGCCAGGCGCTAACTTGCCAATCTAGTTACGCATTAAAGTGTCAGAAGTCATTGTAGTACTTAAACATAGTGGGTACTCTCCGCCACCCAGCGAGACATCACCTGGCATTGAACACAAATTTCAAGTCCTAAGGTTGTGCGCCAGAGGTGTGGAGGGTGGCGTCGACCTTCGAATTCTATTTCTATAGGGAAAACTCCCTCCAAAAAGTTGCCTCAAGCAAGCGCTGTCGGACAATCCAAGGCTTCACTGGTATCCGGAAGATCGAAGGGTCATAGGCCACGTGAACTCGTTAAACTTGCAGAGGACCACTAGGGTAAGCAGGGATGGTTATGCGTACAACAAAAACCAGCCCTACCATACCAACCTCTACACTCCGCTTACGTTTTACTTTTGGAAAATATCTTAACCTGAAAGTTTCGTTAGTTGTTTGTTAGGAATGTTTTAGTTTTAGAAGGGAGAGAGCGCAGTAATGCTATTAAAGTGGCCATCCCAAAAACAAAGAAGTTTATTACTTAAGTTTGCTGAGACATATACACATAAAATAGCGATTACTAGAATCAAATGCGCTCTCCGACCGCCTGGTCTGGTGTTGTACAACTTTTTGTCCAGCTGGGTTTCCTAACTAAGGTCTGCAATTTTTGTAAATTTTGCACTGCCATATGAAAACCTTAGACTCTTGAGGTCATGCACAAATTCCTAACTCATTTATGCCGATGTGATGTCTAACTATCAGAGTCTTGACGACTGCACATAAGAGGGAGTTTGATCCAGAAACTGTGTACTTATGGTAGATAAAATGTACGTTAGCGAAAGAAGACGTACCACAGTTAACTTCATCTGATCCATCTGGACAATCTCGGCGACCGTCACACTGTTGGTAGGGTCGAATGCAGTCGCCTGATCGACAGTGAAAATCACCGTCAAAACATTTGACTGTAGAGAAAAATGACTGGGTAAGATCAAGCCGGCTTGAAGAAAAAGAATCCAAGGAACTTCTATTCAATCATTCATAAATCATTGAATAAAATTTAAGAAACGTAGCAGGAAGATATTCCTTAGAAATAGGCACTACAAGATCTGAATACGAATTTTTGAGGGAGAAAACCAAGTTTTCAATGTATTCTGCTTTGACGGTTCAACCGTCATAATCCGAAGAGGTCCGCCGTGTGCAACATCCCAAGATGGCACAGAGACGATGAATTACACGTGAATAAGATTATTGTGAGTGTTGATATGCACACAATCTACCATACTCCCTCCCCCTTCCCCACCTGGGCCTGGTGTCATGCCAGGATCAAGGAGCCCGCAAGCGGGAGAGGGCACAGGTGACTGGCATGACCGGAGCCGCCCCTGAAGCCGCACCGCCACACCTGACTCGGATCCCAGCAGAGTGGGAGTGCCATAAAGGCCACATTAAGGAGTATTTATTGCAGCCTGAATCTTAGTCCACCAGTCCATACACACACACTGGGCTGACTGTGAAGTCCGAGTTATCCCGGCAGTTGGCAACCTTCCAAGTGACGTCTTGTGGGAAACCGTGATAGCTTGAGACGCCTGAGATTGCTTATAGTGAGAAAAATGAGCTGAGCTGTCGACCTTGCTCTTTATTCCCATTTCCAGGCCCCGGCCACTGTCCAAGGCGGTCAGTTGTGTGCCTTGGAGAATGGGCACAGTGTCCTCGTCTGCCTCTGCCGCCTACACGTTTTTCTGCTATACAGCAAGCGGAAATGCCAGACGCACAGCCAGCGACCGAGTATTAGGCTAGCTGATCCTCAGCAGATTTCGATGCAGATTTTGATGTAGTAAAGTCTACCAGTGACAACTCTACAGGACAAGTGATGTTATTGGAAGATGCAAGGTGAAACATGACGTCAACTACTGGTTAGGTGAAAAATTCAGGAACGTTTTTCATTTTCAGTCATTATGATGAAGCAAATTACTAGAAAACCGTTTTGATGAATGATTTTCAAATGCGCCACATTTTGAAATGACTTTTAAGGCAATTTCTATGTCAAGGAAACAAAAGATAGTATCGTTCAAAAGTTAAATTTTGCATGTTACTAGGACCATCAAAACATTACCAATATTGAAAAGACTATTTGGCGAGCAAACGCGTGCTTTCGATAAATTCTCGTCGGGCCAGTACATTTATATGGGAAACGGAGTTCAAGCTAAGACAAAAAATCAATAAGTTTAATCTCGTCATAACAGTGAGTCGTGTTAAAAGGAGGGAGGGGTGGCGATAAGAGACTTTTGGCGCACCGTGATCGATACAAGCACATCAAATTTTACAGTGAGAAAAATACGCTGAGCCATCGACCCCGCTGTCTTTTCCCATTCCCAGGTCACAGCCACCGTCAGAGCCGGTCAGTTGTCTGATGCGAGAAATGGGCGCAGCTGCTGACGTATAAAATGACCTCGCCTACGCGTTCCACGCACACGCTTAACTGGGATTTCTCCAGTTTGCCCATGAAGACATCGACTAAGAGAGATCCAACGGGCGAGCCCATAGCTACACCATCTATTTGTCTGCATAGTTGGTTGTGAAAAAGGAAGTGCACGTTCAATATGCATCTTAGTAATAGTTCCCTTAGTGCATTCGTCGGTATTCCTATTTCTTAGCCGATGTCTTCATGGGCAAACTGGAGAAATCCCAGTTAAGCGATCAGATCAATACACTAAAACACTACGGTCACTACGTTGATGACATCTTTGCGATTGCCAACGCAGAAACAAATGTAGATGAACTCTTAGATACTGTTAATCAAGCACATCCGTCCATCAAGTTCACGTTGGAGGTAGAAACGGGAGGTTCGCTTCCTTTCTTAGACGTTCTCCTAAGCCGAAGACCTGACGGTAGTGTCCGAAGGAGCGTTCATCGAAAGAAAACCTGGTCTGGACAATATAAAAACTTCGGCAGTTTCGTACCCATCCAACAGAAACGCAATCTAGTCCGTTGTTTGGCGCGAAGGGCTAGACAAATTTGTTCGGTGGACTGTATCGAAGAAGAGCTCCGAAAGATCCAGAACTTACTTCGCGAAAATGGCTATCCGGATAGATTTATTACAAAGAATATGGTCGCAAGACCAGAAAAAAAACCCATCACACTTACTGCAGAAAAGAAAACCCTATTTCTTAAAGTCCCTTTCAAGGGGATGCAGCAAGTGAACACCTGAAAAGACGCCTTGACCAAGCCGTCGCATGAACCTGCCCAGCGGCGAAAATTTGGATATTATTCCCAACAAACCCTGTTTTACACGGGGAAGGTAAGGATAGGTTGCCGGCTCAGACCACCTCCATGTGCATCTACTCATTCACTTGCTCCTGTGGAGCAGGTTATATTGGTCGCACGAGTCGGCGCCTAGCCAAAAGAATAAAGGAACACCTCCCGGCATGGCTGGGAAAGGGCGAAGTTAAAAGCATAAACAGCGCTATTCTCGCACACCTGGTGGATTCCGAGCACCGCGTGGACCCTAACGAAGCCTTCCGTGTGATTTATAAAGTGCCACCAAACTATCCCACTTCACTGGGTCAGCGGCTGCTAGCAACAGCAGAAGCCACCGCCATCCGGTTGAGAAAACCGGTCTTGTGCGCACAAAAGAACCTCCTACAAGCTCCGCGCTTAGCAGGGCCAACGACGGCTTAATTACATGCAGTCCAGGCCGTTCGCCTCTTCCCCTCCCCTCCCCCTCCCTTTCGTGAACGACCACCAAACCCTCACGGCAGCTTAACCATTTGTCTCTTATCGCCACCCCTCCCCTCTTTTAACACGACTCTGTTATGACGACATTAAACTTATTGATTTTTTGTCTTAGCTTGTACTCCGTTTCCCATATAAATGTACTGACCCGACGAGAATTTATCAAAAGCACGCGTTTGTTCGCCAAATAGTCTTTTGAATCCTTTGATGGGAATTTTCGCAACTCATTACCAATATCGTGAAGGATTTGATCCAACCCCCATTTACACCCGAATGTGAGACCTATCACGCCAGAGTTTCTTGACTAGGAATTAAATTGAAGCTCAAAAATGCTGTCATGCACTTTCTGAGCCAGTGTCTATCAGCACCCACCACTATTAAGACCCCGGGCCCAGGTGGTGGAGGAGCAGAGAGTGCGGTAGATTCGGCGCAAGTCTACCACCACATCTAACTAATTCAGCGCAAGTAGCAAACCCTGTGTACGCCATGCTGTGAGGCCCAAAGTGTCCACGTCATTTACGACAACAGAACTGTCTAGTGCAGACCTATAGATAAATGACAGAAAAAATATTTTCCAAGAAAAGTAGGGTTTTTATATACCTGACGGATTCTCGTAATGTGCCTTTTATCATGTGTTGATAAAATAACTTTTTTGGAAAACGAGCTAACCAAGTGTCCGTTTTAATTATCAGGGCACATGCCCTATTTCGCATACTATTTGGAGGTAAAAGTAAATAAATATTTAATGCGGAATCACCATGGTGAGGCAGATCTTGGTTTGCCGGTCCAATGGTCTGAACTAAAGTTTATCTGATATACGGCTACAAACGTGCCTTCCTGTCATCAAGTCTGCTTTTTTGAGAACATTCGGGAAACTATGTACCCGAGTCAAGTTTGCTAGTTAAAATGAAAAAAATCTCATTAAGAATGTACACATTAAACGCACACGCAAACCATCAAAGTCAAACCAGAGTCTCAAACCCAACATTTTTCTATTATTACCGAGCAAACCCTCGATTGTAAATAGTTTTTAACCATCATGCCTCAGAGTTGTTAAATCTAATGTTATGCTGAACGACACCCGCATGTTACTCAAATCATGCAAGTACTATTTTAGTGGTGACAATTTCGCTCTGCGTGTACTGCTGTATCAGACGAACTGGCATGAAACTAATAGGGTTTTCAAAGGCACTGCCTTTTATTCTTACCAAATAAGCTGAAATGTTTATAAAACCCTATCACTCTTAGACGGAAAGCAGTCAGTATAAGCGCAAGCCACTCTTTAAACAACCAATATCGGTACTAGGCCCTTAAACCATAATTTTGGCAAATCCTCTATAACTATGCATCAATGGTAAATAAAAACGCGTTTTAAAACTAAGCTGAAAGGTTTTCACAAGAAACAAGCTGGTGAATAGCTAAAAGCAGTCCACTTGTCAGCCCCAGCGGTACAATCCACGCTCTTTGATCAGCAGCTGATGACATTCTAGGTGCTTATGACCCTGAAAAAGAAGCTTTCGTCGATCTGTGAAATAAGAATCAGTTAGCAGAAACAAAATGTGTCGATATATACAATAAAGAGCACTGGATATCACTATTGAGGGATTACTACTACAAAAAAGTATTAATTCAAAACTCCAACTCTGTATTTTCAAAGATTCTTTCGGTTTTGTTTGAGGAAAACCTCAGATATTCTCTAAGGGGGCATGCCTGATTTATTTAAAATCATCATAAAAATCCACTCACTGCAGTTTATCTCATCGGAGCCGTCCTCGCAATCAGGCCGACCATCGCACTGCTGTTGAGGTCGGATGCAATCACCGCTTCCACAACGAATGTCGCCCTCACGACAGTCCACTGAAACCACAAAAGTTGGTTTCTAGAATTTTTGTGCGCCATTTGGAGGTCAACAAGTAAAAAAAGATAGGTAGGGCTGTTGCAGGTTCATGCAGGTTTCTAATAAATGTTTTCCTTGTGATCATGCACCTAAAATTAGCTCTTCTCCTGGTTGAAATGCACTCAGAGATCAGCTTCGAATTGGGTCAGGGCGTGTTCTGATTTCACCGCGGTTGGTGGCAGTGGGATACAAATTACGGGTCCATGCCCGCAGCCATTTTAGTCGCGTGCAAAATCAATTAGGATTTACTCCTCAGATGCATACTTTCGGGCGTGAATTCATCCAAGCAAAAATGCGTTGTAGGCTAAAAAATTGTATCATCCATTTGACTGGAATTCGTTTCACAAAATCGAACAAATTAGGAGTATTAAACGCAATAGATGGAAATAAATCATTGCAATGACCAATGAATTTATCTTTTTATACATATACATATGTACGTATATAGAGTGTTTGTCCCAATGACCAAAGAACCCAAGTTCGAAGCCAGGTGGTCCATACTTGAGATTGGGTAGGACTGTCTGAATACGGCTAATAAGCCAGAAATGGCCATTCCGGTCTTTCTTGTGTTTTTGGTACTCCATTAGTTGCATATGAAAAAGTCGCTATGCGACTGCCTGTGAGGGCTCTAGCTTGAGCCACAAGGCACAACGGGATAAGCATGATTCGTAAAATAATCGTTCAGCGCCACCTCGTCATATATCAATGGATCAAGTGGTATCGAAAAAGACAAGGGAAACCGGAATAACCATTTGCATTTTATGAGCGGTCATCAGCCAGTCCTACCCAAGTCCAGGTTTGAATTATCTGAAATCCACATCCGGGACCTGTTAATTAAGCGGTACACTACCATTACTACTACTTTAGATACCTCTACCACTATTCGCTATGTAAATACCTGTGAGGGCTCTAGATTTAGCCCACAGGCACAGCAGGACGAGCATGTACTACAACCAGTTCGGTGAGCTTCACACACACTATATATATATATATATATATATATATATATATATATATATATATATATAATCCGTGTTTTCTCCCATGCAAATTTATGTCCGGTTTCCAGTGTATGCATAGCCACTTGGAATAAATGGTCAGGTCTTCTAACCACCAACTGATGTTCGTGTAGACGGGTTGAGACAGATTTCCCAGTTTGGCCACAATAATCGGCATTACAACTGAAACATGGAATTTTGTAGACAACACCTTTCTTATCGAGGTAGCTTACCCTGTCCTTAGGGTGTACAAGCTGAGAGCGTAAAGAAGATATAGGGTGGTTTGCTACATGTATCTGGTGTTTTTTTAAGCAGGACATGGAGTCAGGTCGTTATGCGACCGCCTGCGAGGGCTCTAGTCTGAGCTCCAGGGCACAACGGAACATGCATGTTCCTTAAGCAGATCGGTGAACCCCACACTATCATCATATTCCCGATCACAACCGACAAAAAAACAAGCCCGTGGCTCAATGGCAGAGCGTTCAACTCAAATACCAAAGGTCGCGGGTTCGAATCCCAGGTGTGCCACACTTGGGATTGGGTATGACTGGCTGATGACGGCTAATAAGCCAGAAATGGCCATTCCGGTCTCCCTTGTCTTTGTCGGTTCCACCTTATCAATATATATATATGAGAAGAAGAGGCGATCACGGGAACCATGGTTTTATTGTCCTGACGTTTCAAAATCAAACAAGATTTCATCGTCGGAGGTAAATTTTTGTACCGCGCCTCACAGTATTTATAGGTGGTAACATTTCGGCTAATACGGGATTACTAAGGTTTTTGAATTTGCGTAGAGGAGGGGCCGGGTTGGGGTGGAGATTCTCAGTCATCTTGCTGCTTGATGAGCATGGTGGTGTTTCATTCTTGGCGATCATCCCTTTGCCTGTTCACTGAGTCCGTGGTGGACTGGGGGAGGGCGCGTGATGGCTGGTTCTCAATCTGGTCGGGGGCCGGAGTTCGCACGTTGGCAGTAGTCGTCAGTACCCTCATCGACCGAAGCTGCCGCCCCAGGCTGTTAATCTTGGTTGCAATTGCACCTCCGTGTGTATTCGCACCTGCCGGATAAGTGGTTGAGCTGTCCGAGGCGATAACTGTTCCTTCGTCGGGTCTGGGTTGTGTTGCGATTGCGTGCGTGTCCGCCATGGACTCACACATGTTCGGATGCACGTTAGGCCCATGTTCACGTTGACTCTTTCGATCATTGAGCTGCGTCCGGAGGGCTTGGTAGGCCGTAGGAAGCGTAACACAACGATTTATGGAGGTTGTTCCCGTGTGCCAAGCCTCGATGGTTTCCCTTGCCACGCGGTCACTTCCCCGACCAAGAATTTCAGCATTCTGGAAGGCGAACGTGTGTCCAGAGTCTGCGCAATGGTCCGCCACCAAAGACAGCGGGTCCATTCTTCTTACCGCCCTCATGTGTTCTCCGACCCGGGTTTGCAGACGTTTCCCGGTTTCTCCAACGTAGTTGACTGCGCAGGAATTGCATTGAACCCGATAGATGACGTTTGTGGTTTCACCTCGGGGCAGGGGGGGCCTTAGGCCTCATAACCAGATGTCGAATGGTTGACTCCGGCCGGTGGGCGATGCCGATCCCCATCGGTCTTAGGAGACGGGAGACCGCCTCCGAAACACCGTCAATGTATGGCAACGCTCGCCATATCTTTGGCTGTTCGGTCGCTGGCCGTCGGATTAGCCTGCACTGTCTGCTACGTTCGATGAAGTTGCGGGGATACCCGTTGGCCATGAAGAGGCGTTGGAGGTATCGAAGTTCTGCCTTTCTTTCGCCTGGCTCGCTGCAGTGTGTTTCAGCCCTTTTGTATAGCGTTCGAACACAACTGCGTTTGTGACATGACAGATGTTTGCTATGGTAGCTAAGGATTTGGCGGGTACTGGTGGCATTCCTATACACCGTCGTTTTAAGGTTCCCGCAGGGTTTTCGATGAACGAGAACGTCTAGGAATGGCAGCTGGTTGTTGACTTCCACCTCCATTGTAAACTGGATGTCAGGGAAAATAGAATTCAGGCTGTCATGAAATTCCTTGACCATATCCCGCTTGATGATGACAAAGGTATCGTCCACATACCGAGTCCAGAATTTCGGTTTGTAATTTGCGAAAACCAGGGTCTCTGGTTGTCAGGGTCTCTGGAGTCAGGCTGCTGCAGCAGGTGATTGATAAACGGGCCAGAGAACTACGAGCAACGAGAGATGCGGAGCTGGCGGATAAGCTTCGAAATATAACCCATTCATCTCAAGAAGAGAACGAAGTTCTGGTGCACAATATGTCATCGAAGCAGTTGTCGCCTGCACAATTGAAAGTGCTGAGTCATGAAGCTTGCTTTAACATCGCAGACGCCGATCCAGTAAATCTCGTGGCCACTGTCGAGTCGATTTCTCAAACAAACCGGGGAATCCGACGAAACAAAGCACCTTATTCGGCAGCAGATAACCTCTTTGGTGATGGCGCACAAAACCACGTGCAATCATTTCCAGAGCGGAACAGAGTGCTCTCAAGACACTGAGGGCTGACACCAGCATCGTGATTCTGCCAGCCGACAAAGGACGCTCCACAGTAGTGATGAATAAGACAGACTACATCCAGAAGGCCAAGGCCTTACTGGAGGACCGACAGGCGTACCTACCATGTGACGATGAACCGATGAAGAAACTTGTAACGGAACTCGACAAGACACTCGCCGACATGCAAAAAGAACAAGGCCATTACTAAGTCGGTACGACTGGCCATTAAACCAATAGACGCGGCCGCAGCAAGGTTCTACGGACTACCAAAAGTACACAAGGCTGGTATCCCTCCGGCCAATCGTGTCATTGCGCGGTGCACCAACCTTTCATCTGGCGAAATGGCTTTTTCCGAAATTTGCGGTCGCTCACCTCGGACGCGACCACGACGGTCTGTTCAGCGACTCAATTCCTGCAACAGCTCCAGGGAGTGCAAATTACTGCAGACGAGGTGATGGTGTCATTCGATGTCACCTCTCTCTTCACCGCGATCCCACAAGGCCTGGCAGTCGAAACGGTCAGCGAACTGCTCGAGAGCAGGTACAACGAGACGGCCGAGACGGGGTGAAAGGGAGACATCTCATTCAACTCTTAAAAATTCTGCCTGAAGACGTACTTCACTTTCGGAAGGAACAATGTATGAGCAGGTCAAGGGGACGCCAATGGGATCGCCACTTTCGGGCTTCATCGCAGAGGCAGTTCTCCAAAAAAATTAGAGACCCTGGTTTTCGCAAATTACAAACCGAAATTCTGGACTCGGTATGTGGACGATACCTTTGTCATCATCAAGCGGGATATGGTCAAGGAATTTCATGACAGCCTGAATTCTATTTTCCTGACATCCAGTTTACAATGGAGGTGGAAGTCAACAACCAGCTGCCATTCCTAGACGTTCTCGTTCATCGAAAACCCTGCGGGAACCTTAAAACGACGGTGTATAGGAAGGCCACCAGTACCCGCCAAATCCTTAGCTACCATAGCAAACATCCGTCATGTCACAAACGCAGTTGTGTTCGAACGCTATACAAAAAGGGCTGAAACACACTGCAGCGAGCCAGGCGAAAGAAAGGCAGAACTTCGATACCTCCAACGCCTCTTCATGGCCAACGGGTATCCCCGCAACTTCATCGAACGTAGCAGACAGTGCAGACTAATCCGACGGCCAGCGACC
Source organism: Schistocephalus solidus (assembly GCA_017591395.1). Lineage (NCBI taxonomy): Eukaryota > Metazoa > Platyhelminthes > Cestoda > Diphyllobothriidea > Diphyllobothriidae > Schistocephalus > Schistocephalus solidus. The sequence continues at coordinate 207,286 of WEDG01001931.1, read as the reverse complement.
GAACAGCCAAAGATATGGCGAGCGTTGCCATACATTGACGGTGTTTTCGAGGCGGTCTCCCGTCTCCTAAGACCGATGGGGATCGGCATCGCCCACCGGCCGGAGTCAACCATTCGACATCTGGTTATGAGGCCTAAGGCCCCCCTGCCCCGAGGTGAAACCACAAACGTCATCTATCGGGTTCAATGCAATTCCTGCGCAGTCAACTACGTTGGAGAAACCGGGAAACGTCTGCAAACCCGGGTCGGAGAACACATGAGGGCGGTAAGAAGAATGGACCCGCTGTCTTTGGTGGCGGACCATTGCGCAGACTCTGGACACACGTTCGCCTTCCAGAATGCTGAAATTCTTGGTCGGGGAAGTGACCGCGTGGCAAGGGAAACCATCGAGGCTTGGCACACGGGAACAACCTCCATAAATCGTTGTGTTACGCTTCCTACGGCCTACCAAGCCCTCCGGACGCAGCTCAATGATCGAAAGAGCCAACGTGAACATGGGCCTAACGTGCATCCGAACATTTGTGAGTCCATGGCGGACACGCACGCAATCGCAACACAACCCAGACCCGACGAAGGAACAGTTATCGCCTCGGACAGCTCAACCACTTATCCGGCAGGTGCGAATACACACGGAGGTGCAATTGCAACCAAGATTAACAGCCTGGGGCGGCAGCTTCGGTCGATGAGGGTACTGACGACTACTGCCAACGTGCGAACTCCGGCCCCCGACCAGATTGAGAACCAGCCATCACGCGCCCTCCCCCAGTCCACCACGGACTCAGTGAACAGGCAAAGGATGATCGCCAAGAATGAAACACCACCATGCTCATCAAGCAGCAAGATGACTGAGAATCTCCACCCCCAACCCGGCCCCTCCTCTACGCAAATTCAAAAACCTTAGTAATCCCGTATTAGCCGAAATGTTACCACCTATAAATACTGTGAGGCGCGGTACAAAATTTACCTCCGACGATGAAATCTTGTTTGATTTTGAAACGTCAGGACAATAAAACCATGGTTCCCGTGATCGCCTCTTCTTCTCATTTATTTCCGGGAACCCGCATCTTCGCTTCTGTTAATAATATATATATATATATATATATATATATATATATATATATATAAGATGTATAAACAATAAAAACAAACCAATCTTACAGTGCAATATCAGTTAAAAAAATCGTATGAATATTTTAGTGTTCAAAACAAAAATAATTATATCATATAGTTCAGAATTCATATTTTATGAGTGATATTGCACGTTTTATTTTTGGGCTGATGATTATACAGAAATTAGGTAGAGGATGTGGGCAAATTTCCTAGACATCGCCACAAACATCTGGGTCTTTCTGCAATTACCCGGAGAACCCTGGATTTCTAGTGATTTGGTACTGTAGAAGACTTTACCTTTAGTGAGTCTGTGCAAATCCCTCCTTGACTTTTCTAATTTTTTCCCTGACATTCTTCGTAAGTGCAACGCAGCCTTTTCCAACTCAGGGTAAGCCTTCTGGTTAAGAATATTTTTATAGTCGTTCTTATTGCCTTTAATGCACTGTTTAGTTACTGACGTTTAATTCAAGTCATGCAGACTTTTCAGAGTATTTGCAAAGAAAAACTGCTACTTCTTTTCGCCCTAAACAGTCATTAAAGGAGTTCTTGCAAAGCTCATGCATTTACTGCACAGAAGCTTTCAGTCTACACTGTTCTCGAATTTTCACCGTGTTTAAAAATACAACAATACAGGACGAAGAGTTGACTGTCCCCTGCATACGCATAGTCTAATTAACAAGACCGAGTAACTTAAGGAGCGAAGGCTCGAACCACCTTTCGTTTTTAAGCCTTGGTCGCAGAAAGTGGGCAGCTGACAGGCGGTTACCCACTGCTACTGCTACCTCTGGCAGTCAGAAAGACTCACTGGGTCAAAAACACTGGAAGAATGGGGATTTTTTACGCCATCAGGTTGTCAAAAAAACCATAACTGTTCAACGTCCGGTAGACAAAAAAAGCAGGTCAAAAGCAAGGAAAATGCTACACTGAAAGCACTGGTTTTAAAGAATTTTAAAGTTGAGAGCCTGGTTGTCGACATGAGTCCCAGGTTTCGGTCGCCAAATAGCTCAAACTACTTTCGGAAAAAAGCAAACTCCATTAAAATAATGAATTACGTCAAGGTTTGAATTTGTATCAAACAATCTTATAAGAAGTCATAATCGCTTACAATATTATGTAAATATTACTACTTCTGGACTACATCATCATCTTCCCGGACGCTAACTAGAAGTAGTAATCCCACTAGTTATCATTAATAAGGATAACTGAGACATATAAAGGAAAGGATTAGGCGAAAATAATGTGAAAATTTAAAACTGAACTCAATATTAGAAGCGCTCTTGAATTCTGTTTCCGCTTCAGTTCGTCAACGCTAAAGTGACCAGAAGACTGCCCTAGACATAGGCCGAAAATCGGTTCATGTTCAGTTATAATGCTAACAGGACAAATGTACATACCCGTTTAAAGCGTTTGTAGTAGTGGTTACTTAGTGATACTTTGTTAAAGAATTGAATCATTTATACCCGTTTCATCATGATCAAGGTTAAGAGGAGGGCTAAATTAACACTATAACAACTGTTTGAACAGATACTCGTAAGTACAAACTGGTGATCCGAAATCAGCCATACAAACAGAGTTTACGGTCTACAACCCTCTAATACGGGTTACGTTTCTCAGCATTATTTCTGGTCTAATTTTCAGCCCTTACACGTTGAACCAACTATTAAAAGTAAAATAGTTATGTTCAAAACGTATTCTTACTAAACTCGAATCCGTGGCTCAACGGTTAGGGCATGAGACTAATAACCAGCAGGGAATGAGTTTGACCCTGAGAGATTGCAACATCCGTAGTTGGGTATGACTGACTTATGACGACTAATGAGACAAAAATGGTCATTCCAGTCTCCCTTGTCTTTGTTCACAATGTTGTTCTGCCTTTAATACTAGCTGCTGTGCGGCTGATAGCGGGGTGCCAGAATAAGCCTCAAGGTACAATGAGACGATAATGCTTTTGAACGCGAGTGGTGAGTGTCCCTCTACCATATTCGTTAAAATTTGGAAGTGGTTACAGGATCAGTCGATCTTCAATCAGCGATCCCCTAAACACCAAATCTCGCTCATCTGAGACATCAGGGCCAAGAGGAAAATAACGTTCGGCCTTCAAAACTTGCGGTCAATAAGATAGGCTTTCCAGTATCCACTTAGTTATGTCAGGGTTTGTGCAGAACTCTTAACATAGTACACATCACCAACAGAAGCGAAGAGTACGAGGAAATCAGAAATTAAAAAAATGCGGCGTTGAACAGGAAGAACATTAATCGCCCATAATACGCGTCTAACTCTACAATGGAGCCATAGCTGCGAAGTCCATCAGCTGGGAGAAATAATCAATTTCCGTTTCATTAATGAGCACAAGCAGGTCTAAATTTTTTACTTCGAGGACATATTCTTCGCAATTGTAAGACCAACGTCATACATGCAGAAAACAGCTGTATTTAGTACTGCGCTGGTAATGCTTTTTTAAATTCGAAAAAATGGTTGTATTAGTACAAGTCATAGCTCTGTGTGCGGCCTATAATATAAAGTCATCTTTATAAACAATTGGTTCTGGCTTTCAGATGGCGACAGCCTAGTTCAAATGGCTAATGAATTAAGGTCGATTTCAGGACGTGATCCAGAATTATCGATCATCCAGTCTAATAACACCGGAAGCAGACTCATGGTAAATATACCAGCAAGGATGATGTATATGGTTCCCTAAACAGGACAAAGCAATAGGAGATGCCCCGCAACACACGTGGCTTCGCGCTTAATTCTAGGATAACTAGGGTAATGCTTAAGGTTAATTTTAGGGTTAAGGTTAGCGTTCGGTTTTAAGAAACGGCTAGTGGGAAGATAATGGCTGCGATTAAAGTTCGTTTTAGAGTTTGTGCTAGGTTTAGGACACGGAAATATTTAACCCTTGTTGGAATACTGCGCAGGTCATCTTTGTTAAGTGAGTAGGGTGTTCCCATTCCCGCATCCTGTCTGGGGGGAGGTATAAGTAATTCTTACCTAATTCTCGTTTAGATACTTTACTCCAGGACGGGCGTCACCACTAACTACACATTTCCTCAAACACATGAAAGGCTTTCCTAGCCACCAAAGTCAATCTTTCCTTTGACACAAGCGCCAATAATGAAGGCAGTCCTATCTGTTAAAATCCCTAATGTTTATGGTGGTTTCAGATTAGTTGAACTTTTTACTTAGTCAAGCGCTATACTTTGCTGGCCTGCAGTCACCGCCTTTACGAATTGCACTTTTCCAGGAAAGTGGGGTAACGGGAGGCTCCCTGGAGGAACGCAGGAAACGGGATGCTCTTGCACAGTACCAGATAGTGGCAGAGTTTACGACTTACCACAGCCAGTTTCGTCGGAGCCATCAGCACAATCGTGTCTTCCGTTGCATCTTTGCTGAGGACGAATGCATTCTCCACTGGCACACATAAAATCACCTTCAAGACACCTTGCTAAAAGTCAACAAGAAAGTAAATATACCGCTAGAACTCATAGATACGTTTCGTTGATCTTATCACCCAATAATTAGTATGGATGTCCGAAGGAAAACCACAACGGTTGGTGGTTAACAGAGTGAAACCCGGTGAAAAAAGGAATGCTCCAGCTCCGAGGCAAGCTAGATTTTTGGTGCGAATCCCCTCCACGTAGGTGAGCAGTTTACAAGGTCCGGCCTTCCGACTGGGTTTAATGTACGACAGGCTAGAGACTGCAGACAGTCTATCAATAGCCAGTCCACTATTTTTGGCAGTCCTTTTCGGTCGAAAATAACTTAATGATCCTCGTCAATGGCTAAAAAGCACAATCCTGCTAGTAGATAGGATTTAGAGGCTATTTGAAGGCTTGTCGACCTGAAGGAAAATAGCTGAAAATGCTCATTTTTCATCGGTTAGAGAGTATTTTAAGGAAAATATTTCACTTATAAAGCATAAGAAAAAATTGCATATGCAAAGTGTTAGTAAGGTAACTTTTGCGACAATTCTCAGTGAGGATAGCAGTATAATGCTAATTCATACAAGAAAGAGTGCTAGCCTTTGGCCGAGCAACGGTCCGCCCACCAGCGTTCATTTGACTCAAAAGCACAGTGTACTCAATGAATAAATTTCCCACCGAGCATCGAAAAATTCAAAAATTCCAAAAACCTTTGTGAAATGACGCAACAAAATCCAGTTTTTTGTTAACTTCACAGAAAAGGAAGTTTTTGTTAACGTTATACCGACAAATAGAACATTTAGTTTTTGAAAAGCTTTGCCGACAACATGTTTCAAATTTTATTCCATACAACCACAACTATACCCGCAAAATGACCTATTAATCAACACAAAGTAGGAAACATATAAGAACTTCACTATCTCATTTTTGGGCAATAAAAATGCTAAGGAGAGTAGACTACGTTGGTAATTGTGCAGGGACTTCAGAAAATCTATAGATTTTTAAAACAAACGCTTTAATGCTCTTAAGCATAAAACACGAGGAGGACCGAATTGCCCGTAAAAGAGAGTGAGTAAGGCATTGTCATGCATCGTTTCATTATAGCATAATTCGGCCACGAAAATCAGTGGAAATGCCCACTCTCCATACAGCTGTTTCGGACATACTGATTTTCGGATGAGCTCGGTTACGACCGGAGTGATGCGATGAGCAGATCAAAAATGAGAAGAACCCTGATAGTGCCGGAAAATCAAGGCACCCAATGAGTTCTAATACTCTATGCGGAGGCAACGGTCGTGGGGAGATGTATTAAATATGCATTCCCAGGAGCAGTCATTCAGATATGGAGCAGCAAGACGCTGAAGTCACCTTGGCCATCAAGAACCACTTCCGTGAAACGGCGTCCAGCCTACGACAGCCGATCATCGGTCGTTTCAAGATCATCAAATTGCCATAGCAAGGAATCAATACCGTCACCAACATCAGCGTCTGTGCTCCTTCAACAACTTGTCATGACCACGCTAAGGACCTCTTCTACGAGGACCTGAATGCTTTCCTCGCGAATGTGTCGGCGGCAAGCAGAAGGTTGTTGGTGACATCAGAGCCAGTGCCGGCACAGACCACGCAGTCTAACAGGGGGAGTTGAGTGATCACGTCATCGGAAGTTGCAGCAGTACTTACTAAGTCTTGCTGGCCTACACAGAACGCGATCACCCACCTCATGGTAACCTTATTCCGTCGTCTAAAAGGGGGAAAGCTAACGCGAATGCAGCGTCGCTCTCATTGCTAGCATTTTAACATGAACATTTTTAACCCCGGCTGCTCTAACTTTGGACTGAAATTTAAGATAGAAAAGAATATTGGTCAGGTTTCAACCGGAGCCAACAGAGGAAACCAGCGACACCAGTAACAACTTCACCAAAAATCGCCCCACATTATGGGAAAAGTTTGCGCACATGGGGAGCAACATTTCAGAAAGCATCGAGATTGACAACAAATTGTCAATAATATCTCATAAGCTAACCAAAATTTCGGTAGGCTACAACACTGCGGAATCCACTCAAACAGGAAACTGAAGATCGTAATTGAGGCGATGCTGACTTGCTAGTCCGCCTAGGGGGTCTTAAGTGACCGTGATTACATCATCCGTGTTCAATATTAGCATGATAATGACTCGGCATTTTGGCTCGCTGTCGTTGGTAATGTTGGTCAGGCGCGCCCTCCCAACATGACTGATTCTCCTGCTCGGGCAAAATCTCAGCACAAAATATGGGAACGAGAGGTCATTGCGTTTGTTGATGGACCGCGGACTGCTTCTACCAGCAGATTGGAGCATAACCAAACCATCCTCGCAATGGGGACATTTACAATTTAGGAAAGCCAAAGACTTGAAACCCAGGAATGTTTCGCTTGCAATGGGCAGGCGTGGCGACAAAAGCCAACTAGCTAAAAACAACACAAAAAAGAAAGGCTCGCAAAAATTGTAGCGCTTGGCTCATCGTCGCAGTCAAACAAGCCCTGTCAATATTATTAACAGGAACTCTGGCTTGAATTGGTCCCTGTGGGTATATCCGAATTCAGTGTGAGGCCGTCACAAGCAACTCCTCCCTCGCCTCTGACGTCACTAAATACCTCTATTACACAACCAGCCTTCTCACTGCTAACACTCCTACCGTCCTTCATTACCTTAGCCTCATACATGTGGACTGAGGATCAAATCGTACGCGGCATGCACAGAAAGGCGTTAAAGCTTGATTAACCACTGCGCCCATGTCCAGCTCCGGTGCTCTTGGGTCTCTTTTCAATTGGGACAAAGTGCTTGAGGGAGGAGAGGGTGCGGTAGGTGCTGAGCAAGTCCGCCTTACTTGAAACTAATTTATGTGCAAGACGCGGATGCTGGGTCCACCCCGTTAGAAGTGTTGGACGCCGACGCTCACGGGCATCAAAGATTCCTCTGAAAGCATTCTCTCTACTTGGGTAGTCACATAAAAACAAAAGCGATTTTCGAAAGTGTCTACAGAGGTGATCCTACAAAAAGTATGCTGCCAAATGTGGTGCGTACCAAAATGTATCAAAATGTCATCAGAAGAAAAGTTCTAACGGAGACTAAATCGTACAATGACCTTCACCGACGTACGAGGTCGATAACCTACTGCAGGGAAATGCTTCGAACAAACGAAGGTAGTGAAACCTTCAGAATTTTCTAAATTCCTACATTTCAATTCAAGTTAAAAATGCATTGAAGAAAGTAGGTGACGAAGAAACTTGTATAAAGAGTCCAAAGGGTTTCGAAGGGCAGTCAAGGGAACGTAGACGTACTGCAGTTCAGTTCATCGGAGCCATCTGCACAGTCCCGTCTGCCATCACACTGCTGCTGTGGACGAATACATTCTCCACTGCCACATCGGATGTCACCATAACGACATTTGACTATAAGCCACAGGAAGAATAAGCAAGTGGTAATTATGCCGCACATAAGGTTTCTATTTTCATAGCTAATTTTAATATTTTTGAAATATGCGCCCTTGCCTATCTGAATCTAAAAGCATTAGGTGCATTGAAGAAGTAATAATCCAGAAACAGATGCCTATTGTAGGATCAATATGTTTTCTTTCATTTGCAACTTAGCCTTATTTCGAGCGAGTGCATTCAAATTTAATGGAAATATCACCAGAATAGGAGCTCCCGTACTGCAGGTGGTCTGCAGGCGCTGAAGTTCAAAGGGTGGTGGGTAAGGTTGAAGGTAGGGAATTTAGGTTATGATTAGGGTTAGGGTTGAGCTAACGGTTAGAGTAAGGGTAAGTGCCAGGAATGGAACACGAAAGGCTGCCTGTCATAACGGGTGAGGGTACGTATTCGTGTGTCAATACAATAGTATTTTTGCGCAATGATAACCGAACAACTAACTGCTTTTGTACACAGAACCGTCAGATGCTTAACTGTCAGACCATCCAGTGTCAAGGCTTGGAGTGAATGTACCTTCTACAATCCGAAGGCTGGATTTCACTGGGTGTGTTCGTGATCGCAGATTTAAAAGCTAGTTATAGGCAGATAAAGCATGGTTATGATTCCTACAACATTCTGCACATTAGATGTATTTGCTCTTTCTCCCTATTGGCAGGTAACCTGTAGGCAGTATTACACGTAACGATTCATGAGCCTCTGTTGAACTGCATGCATATAGAGTCCGCTAGCGAGCATGAATTCCAATCCTATGGGTTCAGATGCCTTGCTGGCTGCTTACGCACTTTTACCTTAAACTTTGTTGACTTGAGCGATTCAAGATTTACTCTTCTGGTAGTTTGAACATAGAACCACTTATTAATCTTGATGAACCCTATATCACAGCGCTTCTCGACACTGAACACGTAGGTTGAGAGTAAAGCGAATTTTTCATCATAAATGGCTCTGACAGCATTTGAATCGTGATGCACTCTCTAAAACATTTAAGTAAAAATCAAATTAGTATCTGGTAATCGAGTGACAGCCATATGGTCAGCTTCATCGACTAAATTCTCCTTAGTTCACCTATTTACAGCTGGGTTTACGATAGCAGACAAATGCGTGGTGCCAAAGGGTACAACTAAAACATTTCTCGGTTTTGAACAGAGACGCAGGAACATTTTCAGAAACAGTCAAACGGAACGTGGACGTACTACATTTCAGTTCGTCAGAGCCATCCGCACAGTCCCGTCTGTCATCACATTGCTGTTGCGGACGAATACATTCTCCACTGCCGCATCGAAAATCGCCTTCGCGACACTCAACTGCAAGCAACAGGAAAGGTAAGGAGACGGAAGTGGGTATTAAACATAGTGCACATCATTAAATGTGGCCGTTGTGGTTTGCTACTATAAGTCATCAGGCACCTTCTTTTATTCAGAGCATTGTGAAACTAGATCTGCTTCTAAATAATGTCTTCGAAATGCATGTGACAAAACTTGCCCTACTACGTAGAGGAAATATGATCCAAAGAATTAATTACTACTTAAAAAAAATCAGCTAAGGAGATTGGAGCAGGAAGCAAATAATAGAACAGTCATAGAATTTGCTCGGGAGAGCTAGAGGTGTCTAGGCAAGTATCCTCTGGCGGAAGTAGATCGAAAGAATTAAACTCAGACTTTCCTGTGACTGATAGTTTTTGGATGATCCAGGTCTATGATCGTAGGCAACAGACACCGACGTAAGTTGATCAGATTTTATTAAAAAAGCATTTGCTAAAACGCTCGCCTTACAAATCAAAATCGCATTCGAGGCAGTCCTAGGTTGTGGAAATGGGGACAACCGAGCTAAGGAGTGCAGCCAAGGGAACGTGGACGTACTGCAGTTCAGTTCGTCGGAGCCATCCGCACAGTCCCGTCTGCCATCACACTGCTGCTTTGGGTGAATACATTATCCGCTTCCATATCGGATGTCACCAGTACAACAATAAACTGCAAGCAAAACCATTGTGGTTTACTAGACTTCGGGGGCGACTGCCATCTTCCTGACCATGATGCAATTCAGTTGCATTTTTGTACCTCATCTATGCCACAATGACGCCCATGAAATGCATTCAATGAAACGCTGCCTTGCGATGTCAATGTATTATGATCGAGCGAATCTATAACTAATGATTGCGATTAAAAGTGGTAAAAATGCCCATTCCAGGTGGTATGTCAAAGGAAGTAGAGGCGTTCACTTGGAGATTTTTATTAGGTATCTGACGTTTTGGGTAGGTATTTCGTCTTCAGTGACTGGACAGCTATACTCACTGCGGATCCAGTCACTTTCATTGCCTCCTTCGAACCGGCGCTACGTCAAACCAGCGTTACTGGTGAGGCCAATGACTTTTTTAGTATCAATTTATCTCTCTGCTCATGTCACAGCAAAAAACCCATTCGCTACTAAGAGGTGAACAGAAAGCCCTAAGGGAGTTAAAAGAAGACACCGAAATGGTTATTCTGCTTGCTAAAAAAGCCGGTCGTCGGTTGTCCTTGACAACGAGGACTACCGAAGCAAAATTCAAATGTTCCTCAACGATCGAGAGTCCTACAACGTCAGTGACGCCGCCAGTATAAAGTCACCAATAGCGAAGGTGAGAAGAACCCTGGCTAGAATGAAAAAAAGATAAGGCCATCACCATCAAAGACTGATATATAGCGAAGCCCACAGAAGCAGTTATGCCACGTTTCGTTGGCCTCCCAAAAATCCACAAGTCAGATTTTCCCCAACGGCCAATCGTCTCCCTGCGACGCATGCCCACATACGGGCTTGCCAACGGGTTATTCCAGAAGTTGGAAATTCGCACAGCGGGCTCACAAGCGACAACTCACTCGGCAGAACAATTTCTCGAGAAAATGAAGGCGTTCGCATTTTAACTGAATGAGAGGATGGTGTCATTTGATGTTACCTCAGTCTTCACGTCCATACCACGGGCGCCAAAATACGATGAGAACGAGGGTGAGCCCACAAACCGAGATATCATAGAACTCATGGAGCATTGCCTCAAGACATGCTTCACCTTTGAAGGGGTCACATATGAGCAAATCAAGGACATTCCGATAGGGTTCCCAATCTCTGAGCTCATTGCCAAGGTGGTTATGCAATTTCTCGAAACATGGCTGTTCGAAGAATACAAACCCAGTTTCTGGGCACGCTACATTGACCACACCTTCATCGTCATCGACCCTGTTAGAATCACTCACTACAAAGAGCGATTGAACCCGATTTTACCTGGTCTGCATTTCACGATAGAGGAAGAAGTAGAGGGCAGGCTTCCGTTCTTAGATATTCTAGTCTGTAGCCAACTGGAAGGAAACATGGCGAAGTCAGTCTACCGAAAATCGACGAATACGTTGCAAATGCTGAGTTACAATAGCAGCCATCCATCGCAATACAAGCGAAGATGTGTACGCATGTGATACCAATGAGTTGAATCGCACTACAGCACGTCAGCAGCCAAACTGGACGAGATTATGCTTCTCCGTGTGCCTTTCAGAGCCAAAAGGCTATCCATGAGCGCTCATTGAACTAATCGAATGCCACAAAAAAGCAGAACGAAGAGCCTTGTCAACGCAAATCATGGCGGAGCATTCCCTATATAAAAGGGGTCTCCGAAACCGTGGTTGGATCCCCGTGCCTCTCGGAAGAGGAGTTGCCCACAGGCCTGACTCAGCAATCCGCCAGCAAGTGATGCAGCCAAAAGACCCCATCTCTATGCGAGAGGAATCGGCCGTTGTCTACCGACTTCAGTATAGCTGCGGGATGTGTCGATATGTTGGAGAAACCGGCCGACAACTGCAAACGCGAATGCAAGAGCATCAGTTGGCGGTATGAAGATTGGACCTAAAGTCAGATGTGGAAACCCATGCCACACAGATGGGCCACGTCGTGAACTTTGACGCTGTTGAAATTGTAGACCGAGGTGAGAACCACACGGCAAGGCAGATGAGCCTGGATGTCCACCGACCGCATAGTCAACCGCCACATTAACTTGCCTGCCACCTTTCTGGGTTTTAAGAACCCTCTTGACAGGAGACCGTCAGAGCGCAGAAAAATCGGAGCCGCTAATAATCTCCGCGACCATTGAGGATGGAGGTGGAACAAACCGGTGCAAAAACCGACCGACTAAAACACAGCAAAGGTAACACAGGCTTCGGTGAGATGCGGGTCCGACGCGGCCAGACAGGTGGTCTAACAGGCGCAAGACAAAGAGTGGCATAAAATGAGAGTGGGGAGCAAGACGCCCATCGCTTGAGATGGGTAGACGAAACAGCTACCCAAAACGTCATACACCTAATAAACATCTCCTGGTGAATGCCTCTTCCTACTTTAATGAATACTTTTTTGTGAAGGAGAGTCAAGCAGAAAGCTACTGACAGAAATCTCTGAAGTTTGGCTCGGGACAGCCAGAGATGGCTATGCCAGTACTCCGTAGCTAAAGTAAACCTGCTCAATTCAAATCTGACTATCCGTTGAATGAAAGTTGTTGGGTCGGCCAAGTTTACGATCTCAGAAAACCTACACTTACAACCGTTTAGGCGAATTGATTTGAAAGTACTGGATCAGAAGTTTCGTATTCGAAAGTTGATGCACAAAAAAACTTAACCTGGTTTGACCTTATGCAGCTAGACCTGAAAATACAAGTAGTATCACCAGACACTGGATGGAAGATTCGAATATGGCTTTTAAGGAGAAATTGGTAAAAAAAGTAACTGCATCTTTACAAAAATATGAACCGTTTCCTAGTAATGTGCATGAAGACTAATAAACGCCATGCAATGAATTTCACACAGTCAGAATTCCCATCGGCGAATTAGGTCAAAATGTCCACTGAATCCTGCATTTCTCGTCTTTGAATCATATTTAAGTCCTTTCGAGTGAAAGCAAACTATATAAATTTGACAATATTCAACATATTTTGGTTTAAAATCCTACGACAGGCATAAACCGAAGTCCCACTGACGTTGGGCTCTAACATATGTATATTAGCTCGGGTAAAATTTAGTATCATACGATGTGTATTTTGGCTCGGAGCTACGATGCCTCAGCACGTAGGGGAGACGAGAAATCTTGTTTCTCCTAGCACTCCCTTGCAGATGATTACCTAGACTGGCGTTTGCCATCAACGTCCGGGGTTGATTTTAAACCCAAATGAAAACTCATTCAACAAATTTTGTGTCAAATTCAAATTTTATCATGCTATACGGACTAGTGGGATAAGTTGGAATTGGACTTGAACCGTGTTTTATCCTATCAAAGCGCTCTATCACTTCAGGGCCGGAAGCGACTTTAAGAGGCTGCTATGTTCTGAACACGGACGTCAAGCACATCGGGAGAGCACCTAACGTAACATAAACTTACTGCAGTTTAGTTCGTCAGAGCCATCCGCACAGTCCCGTCTGCCATCACACCGCTGCTTTGGACGAATACATTCTCCATTGCCACATCGAAAATCGCCTTCGCGACACTCAACTGCAGGCAACAGGAAGGGCAAGGACACGGAAGTGGATATTAAACATAGGGCACATCATTAAATGATGCCGTTGCGGTTTGCTAATGTGCGTCATCTGGCGCTTTCTGTGATTCAGAGCATTGTGAAACTAGATCTGCTTCCAAATATTGTCTGCGAAATGCATGTGACGACAACTTGCACTGCTACGTAGATGAACGATGACCAAAGAATTCATTACTACTGAACAACATTCAACTTCGGAGAGAGGAGCAGGAAGCGACTGATAGAAATTTCGTAGGCTTTGCTCATGAGAGCCAGAGGTGTCTAGGCAAGTAGTCCCTGGTGGAAGTAGTCCGAAAGAATTAAACTCAGACTTTCCTGAGACTGATAGTTTTTGGAAGATCCAGGTCTATGACCGGAGGCAACAGACACCGACGTAAGTTAATCCGATTTTATTAAAAAAACATTTGCTAGAACACCCCCCTTTCAAATCAAAAGCACATTTTAGGCAGTCCTAGGTCATGGAAATGGAGACAGCTGAGCTAAGGAAGGAGAGCCGCCAAGAGAATGAAGACGTACCGCAGTTCAGTTCATCGGAGCCATCCACACAATCCCGTCGGCCATCACATTGCTGTTGTAGACGAATACATTCTCCACTGCCACACCGGAAATCGCCTTCGCGACATATAGCTACAGACAGCAGGAATGGTGAAGAAATGGTAGTCAGTTTCTGTACTCGTAAGATGGTTTATTTGTAGCAAGAACGATTGAACAATCTGACTAATATTCTTACTATTTTTTAGCTTAAAATTATTTTTTAAAGCGTAACGCATTTTCCAAACACAATGGTTATTTGAAGATTCTGTCCTTCAGAATTTCAACTGACGTTTTATAGGTAAAATAGTCCGTTTTCGATGGCATCGTGAGGCCTGAACTACCACTTACGTCGTAAAGACTCTAAAATCAAACCAGCTCGTTGTTGACGGTGATGCAAAAGAGTGAATTCGAAACATTTATACATCTACAGATAATTATTCCAACTGTTACTTTTGCGGTTGGCCATATTGGCAACAGCAATTTCACCTTCACGGCTTCAGAACAATGTTTATCAAAGTTGGGTAAGGTCTCAGGAGAATCTTTAAATATGACTTGACGCAAGATGCACTTGTAATTCAATCGGGAATTGTGAGTTTATATATCTTACAGCTCAATCATATGTAGCGTAAAGTATTATTGATTTAACCATTTCCTTGAGTGTTTTCTCAATTGTCGCAAGACGCTTGAGGGAGGAGAGAGTGCGGTAGGTGCTGAGCAAGTCCGCCTCACTTGAAACTAATTTACGCGCAAGACGCGGCTTCCGGGTCCACCCGTTAGACAGTGTTGAACGCCGACGCTCACGGGCATCAAATTTCCTCTGAAAACATTCCCTCTACTTGGGTAGTCACATCAAAACTAGTGTGATTTTCGAAAGTGTCTACAAAGGTGATCCTATGAAAAAGTATGCTGCCGTAGGTTAAATACCTCAGAAATGTGATGCGTACCAAAATGTATTAAAATGTCATCAGAAGAAAAGTTCTAAAGGAAAATATATTGTACCAAGACCCTCACCGATGAACGAATTCGGTAACCTGCTGCAGGGAAATCCTTCAGAATTTTCTTAAGTCATACATTTCGAGATTTCGTGTTTGACTGCGCAGGTCATTTTGTGTTTATACAACTAACCTTTAAATAAGAATACAGTCTTAGGCAATCAAACGATAATACTATACAGACGACATAGACCTTTGGGTGGACCTCCTGCGAAAAGAAGGGGGAGGGTTTGGCGTTGGCGACGGAGTCCTTTTTTACGACGAAATTTGGTCTAACTTTCAGCGAGGCAGCAGAGAGAACTAAGACAAAAACAGCAAATTCGCACATGTATAGTCTAATCTAACCTCATCACAGTGGAAATTCCACCGACATGGAGCGCATTCAAAGCGTAACTGCGTAATAAACACGGAACAGCGGCCAAAGGCACGTAGACTTACTGCAGTTCATTTCATCAGAGCCATCCACACAGTCCCGTCTGTCATCACATTGCTGTTGTGGACGAATACATTCTCCACTGCCACATCGAAAGTCGCCTTCGTGACACATAGCTACAGATAGCAGGAATGGTGCAGAAATTGAAGTTTTGTTCTGTAATCGTAAGATGGTGTATTTGTATGAAGAACGATTTAACAACCTGAATGATATTCTAAATATTTTTTTAGCTTACGGATTAATTTATCAACAGCAAAACGTTATTATTTTTCAAAACACAATGGACAATTGAAGATGTTGTCCTTCAGAATTTCAACTGACACTTTATTGGTAAATAGTTAGCTTTCGATGGCATCCTACATCAGGCATAAGCCGAAATCTCTCTGACGCTGGGCCCTAACATATGTCTATTAGCTCGAGTAAAATTTTAAGTATCAAAGATGTGCGTTGTGGCTTGTAGCTACGATGCCTCAGCAAGTAGGGGAGATGAAAGATATTGTTTCTCCTAACACTCCCTTGCAGATGATTACCTAGACTGGTGTTTGCCTTAAACGTCCGGAGTTGATTCTTACTCAAATGAAAACTCATTCATCAAATTTTGGGTGTCAAAGTCAAATTTGATCATGCTAGACGGACTAGTAGAAGGAGTTGGAATTTGACTTGGACTTACTGCAGTTCAGTTCGTCAGAGCCATCATCGCAATCCCGTCTGCCATCACACCGCTGCTGCGGACGAATACATTCTCCACTGCCACATCGGAAGTCGCCGTCACGACACTTTACTAAAGGCAATGGGAAGTATAAATAAATGGCGAAAAATCTGAAAAAGCGTACAAATTTTCGGAGGAGGCAGTTTTGTTTGGTTTTAATGTTCTGCCGACCGCCTTCCTCGAACCAAACCAGCTTGGTTCTAATGTGCAACCTTATCCGCATCAGAATGGCGCATCCATATTGCACATTAGGACTCTTTGTCCCAGCACGTCGATGCATTATGAACAACCGAATCCATAAATATTCAATACTAGACAGTTTAGGAGAGCCATGCAGGTGGTTACTGTTTTTAAAAGCCGGAGACTTCTAGAGAGAGAGAGAGAGCCGGATGTGTCTATGCCAGCAGTCTGTAGCGGGTGTAAGCCGGATCAATCCACCTCTGACTTTCCGTCGAGTAAGGTTACCGATCGGAGGCAACATACACTGAATCTTGTTTTTGCGTATCATGGATAATAAAGTTATCCTTAGTGGGGTTTATGCACAGCAACTTGCAATCGGTTCGACAAACGCCATATAGTATGCCATTTGTTCCTAACGGAAAATTTAGTATCACGTAACCAGTAGCGTAAGTTTTAATCAAGAGCCATCACTTGCTCACGTTTGGTAACTTGGAATCTCTGAAAGGAATGTCGATAATTATAAGCATCTGGAATGCATGCATCTGTTAGATGTTATTTTTCTACAGAGGCTATATTTATTGCTAAATAGTTATGTGAAAATGTTTTACTGATAAACGTCTTGGAGGAGCTAAATTTAATGTGGTCACTACAAAAACGTGGACAAAGACGCAAAAACGCTCAGAGGACCAGCCAAGGAAACGTGGACGTACTACAGTTCAGTTCGTCGGAGCCATCCACACAGTCCCGTCTGCCATCACATTGCTGTTGCGGGCGAATACATTCTCCACTGCCACATCGAAATTCGCCTTCGTGACACTTGACTGCAAGCAACAGGAAGGGCAAGGAGACGGAAGTGGATATTAAACAAAGTGCCCATCATTAAATGTGGCCGTTGCGGTTGCTAATATGCGTCAGCTGGCGCCTTCTGTGATTCAGAGCGTTTTGAAACTTTATCTGCTTCCAAATAATGTCTGTGAAATGCATGTGATGACATCTTGCCAGACTGTGTCAATGCTATATGATACATTGAATCCAAAACTGCTCAATTAAGGAGAGTGGATAATGAAGCGACTGATAGAAAGGTCGTAGGCCTAGCTCGGGACAAAGAGAGGCCTTTATGTCAGTAGTCCCTAATACAAGTAAACAACAAAAATCCAAGTGGAACTTTCGCTAAGGATGCCTTGTATAGCCACCTAACCGTGACATGGGAAAAGGAACCGCCAACAATGCACGTGACCTTGTGCCCAGTTCGGGAACCCGAGGTTCATGATTGAAATGAGCGTGAGGGCTAAATTTAGGGGTAGATTTATGTTTATGGTCAGGAGTATACTAAGGGTTTAGATTTGGTTTCGAGTTAAATGTGTGGTTTAAGGTTTACGTAGTGTTGGCTTTAAGATTAAGAATAGAGTTTATTTTAATTTTAGGGTTAGTGTTAGCGTTAAGACACGAGTGTATTTACCCTTCCTGAAATTTACCGTAAGCAGACAAGGCGGTTCCTATTCTTGTGTACTCTTCAGACAGCCATACAAGACATCTTTCCCGACATTTTCGCTGAATCAGGTCTACGGTCGGAGGCAGCTAACGCTGACGTACGTTGATTCGTTTTTAAAATGCTCCCCTTCCCAATCAAAAGCACATTTGAGGAACTCCTAGGTTGAGGAAATGAAGACAACTGAGCTAGGGAGGGCAGCCAATGAAACGTGTACGTACCGCAGTTCAGTTCATCGGAGCCATCTGCACAGTCCCGTCTGCCATCACATTGCTGTTGTGGACGAATACATTCTCCACTGCCACATCGGATGTCGCCATTACGACACTTGACTACAAGCAACAGGAAGAGTAAGCAAGTGGAAATTATGACGCACACAAGGTTCCTATTTTCATAGCTAATTTTAATATTTTGAAATATGCGCCCTTGCCCATCTGAATCGAAAAGTATTAGGTGCATTGAAGAAGTAAGAATCCAGAAACAGATGCCTTTTGTAGGATCAAGATATTTTCTTTGATTTGCAACTAAGCCTTATTTCGAGCGAGCGAATTTACATTAGGTGGAAAATAACACCAGAAAAGATACTCCCGTACTACAGGTGGCCTGCAGGCGCTGAATTTTGTTGGTATTTGTACAATTTACATGTTTGTATCTTTCTTGTTCACCTGAACCTTAATGTACGCTTGTTTTACTGTGCTTAAAAAATAAAATACACACAGCTCAACTTCAACCCGCATGTTGGACGTCCCCGGTTTTGCTGCTTCATGTCACCACTGCTCTCTGAATGGTACTGATTTTTCTCCATTATTTGCAGTCAATTGCAACGATCGATCTTCCTTTATCGATTGCATTCCACCAGACGTCATCTTGATTGAACTCCTGCATCTGCTCATTGTCTTTTATGTATAGTTTGCTGGATCTAGTTCAGAGCTCATTTCAATCCTCGAAAACATTTGATATCTAAGAAAGCTACGTTTTTCGTGAGTCTGCATTCTAACAATCCTCTGTCATTTTTACCGTCCTTTTCTCGTTTGTAGTTTAGACACACAATTCCCCACTAAGCGTTCGTTTTTTTTGTACACCTTGATTCTCAGCAGTTTTGAACCTTGTCTACACTAAAAGTTCAAAAGGTGTTGGGTAAGGTTGAAGGTAAGGAATTTAGGTTAAGATTAGGGTTAGGGTTGAGCTTACGGTTAGAGTAAGGGTAAGTGCCAGGAATAGAACACGAAAGGCTACCTGTCATAACGGGTGAGGGTACCTATTCGTGTGTCAATACAATAGTATTTTTGCGCAATGATAACCGAACAACTAGCTGCTTTTGTACACAGAACCGTCAGATGCTTAACTGTCAGACCATCCAGTGTCAACGTTTGGAGTAAATGTACCTTCTACAATCAGAAAATTAGATTTCACTGGGTGTGTTCGTGATCGTAGATTTAAAAGCTAGTTATAGGCAGATAAAGCATGGTTATGATTCATACAACATTCTGCACATTAGATGTATTTGCTCTTTCTCCCTATTGACAGGGTAACCTGTAGGCAGTATTACACGTAACGATTCATGAGCCTCTGTTGAACTGCATGCATATAGAGTCCGCTAGCGAGCATAAATTCCAATCCTATGGGTTCAGATGCCTTGCTGGCTGCTTACGCACTTTTACCTTAAACTTTGTTGACGTGAGCGATTCAAAATTTACTCTTCTGGTAGTTTGTACATAGAACCACTTAATAATCTTGATGAACCCTATATCACCGCGCTTCTCGACACTGAACACGTAGGTTGAGTGTAAAGCAAATTTTTCATCATAAATGGCTCTGACAGCATTTGAATCGTGATGCACTCTCTAAAACATTTAAGTAAAAATCAAATTAGTATCTGGTAATCGAGTGACAGCCATATGGTCAGCTTCATCGACTAAATTCTCCTCAGTTCGCCTATTCACAGCTGGGTTTAAGATAGCAGAAAAATGCGTGGTGCCAAAGGGTACAACTAAAAAATTTCTCGGTTTTGAACAGAGACGCATGAACATTTTCAGAAACAGTCAAACGGAACGTGGACGTACTACATTTCAGTTCGTCAGAGCCATCCGCACAGTCCCGTCTGTCATCACATTGCTGTTGCGGACGAATACATTCTCCACTGCCGCATCGAAATCGCCTTCGCGACACTCAACTGCAAGCAACAGGAAAGGCAAGGAGACGGAAGTGGATATTTAACATAGTGCACATCATTAAATGTGGCCGTTGTGGTTTGCTAATATGCGTCATCTGGCGCCGTCTGTGATTCAGAGCATTGTGAAACTAGATCTGCTTCCAAATAATGTCTTCGAAATGCATGTGACAACAACTTGCCCTACTACGTAGAGGAAATATGATTCAAAGAATTAATTACTACTTAAAAAACTCAGCTAAGGAGATTGGAGCAGGAAGCAAATAATAGAACAGTCGTAGGCTTTGCTCGGGAGAGCTGGAGGTGTCTAGGCAAGTATCCCCTGGCGGAAGTAGACCGAAAGAATTAAACTCAGACTTTCCTGTGACTGATAGTTTTTGGAAGATCCAGGTCTATGATCGTAGGCAACAGACACCGACGTAAGTTGATCAGATCTTATTAAAAAAAGCATTTGCTAGAACGCTCCCCTTACAAATCGAAATCGCATTCGAGGCATTCATGGGTCATGGAAATGGAGACAGCCGAGCTAAAGAAAAAGAGCAGCCAAGAGAATGATGACGTACTGCAGTTCAGTTCGTCGGAGCCATCCACACAGTCCCGTCTGTCATCACATTGCTGTTGTGGACGAATACATTCTCCACTGCCACACCGGAAGTCACCGTCACGACACTTGGCTTGAGTCAGCAGAAATTATGTTTAAATGGAAGGTTGCGCTTGTTTTAATTAAAATCTTAAACTAAATAAACAATTACGATTGAGCAACCTTCTAATATGTTTATCTTTTTTAAATTATAAATCAGCTTAAAAAGAGGTAATATGGCACATTATTTTCCAAAAAATGTTGACGTTAAATTTTTATATTTAGTAGTTTAAGTTGGCGCTGTTTTGATAAAATATTCTCTGTTTCGTGCAAACTTCTTCTGATCACATGTAGACGCTGAAAATCACACTGACTACTTAATGATAGTGATAAAGAAAAAGAACATTCTTTAACCTGATATCATAAGATGACCATTAGGACATTTGTTGCGTTTGGCAATGTTCGTAACAACAATTTTTTTACAAAAGCCCATTGCTTTGAAAGTTGGATAAAGTTTCCGGGGAATCATTCCATATGACTTTGTAGAGAATGTACTTGGAACTCAATCGCAAATTGTAAAATAATGTTTCTCACAGATCAATTTTGGTACGCTATGACGCATTTTCATTCAACAATTTCGTTAATAGCACTTCGAATGGCTCATCTCGCATTTAATTCTCACGCAAAACCTTGAAAGCAATAAGAGCTCATTAATCGTATGAAAAAACATACAATTTTTGTAGAGATTATTTATCCTAGAACCCCAGGATTCAAAGATGATGCATGAAATGTACTTGTCATTTGTTCGTAAAAGGTTGGCATACCGGTTGTATTTACTTCATCTAATATGATTAATTCTAGAACATGCCAATTACATTCTTGTTTGAAAAATACTTACGACAATATGCTTCATCAGAGCCATCCTGGCAGTCACGTTGTCCATCACACCGCTGTTGTGGGTGATAACAATCACCACTGAGACACCGAAAGTCACCCTCTCGACATTGCGCTAATTTGAAAAATTTACCGGATCCAAATTAAGGAAGGCATTCACAAATATCCGGCGTCAATGCGTGCCAGCAAAGTGCTTACACACCAAACCAGCCGGGGTTGCATTAAAGTAGACATTGTTTTCATTATTTAAATATTTGCTTGAAACTTTGTCTTAGCTTATGCATCTTGTAGGAGTAAATGATTTATTGCTAGCATTTTAAGTAATTCCTAGATCGGAGCAAGGTTTCACATCGCCGGAACATAAAACTTTAGATCTTAACAGCAATTTATTCCTAACTGCCTAAACCAAAAACATCACTGTGCCAGAAATACCAGTTTGTTGAGGAGTCGTACTGCATAATTATGGGTGCAGAAGTTTGTGTCCTATGCGAGTCCCCGGATATACGATAGATTTCTTACACATGAAATTGCAAGAATTTCACAAGTAAATCCCTGATATGCCAAAATAGCCCACGCTCCCAACGTCTCAAATAGTAAAGAAACGAAAGTTGTTAAAAAGAGCACACAGTGTGGTTTATAAATTAATAAACATTGTTTAGTCGTTTCAAGGTTGCACTCCTCAACCAAAAGTAAACTAGGAAGCAAATCCTCTGGTGAGTAAGAGCCAAAATAAATAAGCTAATTTGTAAACTTTGATTATTTTACTGGAGAATACCAGAAAAATGCAGGGTTATTCACAAAACTCGAGGAAAATCCAAACCAGCAACTTTTTCGGCCGTCAACCAAACATTTTTTACTCAACTGGTTTTTGTGCGGTATCACTTTACAAAGGCATATCATTTGTGTGGTTCTTTCGGATGGTTTATCACTTTTGACTTCTGTTAGACAAGTAACTTATTGTTTAAGGGTTAAAAACTCAAATTTCCTCTTAAGTAAGAGTATGAAAGTTTTAAAAACTTAAACTGTGCAAGAGAAGCGTTTGTCTCACCGCAGTTAACTTCATCCGAACCATCCGGACAATCGTGTTGACCATCACACCGCCGGTCAATGCGAATACATTCACCCCTGTTGCAACGAAAATCACCCTCTCTGCAAAAACCTGACAGATAGGATCGAAGAAAGACAAGACTGGGTGTTAGTTTTGAAAAATCTGAGTGCAATTAGTCGTCAGCTATTATGAGGAAGAACTTGGCGCGTTATACCAAAAAAAATCTCCTTAATGTCAGCTGATAATTTCAACAGTAGGAGCCTCCCAGATCTTCAACGGATATTGCGGTGAAAAAATAGGATAAAATAAATGCAACGTGAAAATCATCTTTCCTTACCATTTAATTTGCAACTGTGATCTTTATACAGCAAATCGCAGATCACAAAAAGGAAATAGTATTGTTTGTTTAAAGGGATCAGAGCAAAATGCAAGTACTTGTCACCTTAAGTAACTGGGTCGAACGTCTTGGCAACCTAGGCTCAACAAATGACCTCTAATTTTAAACAAAAGGTTAAATTGTGACACGTATTTCTCGCAAATTATTTGGTAACTTAATGAATTTTGCGTGGGATCAACGTTAACACACACAACGCGCATTCCCTTGTGTGTCTGGATTCCTTTCTAGTTCTCTCACATGATAAATGCTGATCGGTAAATGAACTGTGTCACTACCAAAGGCACACAGTAGAAGGAATGTTGATTTTACAGCTTATTTTCCGTCCTCGATCTGCCCTATTGAACAACAACACCATCACCACAACCAATAAATTCGTTACAGAATAACCGACTTCAACTTGTTCCTTTCTACTCTTTCTTAAAAACGGAACTAAGCATGATGATTTGTGCTCTGAGTACAAACACGGTTTAGATGCTACTGGCATGCATCGATGGGAGGAGTGGCCTTCGTATGTTGGAGGATAACTAGGCATACACATAAGAACAATCGGTGCATGGATTGTGGTAAACTTTGTCTTGTCACTCCTTTGACGTGAAGTCTTTGAATCGTGGCACCGCTGTCCTCAGGAATCACGGAAGCCTGATACAATACAAGATGGCGTCAGAGCACCCTTGACGTGTAAGATATTGTGTGGAATTTCGTTGTCACGTCTGCACCAGCCACGCTTTTACTATACTAACTCCCACAACGTTCGATCCACCACTCAAATAAAATGCCTCTCAGCCACTTTATCTGGTGATAAAGTGCTATAAGCATTCCAGAACTTGATTTTCAGGAAACGTTTGTTTTATGTTTACCTTCTCGTTCTTTCCTTCTATGAGATAGGTCAAGTACTGAAGTTGAACAAAATGCCAATTGCTAAGGCCTGGTACGGTCGACTTAAGTGTGCAGCGTGCAACCAGCCAGCAAGCTGCCAACCGAACTTATTATGAAGTTAATCTGAATAAAATCGAGTGCTAAATGCGATATGAATGGAGTAAGCACTATCAGAGTCTTGATTGGCACTGTGAATTTGGTGCAGACTGTGCTGCCGAAAGGTGAAGCCTACAGTAGCGAAGGCTGGAAACGAGGTAATTGAGCTATCAGTTCTCACGAATAAACCATCGCGATAAGGCCTCCAAGCGTACCTGGACATCGATCTGGCGCATTAGTTACCAATATAAGGTCACAAAATCTATCGATATTGTTACATGGCAGCTCACCCGCCTGCGCCGGAGTCGTTTACCTTCAACATCGAGAACTACGGAGAAGTAATCTCTTAATTAAATCCCCAAAGGCTACCCGTTTCATGTGAGTCAAGGCTTAACCAGGTCTTTGGTAAGTTGGAAGTTGAACTTTCTGAGAGACAAGTGAGCCTGAAGGAGCAGTTTCCTGCCTATCAGCACACAGTTCACCGACCACAAACAACCGCTACGAACAATGACAGTTTGACTTTTGAGTTTTACTATGTCCACCGTGTACTCCACAGTATGCTTGTGCAGGGACGGTGACTTGTGCTGGATTAAAGTGAGAGCAGACTTACAATGCATCTACCTCACTTTCGGTTCCACCCCCCCCCCACCTGGGCCTGGCGTCAAGACAAAGTCAAGAAGACTGGAGGTGGGACAGGGCGCAGGCCCAGGCACTGTAACCCACAACAAAACAGGCATAGCAAAACGGAGGGGTGGCTCAGATCCCAGCTAAGTTGGAAGGCCACAAAAACCACACTAAGAAGGAGTCATTGCAGTCTGTCTCACAGTCCGGGGAACCAAGTTATCCCGTTTGTTGGCAGCCTTCCAAGCCAGGATTATTACCGCACCGTGATAGCTTCAAAGTGCTGAGCTGTCGACCTCAATCGCTCCCCCACTCCCAGCCTCAGGCAACCGTCCAAGCCAGTCAGCTGTATGATGTAGGAGTGGTCGCAGTGGCTGACAGGGCTGGCGAACCCGCCTGTGAACGACACAGCCCGACCTGGCCACTTTGGCGCACACCAAGATAAGCAAAACCAAGGGGTAAGAAGGAGCCCTCACCATATGACTCCCAGTCCACAGTCCACTGCTACACATAATCATGAAAATATGACTCCCTGGTATGAATCGTGTAGACGAGGTGTTCACTGAGAGGAAGGTACTTTTGATCTGGTGTCTAAAGTGCTATTAATGCTCTGCTGGACAGGCAATGTGTGACTGCACCAAAAGCTGGCTGTGCACAGGACTATTTAGCCTCTGAAGATGGACAGTTGAATTCTTTAGGTGAAATGTCAGCTCGCTAACAAACTCAATCCGGTGGGTGCCTGTGCTTCTTGTGAAAAGGGACTCATTTTCTTCATGAATACCTAATCCGAAGGAATTTGATGTAGGTGTTCTTTTAATCGACATTACTTTAAGCTCGACTGGAATTCGAAGGTTTTTCCCTTGAAATAACCGGAGAGACTGTTAATTTTGCCAATATTTGCCTGGAATTTATGCGAAGCAGGTATTTTCCAGAACCAACGGTCATCTGCGAACAGCTTTGGTTCAGGAATCACAGGTTTTAAAGGATTCAGCGTAGGTGCGCATTTGTCCAAAGTCTCCCACGGCTGTTTTATCTGCCTCAAGTTTCACCTTAACTGTTTTCAGTGGGTCGGGCAGAATTGTGCATTTGTGGTACGTGTGAATTCTGCTCGATGCACTCGATATGATGATTCGCACACTAACGTGGGTCGGGCAGTGGGTCGGGCAGAATTGTGCATTTGTGGTACGTGTGAATTCTGCTCGATGCACTCGATATGAGGATTCGCACACTAACGACCGTGTGATCACAAACGTCAGGCGAATTTTGACGTCAGTCGGAAAAGATAGAGATGTGCAGTTCACAGTCACTTCGACTTTGTCAGCAATCATTTTGCGAAAGCAAAGTTACTGTATAAAAGGTTCTTAGACAAGGTTTCCCTGGGGAGATTTTCCATACGTACGCGCCGCATTTCTATGAGAACCTGCCTACTATGTTAACTTAAATTATATTGAGTGTTTGAAATTACAAAAATCTAATGATTTATTCTAAAATCATGATAGTGTTAAGTGAGAGAATGTATACATATCTAAATGACGACTGAAAACAATGATAAAAATTTGTGTACTTTTTGGGCTTAGTAGGCCTTCCTGTCTCAAAATTAAGCTAGCAAAGCATGACTTTCCTTCTTTCATTGTAATCTGCCTGGCACGTGCAGCACAAATATAAAAAAATGGGTCTACATGCGCTATGGGGTCGAGAGCTCAGCAAGTGTGTGTAAAATTATGTCACACAAGTCATTCGTTTGCATACATCAAGTGTGCAACAACGTTATAATGTAAACTTTACCATCTTACTCTAGAATTGGTTCAACTGCATTACGCTTTGGAATTATAAACGGAAATAACTCTTGGAAAGCTCAGTGTGACTATCTTTATAACGGAACCACCAGAAATAGTTACAGGACTCGAATCAGCCAGCATTATTGCGTTGAGATAAATATACTTGTCAAAAATTTTGGTCTTTTACATGATTACAGTTCGCTGGAATTTAAAGAGGCGTTAGAAGACCTGAGTGTACAAATGCGGTACATCCCTTAGGTTAAAAAGTTACGTTAAATAACATTCAGCGCTACCAAGATGGCTGACGTAGTTATCTCAACTCAACAGAAGGAGTGCTTTTAGTTTTTTCATTAATATATTTTCTCCAATCTTACCGAGAAGCTCATTTTCGGGGCTTTTTATTCTTAAACAGTGAGAATAAGTGATATCCACCTCTCCTATCTAGCACTATAAGTAAATTTCAAATCTGTACCCAGCAAATGAACTGACAACTTAAATAAAACAGGGAAAGTGGGCACCGGTAAATTTGCAGTATTTATGGGAGCGCGGTTGAGGGCTTTCAGATATGTCGGTGGTAGTTCTAGTCTAATACTGTCAGGGGCATGGGGAGTGGGGAGGAGGTGTCTGACAGTGGGTTTTGCTTATGTTTCTTCACTGTACTGCAATGCGGCTGGAGGCGGGAAGCATACCGTTGGGTTCAGCAAGGACTAGGGGAGATCAATAGCTTGAATAAACAATTTCTGCGAGCAGAATGTATGTTTAATTATCTATCTGACCCCCTCTCTCTCCCCTACCTATGCCCCTGACCGAATTAGACTCTGGTTACTCCAGACATGTCTGAATACCCTCAACCTTCTCCCGATGACTACTGTTCATTGGTTGTTATAAATTTCACCACTTGGCTGTAGACAGGCCTGAGGATGAATAATCAACATATCTGTCGAATTTTACTTCTTTAATGTTAACATGTGTATCATCGCAGCACTGACAATTTTTTGAAGTAATTTAGAGCAGATTTAGAGCAGCTAAACCTAGGATGATTTTGACAAGTAGTCAACCTCCCCGGTAGGAAGGTAAAGACAGACTGTCAGACAGGCAGACATGCAGCGACAGGATACCGGTGTACCACGTGTCTGGGCTTTTAGCTACTACCTGTGATGTCAGTATGGTTTATCATATAACTTGGGTAAAGTCTGTCTGCTCCAATCGTGTCGTTTGGCGGAGTTATTAGTCCTTGTTACGAAAATATATTCATATACTACTTACCCTTACAGCCAACTTCGTCCGAGGCATCGCGACAGTCGGGACGGGAATTGCAACGAAAATAGAAGGGAATGCATTCACCACTGGAGCAGCGGAATTCTGTGGATTCACACTGGGCAGTCTCATCTTTTCACAAATGGATAGAAGAATCGGAAAATTCCCCTAACCACATGACGGATTTGCATTTTGTCAAAACATGCAAAAAATGAAGAAATAAATCGTCTCCTTGGTCAAAAAAACCGCCTCATACAGTGAGCCAGTTTTGACGATGGAAAGCGTGATGAAAATCCAATCTAGCTTAACTAAATTGTAACACTGGCTAACAAATTTTTGAGAGAAAAGCTCATCTGCATTGTCTGTTAGAGGGATCAGCAGCAGGTGACCTTATGCCTAAAACTTGATTACGAAAATTTATATGATTATTTCAGGGCATATAAATAAGGCTACTTATTAAAAACATAATACTTCTTTGAATATTTCCTTTGTATTTTCATTCCAAGTAACATATTTATTAATTTTGTTTTTTTTCGATAGATTTGGGCCGGTTTTCGAGTGTTTAAAATTTTTAATAAGGTTAGACACCTTTCATGAATAAGGTCGCATACTGTATTTTAACAGTATAACGCCTGCCAGCATCTTCGAAACAAAATATTCATTCATAAACACCGAGCGTCATTCGTCGAATATAAATTCGATGTTTTTCATTGCCTCTGGGGTACCTTCTCCACTGTTATTTTAAAAGAAAATAACTGTAATATTTCACTAGCGCGAGGTTTGAAAACAACATTCTAAACTCTTTTTGTATTTTTAGATCATTCACTTCAGCAATCTACAGCTCTCTATACATATACAGTATACCAGAACGCATGTTCTTATGATCTGATGGATACTGAATAGACTCCATCCTCAGTTATTCCGGGGGCCTAAAGCATATTTACGGGGGCTTTTGTGATGATTTCCATTTGATTGAATATCAACTAGCGTTTTACTCAACACAATCCTTAAGAATCGCATGTGTGAAAGCAGTGAGGTGCTCGTAATGAACCTCCGTATATCCGCGTTGAGGTCTTTGAATGAAGAAAATTAATGCACGCTTAATTTTAACCATAAAGGCAAAAAGGGCGAGTACGATTAAACAGATTAGAGGCAGACTTGATTCCTGTAAAAAAGGATTGGCAGGGCCCGGAAGCACGGACCTCCCTATTGTATGAGGCCCTACGCTAAAATTTAGAGGGTGGGGGATCTTGTTAGCGTTAGAATGGTGGGGTGTCAGGTCTCAAACTCTGTACTTAAAATGACACCAGACAAAACTACCTGAAGCCGTATTTATAGGAGACAGTAACTGCACCAGCAGAAACCTGCTAAATTGGCAGACTTTCATACTTGGTGTGGCAATGGCTTGGCCGCATGATCTAGGTAGCCAGCACCACAGTTTCAACGAAGGTCTTGGTACTGAGCGCGATAATGACTCAGCCATTTTGCTCACCAGCATGATAATTGGGATCAATGTGTTAATTTGCGCGCCCACCACAGACCTAACTACTCTGCCCGACAAAACCTTAACTCTGAGTTTGGATGAAAAGGAACATTCCGATTGTTCATGCACTGCAGAACGACGATCTATAGCCCGAGCAGTTCGTGGCTTTTTCGATTATCACCTTTCGCAATCATGTCAGCATGATACAACTGGAAGGTTTGATCAGGTTCAGTCGAGGGAACCACAACTTAAGATTGGATGTAATTCCTCTTGAATGCTCCTAAATGTTTGCCCACCCGCGTCATCAGTAATGACCTCGTTTGTCCAACGCAGTTGCCTTGCTCGAGATTAAGGCTCGAAGTTTTATGCTAGGGTTCGTGTTAGGTCTAAGACGTGGGAATATTTGCCTTTCCTGATATTTATCGTAAGGTCACCTATTTTAAACGGTTAAGGTGGTTCCTATTCCCGTGTGCTGTTTTGGCGGCCATACAAAAAAACCTACCAAACGGAGAAGCGTCTCAGTCACGTCTTAATTCACAAATCTTGACTTTCTGCATTTATGCGTTCATAAGTTTGAGGAAAAGACATACCATTGAGTCCTCAAGTTGTGGACTCATATACGAGAAGCTGTTACGACGATTGGAGTTACTGATCTTTCAGCATTATAAACCGCCATTTTGAACCCACTTTTCAGATGATAGCATCGTCTTTATTAAGCGGAATGGTATGCTAACTTTCAGTTGCAATGGGCAGCACAGACGAGCAGAAGAGGGTTTTTACCACCCTTGTAAAGAATGCTATAGCCGAGCAGCTCGAAAAATATGGGAGAACAAGGTGTTGCATTTGATAAGCAGCCTAGTTTAGTTGAAAGTTCCAAAATGCTAATAGCATGCCTCATCTTACATACCTTGGTCTTGACTCTATGGATCACCCATACCCCAGACAAACGCATCACTGAAGTTTTTCTAACCGACAGTTTGACCATTGTTTTTGACGATGTCCACCGGGTGCATCAAACCAGGTTGGGCGTATGGACACTAACTTGCGTGTGAATTAGTTTACAGCGCTCGTAGACATACGCAGCATCTACCGCATTCACTCTCTTTCTCGCTTCACTCACCGACTCGGGGCCGGTGTCATGACATAGCCAAGGAGACCAGAGGCCAGTTGGGCACGGGTCACTGGTGCGATCTGAGCCTGCGCCTTGGTGGGCTACCACACACCGATGTGTAACACTGTTATAGTTGCGCAGCCCCAATAACTCCTGTCATGCTACAATCAAGCCCCCGTGTTGGTCCAGTTCATTTTCCACGTGGCCCGTTGTAGATGATACTATTGATTAGCACTTTACACGTTGCCAGATCTTGCTTATCCACTAATAAAATCATCCTTAAATCAGTTGACGCGTACAGCGATGCGAATGGCGAAACCACGGAGGGATTGATTGACATGAGATCTATCTACACGGAGAGCCGTTTGCACCCACATCTTCCGATCGATGAGTCGTTTTCTGGACAACACTCCGTAGCCGTTTAAGTTACCTTCCCTTCAAAGAGCGTTCATCAGCAAAATAATGATCAACATAAGTATGATAATGTCTGAAAAGAGATTTTAATGAGGGTAATAGACTAACCACATCGGAGCTCGTCTGATCCATCAGGACACTGGGGTTGACCGTCACATCGCAATCTCAGCGGGATACAACTACCGTCACTGCAGGTGAACTGATCATTGGAGCAGGTTAAGGGTGGTATGATAGTGTCGGTGACGGTAATCACTGCAACACGGACACCCTCGTTGGGGAAAAAGCACCTTTTAAAAACAGACATATGGCACCAAATAGTATGCAGCTGAAACAACAAAGTAATTTATTCCTTTGTCACACCGGTTGCAAATGAGTTCAAAATTGAGTCCGTTTGAGGACAATGACTGCCACCTATTTCTGAAAATCACTTTCAAATTCCAAGAGCATAGTTTTCTGGTACAAAAAATATGGGTAATCCTTAAAGGTGAGAATTGTTCAAGAAGAAGCAACTTATGCGTTAGGTATTTTTGAGCCATCATATGTCCAGCTGTGTTTCTTAAGTTTTAGAGTTTCCCGCTAAGGATAGCTATCTTGACGTTAGCATCTAGTAATTGTAGATTGGTCTCCGATTTATGCAGAGATCATCAAGTGCAGACTAGAAAAATAACGGTTTCCTCCTAACCTAAAACTTTGGTGGTCTACATCTTAGTTGGCCTTTGGCTACCTCATTCGCGCGGCCGCCACCAGGGTTTTGATCCTCGGCCTCAAGTTCCTCATCAGGACGCCAGGCGCTCACTGGAGTATATATAATTGCATTCTTCTTTGCCGAGTTACTGGAAGGGAAGTATTCCTAAACAAAGTCGAAGGTCTGATCAAACTCAATTTCTGATCACAGGCATCAATCAACTCCTGATTCGTCTTGCTAGAGGCCTGAGCAATTATATCTGCACCTGTGAAATTGAACTCGTTGCCCCTTTCGAGGGTGTGGGACGTTACTGGTGATAGTCACTGACCTCAATGCACAGCCAGCTTGCTTTCTTGCATGCGCTGTTTGAGGTTACGTTTGGTTGGAAATATATAAAAAACCAGGAAAGTTAAGTCATGGGATAATCGTATCTAGATTATTTACAGGCGTGTAGATGCTCACCTACATTCGTGACTCGGCTGCCACTGGTAGCTCTGGGCTGGTGTGCGATTCCCACACCGAGCCCTGCAACCAAGTGCGCAGCGCGCTATATCGCCGGTTTTTGTTCTGTGTGGATCTTCTGGACCCGCACCTACAGGCACCAGTTTATAAATGATTTGGATAGCCATTTCGGTCACATTTGTCGCGGCGATATCGGGCCTATGTGAGGCGTTTCTGGCTTGCTACAGTAAGTCTGATTTTGTCACCAGGGGCTCTGCAATAGCTTCTTTTTTGAGGCGCGTGCTTTTTTCTCTAAAAGCCGCAAAGCTGTCTGATATTTGCCACCCGCTGTTAAGCCCTTGTCTCAACGTCAAAGTTCTGTCTTTGACTGATGAGCAGGCCAGGGACGGGCAACTGTTTGTCGTCTTTTACTCCCTCTCTGAATTGTATATCTGGGACTATCACGTTGAGCGATTATGAAAACGCTGCAACATGCCTTTCCTGACGAATAAAAATGAGTCTGCCGCGTGATGGCGCCAAGTGACCGGCTTATACTGGCTGAAAGAAGACTTTCTATTAGCTCAAGTAATACTTCTGCCAGTAATGAGACGTTTAATGAGCTTGTTGATTTTTAATGGGCCTATCCTAGGATGCTTTAACAAAACTGAAATAAGTTTTTTCGGCAAAATTCGAAATAGCAGTATAATCTGTGGTATGGGAGAAAAGGGTTGATCAGGCGAAGGACGAATGCTTACTCTATGAGCATCCCACTGTCGGGCGTGTTGAGACCGTAGGGCGCTGTAATGACCATCACGCCTGGGCTTGGCCTCGAAATGCTGAAGCGGGGATCGTCTTCCACCAATCTATTCGTCAACGGCAGCCGGGCCCAGGGCTCAAGTCCATGTAGAGTAGAGCGGCAAGTCAATTGGAACCTCACACCTGGCTTAGCGACCACTCGCGATGGGTATATGACCAGTCGAGCAGCTGAAAATTATGGAAAAACATCATTTTCGAATGTTTTTTTTTACACAGAGGAGCTATAAATTGAAATTTGCAAAATTTAGCGAGTATGCTCGAAAAAATAGAATATAGGAACGTTTCCTAGTTTACAAGAGAATTCATTTACTCAAGCTCCCCCTACTGCATGAGAAAGTGGATATTTCTCTATTGCCTTAGGACTTGGACAGTTATCACTCCTGCCATGCAGTAAGGGCAGATGGATGAGCATATTTAGCAGGTTAGTAAACATCCCCAGCCCCCAAATATTGGAAGTTAGTTCAGACCTTAGTCGGTAGAACTTTGAACTTCAAATGTTTAGTGGCAAGCTGTTTAGCTTTGTCAACCACTGCGCACGCTCAAAATTCCGGTCCTCTTGCCCATGTCTTGACATTTGGCTCAGGTGAGTGGGGGAGGATAAGTGTGCTAGATGTTAAGCAAGTCTAATACCACTATAAACAAATTGATGCGCAAGTCACCGTCCTTGCGTCTGATATGCTATGAGGCACTGAGTTGACATCATCGGTAGCGATGGTTGAACTGTCCTAACACTAAACGATTTGGATGTGTTCCGAAAATTCGGAATATGTGCTGTAAAATGGCGATTATGGTGCATAAAAGAGATGCTCGGTGGGAAAATGTTTTTGTTGTTAATAAGCAACTTGTTGGGCTGACTTAAATGGTCCCCATCAACCCTTCTTTGAGCAGAAAAAGAGATGAAAAGGGACCAACACAAAACAAGCAAACGATTGATGAGGCCAGTAAGCTCTCCTGCCAATGAAGTGAGCGAGGTCATCATGGGCAAAACCTACTAGACAAAAAAAATACTGACATGTAGATTAGAAAATTACGGATCAGCTACATTCTATTGACTGGCCTAATGTTTGCCCATGATGGACAACTTTACTGCCATTCGATACAACACCTTAGCTGCAAAAATGCGCACTCACCGCAATATGCTTCGCTTTCATCGGAACCGTCTTCACAGTTTATTTGCTGATTGCATAAAGCTTCCTCTGCAACACATTTTCCATTGCGACAACTGATATTTGAGTAAGGACAGGGGTCTCTAATAAAAATTCTTGTCTCTTGAAACTGTCCTGTCGGTGGAACACATCTAAAAGTTTGAACACCAACATATTACACAGAAACGCATGAGTGCAATTACGTTGCTTCTAATAACACGCATATACTTGTATTTTATATCTCAGTTCAAAATACAAGTGACTGAAACGTTTTCCAGTTAGGAAAAAGAGGTTTACAGTTGCCTCAACAATGTGTTAAGACTTAACTCTTAGTTATTAATTTTAAATGGGAATTCGCAATACACCTTTGAAAAAATTAAGATTGCAATCAATACTCCTTTTACCGCTCCTCCGTTTAAGACAGGAATTCCTCTTGCTCCGTCTAGAGTTTGAATATTATCTGAATTACGAAGTCAATGCCCTCACAACCAAATGTAATGTTCACTTAACATTTAAATTTCTTTCCTGCGATAAAGTTATGGAGAGAAGTCTGCCTTGAAAATTAATTTGCAATGGTGGTTGGATGGGGTGCGATAGTAACCAACGCTGTAAACCATAATTCACTGCCATCTCTACGCAGGTTGAACCTCCACACAAAAGCCTGCTCTATAAAACGCCTTATAAACACAGCCATCAGACTCATTCGCTTTCGTTTCACATGAGCTCGCTATATTAAAATGATATCTTTATGACCACACTATAGCTACGTAAGCATGACCTACTGGATAGTCATGCCGTTGTAGACGGCGGGTAGGCCATTTGGTACATTGACAACAACTCGTTCCGCTTCCGGTCTCGTGACTTGAAATTGGCTATTCGGGCTGACGCTAGCCCCGCTCGAGAAGACCACCTCTGGCCGCACGCCAGGTCGGCGTGAGAGACACTGAATTTGAAAGGGTTGGAACGCCGCCGTGTGAACCACGTGAGGTCGCATCGCCACGTCTACAAGGGTCGCCGCCGGCAGAGGAAGATAGTAAATAGAAGTTGCGTAAACAAACCGCCGCCCCCTCTGTGACAGTGGGGTGTGGGGGTGAGGCAGAATTAACGATGATGCAAAAGTTGGTTTTTCACTCCATACCTTGACCGCCGAAGGCTGGTAGGGTAACGAGACTGTCGACACTGCCGGTGCTCCCACCGACGCGTGCCGCGCAGCGGTATCGGCCGACGTCCTCCACCCGGAAGTTGGGAATCTCGAGGATGTTGCCCGTCTTAACCATCTGACCATCTTTGTACCAGACGAAATCAACATTCGGCGGGTCAGGCCGTACAAAGCATTGAAGCCGAACAGTGTCACCGTAGGTGAAGACGGGGGGATAACGCACAATATAGATGATGTAGCGATCACCAAGACTGTCACCTATTTCTGTGTCGTTGCCTATCTTTAATTCGAGAAACTTAGTAAAGAACAGAAAGAAAGAGAGATTGAGGTTGAGTAGTAAAGTTAAAAGAACACATGTTGAACAGGGCTTTTGCGAGATATGTAAACCATATTACCACTGTCCATACCAATGAGAATAAATGGTCAGGTGGGCTCAAAATATAGTGCTCTGTTAAATAATGTGTGGCGAAACGACTTCTTTTGGAAACACTTACGTGCGTCAATAAGCAAATTCTGTCAAAAGGGAATATCTCAAACTTAACTCCAGTGCTGATCAGGCCTTTGCTTCCTTATACGTACATCCTTCGCCTGCGCCTAGTTTTTATTGAGTGGAGAACAGCTGGCTAGTTGTAGCTTGTTGCGTGAGTCGAAAATGCTTTTATCAACATAGCTGTTTATCAACGGGGCTTTGATAAGCGTGTTTGAGAATCAATGGGATCAGGCCCTTATTTAAATTTCTTTTATAATGAGAAAATAAACTAACAGGGGTTGAATTATCACATAGGAGAGACGTGCACCATTATATTTTGACTATAGGACGGATATGTGCAACCACGTTTTGCATTTTAATTACGATCTGAAGTCCACCGATGTGATCGCGTCAGTTGCGTCAGACATACGCAGGTAGGCCCAAAACACGAACCCGACCTTTTCTGTACAATAGCAGCATAGTAAAAACTATGTTTTTATTTAGTGATACCCTGCCTCGAGATCTGTGCTGTCGTCAGCTGATATCCTAATCTAAGTATAAAACGTATTCTAGGTCTGCATTTCTTTTGTATGTGATCGTGCGGACTACTGATTGTTTCTCCTTGTCGTTGAGAGGACCCAAGGTCCGAGCTCCCAGCAGGGTCAGTATCCGATCCTATAATCATGCCTGCTCGGTTTATTTTGGCATCCTTATCGTGGCACGCGTTTACCTGAGACTCATGCAGTTTCATTCGTTGCACTCGACCTCACTCTCAGTCGACTTGACGTGGAGAGACCTAGGAGATATGGGAAGTTGAAGAGTGCGTGAGGCCCGTAATCAGGTACTCCTCTTCAATAAAATAATGCACCTTTCTCTTAAAAATTAAGCGGACATTCCTACAATTATCATGTCAAGTTAATAGTCATAGTTAATAGGGTTGACATAAAGCGGTAAACTCCATCATTCGGAATGAGAGACGGTTCTTTCCTAATGAAAATTCACCCATCGGGCTCCACGATGTCCACCGTATGCTCCAAAGAAGTGCGGTGCTGGGACGGTGACTTGCACCGGGTTACAGTGAGAGCAGACTTGCAGTTAATTTATCTCACACTCTATTCCACTCCCTCACCTGGACCGGATGTCAAGACAGTCAAGAAGACCGGAGATGGTAGATAGCACAGGCCCACGCACTGTTGTCCAACACCAAACAAGAACATAACAACATGAGAGAGGGGCGGCTCGGTTCCCAAATGAGTGGTAGTGCCATAAAGGCCACATTAATAATAAGCCATTGTAGCCTGACTCCCAGTCCACCAATCAGCCACTCCGCACAAACGCACACACACAATGGGCTGATCACGCGGTCCTAGTTATCCCGTCAACTGGCGTCTTCCAAGCCACAGCTTTTAGCGCACCAGGATCATTTCAAGCGCGTCAGATTGTTTTAAGTGAGTAAAATGCGCTGAGCCTTCGACCACACTCTCTTGCCCACCCCAGAATCAGGCCACCGTCCGAGCCGGTCAGTCGTCTGATGTGGGAGTTGGTACAGTGGCTGACAGGGCCGGCGTTCCCGTCTTCGCGCGCCACAGCACGACCGAGTCACCTGAAAACTCACACCAGGATTCTCAAAACCAAGAGGAAGAAGGAGCCATCGGCTTTACTTATATAAAACCTGCGAAGTCTGCTTCTTTGAGGCCCATTTATGCGAAGTTTTAAACCAATTTGTGTGCAGCCCGCATAAACGGTTTTAGTTCGCTGTAAGCCGCTGCAGCCACGCTCATCCCCAATCTTCTCGGCATTGTCTTTATACTACAGTATGGTTAGCGTAGGAAGGTCGCGTAACATATATTCCGAGCGATTACGCTGAACTATAAACAGTCCCACGTGCAAGTAAACACGGGGTCCTTCCCATAGCTACGGTGATCCCCGTTGCCTGGGGAGAACAATTACATGCTGTTCGGGATCTTAGTTCTAGAATGGATTAGTAAAGGAATACCTGGACAGGTAAAAACTAGGAAAACCACATAGAGCCATTTAATTGAAATCTTTCAATAAAATACGCTCCTAAAAGCCTTATCTTCTCTTTGATTAGCAAAAAGGGTTGATTTTATTTGAGCATAAAATGCACGCATTCCTTGTTTTTTGGTACCTCAATTAACGAATTCAGAGTACTTTGATATAAGATGCACAATATTACCTTCGACACTATAGATTTTACTTGGATTTCACGCTTTTCGACATCGGCAGTTTGGAGTGATTTTGATTTGATGTCAGAACCCCCCAAAAAAGCTTATTTTTCTCTAATTCTTTGGTTCAAAACGCACCCTTATCCCTGTCGTTGAAGTAGACGACATTAAACCTTTTGGTCGCAATTTTTACATGCTTTCTGATAGGAGGAGTGCATTGCTCCCTATCGAACCTGACAGTAAAGCCCGTGGCACAGTGGGTTAGAACGTTAAAATTCAGATCAACAGGTCCCTGGTTCGATTGTCAGTTGCCGCAAAAGGCTGGCTGATGACGGCTAATATACAAGAAATGGCTATTTCAGCCTCCCTTGTCATTTTCAATAATTTCATTCTGTCTATATCACTGGCCGATGTGCGGCTGCCAGCGGGACTCGAGAGTGAGTCCCAATGCTCAACGGAACGCGTGAGTCCCGTAAGCGATCGGTGAGCGCCCAGCTAGCTGTGCCTTTAGTTTAAGGTGTAAAGCAATGCATGTAAAGCACAAGAGCATGTTGGTGATTAGCCTCTTCAAAAAACTGGAATATATTTCTCACATCTCGGAACTGTACCAAAATAAGGAGCAACCTTCCCAAATTGATAGGCAGTTGAAATACATGGTAATGGGACGCATTACATTTTAGATGGAAATAAATCCGTTTTTATTTTGTAGATAACAAATAGAAACAAACCGTGAGCGTGACGATTGGGTAACCAGACTGAATTATTTCTTAAAATTCTGCCTCAAACGGAGGATCGGA
The DNA here is from genome assembly GCA_017591395.1 of Schistocephalus solidus. NCBI lineage: Eukaryota > Metazoa > Platyhelminthes > Cestoda > Diphyllobothriidea > Diphyllobothriidae > Schistocephalus > Schistocephalus solidus. The sequence continues at coordinate 168,997 of WEDG01001931.1, read as the reverse complement.
TGGTACAATCTTAAGAAGTATCTGTCAACAGAGAGCCCTATCTGCATTGGTGGCAAACTTGCTAGTTCCATAATCACGCATAGAGGCAAATGTTCGCATTCCAGGCGCCTGTGTCAGTAAAGAAGAAGGTTGTTCGCTCGCCGGAATCAAGGCTTCATTCGTCTGAGTCCAGTAAGAGTTCGTGAGCTCAGACGAATAGAGCCATGATTCCGGCGAGTGAACAAACTTCTCCTTTACTGGTTCCATAATCTTTTTACAAAAAAGCAATTTTTCCCTTATAATACATCAAAGTATAGGAACCTGTGCCAGACAACTATTTATTGAGAAATTTTCAGTAATTTGGCCCCTTTTTGTTCAAAATGAAGGTTGCTTTTAGCTGTAGTGGATGTAGAAGGCAAAGTTCCAGATAAAGCAATTCACGTATGTGAAATACAAATCAGACAGCGGGAAATATGTAAATATGCAAGGATCGCTCGATTGTAAATTCCCATATGAGTTGAGCGCTGCATTTTCAAGCAGGTCTTATCTTCATAACAACCCGTCGGGATACTAGAAATAGGAAAAATTTGGTCCCGGAGTATTTGAAGTGTGTCGTCCATATCTGTGCACGTTACCATCAAGTTGGAGACATCCCGATGAGTGAATGTTTTCACGGAATTACCCATTGTCAGAATTGGGAGCGAATTTGACACGCTCTTCTTTAGTTAAGTGAATAAGTTTCACTTGTAACATAAAATATATGCATTTATAAGGGCCGGATTATAAGTCATGGCACACATTTCAGAGATAAAACAGTTGTCTGTATGACTGTTACTTTATTTCGGTCAGTAAAAGTTTGCTGCGTGTCAGAACTTAATTGTTTATTGTTTTCAACCAAACCTTGTTTTTACGAAAAGTTTACCTAAATATATGCAAGATGAGAGAAGTTGATGGCGGTTTTTAACGTAAAAGGAGTTCGTGTAGTACTTTGAATGTTCCGGTTTGTGTCTGGGTTTACATCTGCCGCTATTGTTTAGCTGAACGTTTAACATCATAGCATGTTACTTTTTTGGAGTTTTCCGATCATGTGGGCTTCTTGTGAAAATTCGACCTTCAGGATATTTGATGCTGCTAGCTGAGTTTTGATGAAACCACTTTTTGCCGTCCGGTAAAATTTTATTGACAGATCACAACATACAACCCCAATTGAAATCTACCTTTTCTGTGCTAAAATAAGCTTGTATTGCCCTCATTTTTCAGGATAGTGCAAAGAAGTCGGGTTTAAGACAAAATCTGGAGAAACTGAATCATTTATTTTTTGTAGAATCAGCTTTTTTCAGCACGCGTTTGAGCCTCAGAACGGAACATCACAGTAGTCCTACACACACTGAACGATTCCGCAAATTAGACTGATCTAATGGCTGAATAAGGTATGAGTATTTTTCAGTTTCCTAATTAATTATATGTAAAACAAGTGGGATGCTGCATCCAAAACTCCGCTACAAAGAATACTAGTTGCACACAACTATTTTAAACGGATCTGTTTTACAGTAGACGTAGTGCCCAACCATAAATGCTTGGCAATCTAAGAAGAAAGAGCAATATTTTGATGAGCATGATGATTATTATTATGATAGTTTGAAGGACATCATACTTCCTGGTCACACATGGCTGGTTTGTTTGTATTTAATTATAATAACAGAAGCCTCAAATTTCCTGAACTTATAGGTTAACTACCCCCTCTGTCTTGTTTTTCAAATTCTGCCTGTTTATTATAATGAATATCTTACCTAAACTAGCTTTTAAACGGATGCCTTTAACCTCTGCTAAGCCGGCGAGCTTTTAAAATTGAGCCGTCATTTCTTCTGCTTTCCATTCGCATGTAAAGTTTCTTATATGTAAATCGTTTGACCTATTTCGCCCATTATATACCAATTATTAAACCTCTTTGTTCTGAGCTACAATAATGAGGTCATCAGCGCATGATGCTGGCCCAGTTTTGAAGGAAGTTAAATTTGATCTTAATTGTGCGAGTCATTCAAGGACGATTCTTCCTGATATCGATAATTGCAGTCTTCGACCATTCGTTTGTGATCTTCCGGTGTGATCTAGTTTTTTGTGTCCAAACTTATTCACGGTGAATGGAGCAATTTTTTCCTGAAAAATTTGGAAGTCCACTTTCAAAATAGAGCGTATCTTTCTCTCTTTTCAGGTCTGATTTGCTTGTGATTCCCACAAAAGAAACCTGAAATGGAGACTACCTAGCCATGTAATATTGATGGACTAGCGCTAAATTACTGGAACGGTAAATACCCCGTGTCTTAACCATATAGCACTAGTTTTAACCACGTACTTAGCCCTAACCCTAATCCTAACCATAAGCACAACCCTGACCGTAGTTGTCCTGGAATATAGCGTAAAACCACCTGATTTATAGGTGGTTCTTGGTCCCCTGTCTTACCAGGGAGTGTAGAGCATATAAGCAACCCCCTACGGACTGCCATTTAAAAACCTACTTCTGTGTCATCACGTCTGCCAACCTTTGTCTGGAAGTATCTTCGAGATAATATATTTTTGTGCGAATTGTCCGACCTTTGGACTCTTGACTCAACCCTTAAAATTTGTTTGATTTACCCTTTTTTTCTAATGACCCTTTTCACGCAAAAGGAACTTTATCTAATTTGGTGTTGTAACGAATATTGCATACCTATCGACCAGCAGACTAATTGGTCCTATAATTTTGGGGATTCTATCCTTTACCTTTGCCCAATGTCCCAAAGTCCCCGCATGTGCTCACCTAGAAAAAAGAAGTCAAAGATCGGCATGCACAGCACTTTACCCTGAAGTTGCAACCTCCTTCGCGTCACGTATTTGCTTTTATGCGCTGTTTACTAGCAAAAAATTGCAGGTTTTTCTTTTCTTCGGAGGGTTCGCAACGTCTGTCAGCCTGTCTTTTGAACGCCGGACTAAAGACCCAGCCCTGCCAACTTAAAAAATGTTACTTTTTGTAAGAAATTTGGAACAAAAATCAACTGTGTTAAAACTGTGGTGTAGCATTAGCCCAATGTGACCGCAGAACAGTCTTTCACTCGCGCTACACAACCGAAAATGAGTACTACCGCTCTTGCTCCCCACTTCCTCGTAGTCAATGTGCAAAGTGAACAGCAGAAGGCATGGAAGTGATTTGAGGCGGTGTTGACTCCTTAGCGCCTCTACCTGACTCAGGATCAAAATCTGTAAGGCCACTTTGGAGAGCATCGGAAGGAAAATTGAGGCTGGCTAGGGGAGGACAAGGTTGCCAATAACCGTCCCCAAGTCCCTGTATGGCCTCTGCTGGGGAAAAACGAAGCTTTGGCTGCCGTCGTTGCTGTGCGTTTTTCGACCTTATCCAACTGGTTTGGCAGTCTCCATTGCATGAAAATTTCCCTGGCTTACTGTAGGAGGTGGCTTATGAGTTTTCAGATGTTTGGCTAACCGCGCTTTTCAAATGGGTTGTCATCCATGCGTGTTTCATGAAAAGATGGCTGACGGGAAATTTGCGTGTCTAAACTGCTTTTCATAAAAATTCCTGTTATGTTGCGTCTTGTCCCCAGCCTCATTTTGTCGCTTCAGAGTCTTGTACATCAGGTATCATCTTCCGATCTTTTCATGGTACCTGCCATCTATAATTTTTCCGTTTCTCCATCCCATTTTTTGCTACGCAACCATTGGTCTGCCGTTTTGATTTGAACATTCTTGCACCTAGTTCTAATCTTTTTTTCTGGAATATTCAAAAGCAATACCTACACTAGGTGACATGAAACGAATTTTTCTATCAGAAAGGTTTGCTTAGCGGGAGTGGAGTTGTGATACTGATTATCAAGTAAAATATTGTAAGATATGTCAGTCACGACATGATGGCGGCTTCTACACGAACTTCTTTTTCGGACACCTGCAAAAACTAAACTCTGTTAAAATTAACTACTGAAATAGGCTACATTTTTCACATTGATTTCACAGCTTTTTAGGCTATGCAACCTTATTTTCTCTTAAGGGTTCTTTCGTTCTGATACCTTTGACGGCAAAAAGGAATGACGATTCACGAGCCACAAAGTCGCTTTTTCCATTTCGCCACATTTTTCCAAATAAAGTACTTCTGACGGCTGTGGGGTAATCGGGGGAAGGAGATGAAGTTCCTCACACAACAGCTGATGTGAATGGAGAAAATAAGCTTTGTATCTTTAGATCCCTGTGTCTGCGGAAAATTATTTCCCCTCTGAAATTTGCGTGGACTTCTATAGGTGCATGCCAGCTGCAACTCAAAGACTGAGACATGTAGACATGTGGTTCGAAAATGTACTCTTGATTTTTCTTCTTTGTAATTGCTTATAGTTAGCACACCTTGGCCCAAGAATGAAACAATTAAGTAGGATGATAACATTAAAACTGTATTGTACATGCATTGTAGTTAATCCATATCGTCAGAGAAGTATTTGGGTTTTAGGTGTCGAAGGTCAATTATTTATACACAAGAACACATGATTTTGAAGCACCTTTATCGCCTTCATCGCCTTTCTCACTTTTTAAAGGGGTGATTTTGCTGTTTTTTTATACGAAGCATCCATGTTAATCAAGGGGATCCGTAGATATAACATGGGACTAGAAACAACCCGGTATTACAGGCAACCTTGAGAAAAACTCTTGGAAGACTAACTATTATTTAGTCATAATCGTAAATCCAATAATAACCCTAATTTTAACCCTAACCTGCACTCTAATATTAATCTAACAAAATAAAATATGGGTTCATATTACTGTTCCTTGTCAGTCTGTCTATCTTTAAGTTGTCTTGAATCCTGTCTAAAAGAAAATTCAGGTAACTGGAGGAGCAGGTTGAACGCGACATAGTATGCAACGCATTTAATTTCTCATGGAGGTTTACCAACTCCTAATGAAGTTACGATGAATCGTGGCTTTAGTTTGATGTTTAGTTGCAAGCCTTAGTTCCTGAGCAATCGGCTTAATCGCCTCCGAGGCATTCCCGGCCGGCCGGCCGGCAGCATTGCATGTCATGTTATTGTCTGGCTTTGCGCTAGAGTATGTACCTGGGCATAGGAGGGAAGTAGTTATAGTCCAGGACTACTGGTGATCGGCATGTATGCTACAAGATGCTAATAGGCATTTTCCTCGTTATGACGAGAAGGCGGGAGCCCTCAGTGAGTGTGGTTGATATCATATTATCAGATTGCAAAATGAGACGACGTTAAAAAGTCGAGGTCTATATCCAAATGAACGTTCAAAGGAGTGAATTCGAATATGCGGACAACGCCCCCTTGAACGCAGTTATTTAGTTTCCTGAAAATTGTCTCTTTTTTGAAAGAGAACTTTGCAAAGTACAATATCCCAAATTCTTTATTTTGGTTATCATTTGTTAAGAAAGTTCTGGTTGCTTCGATTTTATGTGCGTTGGTATGATGTCTCTTTAGGTTAGTTAGAAGGCCTGACCTGATTGTTGAACTCACGGGTTTTTGGGTGTGAACCATTTTATGCCAGTTCTCTGCTCACTCAGGCTAAAATGAACGCTCATTTTTCGCCAAATAGTATTTAAGAACTTTAAGAAAACCCCAATATGTAATTTAACTATTTTAAGCTAAAGAACTGAAACCGAACCAAGGATTTACAGAGCTAGATACAATAATGATGATGTACGTTCACAGAAAGACAACCGTTTTGCAATATAGCTTAACTTTTTGGAATTTCTGCGCATGATGCATGATCAGCAGAGAGCATAGTAGAATCGTTTATTACAGTAAAAACACTTCCAAAGTCCGAATTTCGAAAGCAGGGTAATCGAATTAACCCCGTAAACTCAAACCCACTCTGTTTATTTTAAAAGATGAACTGTTTTACGACCTGCGTAACCACTAGAAATATTGAAGGACATTGCTGGGATCAACGTCTTGTTCTCTATCTCTAAGGCATCATCACGCGGACTAAGATCAATGCAAATTGAATCTAAACACAAAATTAACTCACATGACGCAAAGTTTGTCCATTGGGTAGAAACGCCTCGCATACGTAATTACCCTCGTTTGCAGGCTGAAAGCGTTCAAATAGAAGTCTCCCATCTTCAACGACGGGCAAATTTTGTGCGTTCAGCCAGCGAATATAGGCCTTTGGAGTTGGCGGCTTAACACTGCAGACAAACTCCACCCGTGTGTTCACGTACAGCGGACCCTTTGGGCCAGAAAGGGAGAGTGAATACCTCTCCGTGTCCCCTGTTATTAGGAACAGGGCAAAAGGAAGTTTTGTAAGCGGAAATATGCTTCGATCACCTATGAGCACTCTGTTTCGTCAAAGTAGTTGAAAATTAAACAGGAAAGGTATATGCGACCGGTTTTATAACAGTCGCTGTCAGCCGTCTTATTACTCAGTCTTTCAGAAGCAGGTGGAAACGAAAGCATCATCTGCTAGGCAATTGTAACTCTCGAACGGTCAGAAAGCCTGTGAAATTTACTTATCTGCGCGTAATGAAGTGGATTAAGGTATTATGCTGAGCCATTTCTCGCAGACAGGAGACAGAAGGAAATACCACCACGAAAAATACTGTTTCTGAAAACCATCATAAAGCTAACGTTGTCTACTGTACCAAAACTCACTGCTCGTGAGGTGGTGCAGCATTTCGTTTAGACGTATGCTTTAAATTATCGCCGTGGAAATAATTTTTATTCTATCCGATATTTTAATCAAATGAGATCGATTCAAAGCACATAAATATCGTTTAAAATCTATATCCACAAATGGCGTCAATGTTCAGCTGGATATCAAACTGCATGAGTTCCATCAGCACCCAGTGATTGGAACACAAATAAGTGTGCATAAGAATAAAGGGAAGAAGAGTGTAAGGACTACAAGTGTTATCGAATCCCTCAAAAACATAATTAAATACAATATATGAGGATCACGTCGATGGCTACCCCTGAGATAAACTCACTATAAGGGCAGGTAAAGAAGACCTAGCGGTAGCACATAGCATAATAACAAAAGCACTTTTCTTGATGCTAGAACAAAAAAGGAAGCAATTAAATAAACTGACGGGAAGATAACCACTGCTTACGTTGTTGGATAGCTGGGACAATTTAAATTACAGGACGTCTGTAAGGCTAAACGAACAAATGAATTTAATTTTGGAAGCCCGCATACTACAAAAAACACCCAGAAACTTACGATGTTATAAATGGCGTAGGGGCTTTCGTCAGGACCATTTAGTTGACTCAGTCCTGAAACTGAGTGTGTGCACTAACTACTTGGAGCACATTCCGCATATTAAAGGCATCATAAACTGACTTAAAACTCGAATTGTTTGAAATGTATATAAAGTCATTCAGACACAAAAACGTAGGGCTGAAAATGTCTCCAAAGACTTAAAACCTTTCCGGTCACCCAATCAACAGTATTAGTAGAGAAAAACATGTGCACCGAACTTCGACAGTCCAAGTGAATACTTTTGGAAAACGATCAATAGGACTTACAACTATAGGTAAAAAGTTCATGTAGGCATAGCAAGCTCACTTGGATGATATTTGTAGTTAAATGGACGATAAATAGGAAATATCAGAAGAAATAAAAACGGTTCTGAGTAAGTCTGATGGTTATTTGTTTCGATCTAACCCTATACTCTTGATGGAATTTTATGTTCATTTAGTCAAAGACTGAAAAGAAGCTTTGAAAATATAGTTCGTGGCAGTGAAAACCCTGAATAGCATCTAGGTTTACTCGAGAAAGCTTAATTAACGTCAGAGTATTCAAAGTAGGACAACAACTTTCCTTTCTATTACTAAACACCCATTAAATATTATACAGAACCTTCTCTAAGTATCCAACGGCTAAGTCGCTAAAACAAAAAAACATAAGAGTGAATGTTTAAGTGCAACCAGATATGCTCAAGTTTTTATACCACCTTTCAGACTACTTAGATAGAAATTGTTTTCGGAGACTTTAGAACGGTCACAAAGGAGAGGAATCCATGATCACCCGAACAAAGAGACTGACACCAACTCCAGCAACAGATACCTTGATATACTCCCTGCTATTGCATTCTATGCTCACGTGACCGAGTGGCACGGTCTAGTTTCCAGTCAAGGACGCATGCCGTCACAACGCCGTGAGACTAGCATGAGTTAGACGGTGTTGACCATATCCAGTCGCGGACACTACCATCTTCCCCGTAAACCACTTCTCCCCCCTATCTTGACTCCAAAATCTGTTCGATTGTCGGTACACTCTCATAGTCCCTGCTGCTGGTACGAGTCAGAGAGCTCAAGCTAATACACCTACTGTTCAAGTGATCGCACAACAAGGACCCATATTCACCTCCATTCAAAAATTCTTTATTTCTGTCGAGGTATTCTGCTAGCATCGTCCCCAAACCCCCCACATCTCACAGTCAGCATACTTGCAAGCGCTAGAACTCTGATGCGTCATCCAGTAATAATCCTTTCTTAACAGAGCTACCACAGTTATGATCAGTAGTCGTTTTTGTTAAAGCCTTTGGCTGAAGAAAGAGGACCGAAATACGCCTGGTGTTATTATTTACTCCGTCAATGTACTCCAATAAGCTTAGCTATGTTAGGATAAGCAGTTCGAAAAGCATTATTATTAATGAGTGAAAAAGCGTTTCTGAGACGAATATCAATGGAAAAATAGCTCAACTATAAATTCTAGTGGTACTTTGGCATGATAAATCGATTTGAGTAAATTTCGATATCAAAACAATAATCAAATTGGGAGCATAAAACCGAACTTCAAGATATTCGGCCCTTTATTCGTGCAACCACTTTAAAATTACCGTGTTAATATCGGCCTTTTTTTTCTGCATGTTTTTGGTCTTTAACGATAGTCGTAAAAATGGAGTATTTTGACATTCCTGTCATGAGCTTCAAAAATAAAACAAGAATACACCAGCCAAAAAGCATATTAAGGGATGATCTATATGGGCATCTTGCAGGTTTTTGGTAGAGTTCAAGTTCAAAGTATGCCAAACGCAATACGAATGGCTATGAAGCGTTGCTTGTTAGTAGGCACACCCCACCTCATTTTAAACGGCATTTCAATCAGACGAGACAGTAAAACTTTAGGCTTATTCGAAAATTTTTTTTGCCAAAAAGAAGATTCAGGAAATGCAGTTTTTACGTTGAGAAGAGCAGCACAGACGTGGTTTTTTATTTCTGCCAGCAAGTACCAGACTAGAATTTTGACCAACCACGCACAAGATTTGGTTTAAAATGAGCGGGAAACGTTTTTTTGTATAAGCTACCACCATTTCTACACTTGCATGAATTCAGAACTGACCGCCATAAGAATAATTCACTCTGGAACCAGTAAAAAAGCGAAAATCGGAAACGGTATGCTACGCAACTCCCTTGAGTTCAAGAATAATGTAGTTATTCCTATTTAGGTAGGTGTGATCTATTGCAGCTCATTTGGCAGCAGGTCATAAATAGAAATCTGGGCCTAGGTTTAAGGTTTGGGAGAAGGTTTTCAGGCGTTCAGGGCTGGAGTTAATGTTTTAGAGCTACGCATACATTTAGTTGTTTAGGCTTCGAGTTTTTGAGTTGGGATTAGAGAATAGAGTTTGAGTTATTCGCCTACATATTCCCCCAGTGGACATTAATTCCCTACACCCTTGCTAAAAGAATTGCCTCTAGCAAAACCTGATAAAAAGGACGTTGGGAGATAAAAGGTAGACCACCGAAGGAGCGACTCACTTTCCTGGACAACTTCTGTCTGCAGTTCATGGGTATAGCCCGAGTTGAGGCCTCGAACACGGACTGTGTATACTCCGAAATTCTGCAGGGAGTTGAATTGCACATACATGTCAGAACCGGGACTGTCCTCGAGCTGACGTCCATCAGGGGCAATCCAGACGTACTCGAATTTTTCTGCGGTAGTGTTGATCGGGACCGGTGGAAGAGAGACGCCGACTCGCCGGTGCGTAAACCCACCAATTTGTGGCTGCTCCGCCAGCACAGTAATAAGGAAACGCAGGGCTGCAATCGTGCAAGACGGACGGAGGGGTTAGCAAGAGGCGCAATTTCCTTAACGCTTCTTTTAATGTTGGGCTAAAGGGAACTGCAAAGATGCTTCATTTATGCTGTAAATACTAGACCGCATTGAAAAAGCCAAAACAGCGCTTTGGTTGTTTCTTTGGCCTTTCTGTTTGCAAGAGAAGGTAGGAAAAGCTTTCATTGACTTTGAGAATACAACAGCGCTTTGTTAATCCTTTCCGGTTTGTCCCTACCAACGTGGTAAATGAAGCTTACCCTAGTGTAAACTGCCATCCTAGCGATCTCACTTAAATCAAGATAAAAATGAAGCCGAGCAAATCACGCTTTTACAACTGCCGTTTTCTTGAACTGCGGCTTCCCTCCTTCGCTGATAATTAAGTAGTGCTGAACAGCTTCAGCTTAAGCAAGTTGGATAGTTCGAAGTAGAGGATACAACCTTGGCTTTAACTGTCTTCTCTCCGCAAACTGTCGGGTGTGGATTCAATAGATGGCCATGCAGATAGGATACGGGAATAGGAACTGCCCACAATACGCGTGACCTCGCGCCACCTTTCAAGGAAATTATGTGAGGTCACGGTCAGAGTTGAGGTTAGGGTCATGAGTAGGTTAAGAGTTAAAGTGTTTATCGTGTGAACTGCAGGGTTTAGGTTTAGAATAGGACAAGGGTTAAGATTCAGGTGAGAGTTTAGTTGTGTGTTGGGGTTGATGTTAACGTTACGACACGAGGAGCTTCACTCTTCCCGAAATTTACCGTAAGCTGACCTATTTCAAGCGGGGGGGGGGGGCGGTTTCTTTTATCGTGTCCTGTTTAGGCAGCTCTACAAGGTAACCCCAACAAATGTAGCTACAACTTGCCCGATAACCATAGAATCAGTGCAGTTTTATTAAAGTTACTCAGTTCTTGCTATTGCCTACACTATCCCTCAGAATGTCAAATTAATCGTTTTTGCTTCGTTTAGCATATTCAAAGAAAGCCGTAAGAGGTTGAGATTTCTACCACCGGCATTTCATGTCAACACTTCGGGCATGCATACGTCATTGAGCAAAACATTTTTGCGAATCATTTTCATCCTCCAGATGATATAAAATATTCATATCCTCGATTCTGGTGACGTTTATACCTGCAGTGTGGAAGAATCTGATCATATTTAGAGACGAACATTTTAAGGTCCGACTATACTACCCATTTCGTAATCGTACCCGTGTCTCCTTATGCAAGTGTACCAAATGAGCTGCTTTGCACAACACACGGAAATTTGACATTCAACAAATTTTGCCATTCAGCGTGTCCTATCTCCATTTACCTTCTTCTCTGCATCGCTGAAATTGGGGACAGATTAGCTTCAGTAGCCACTTTCTTTGTAGTAGCACAGGTAGTTCCTTCATCGCATATGGGGTTGCGTTAAGAAAATCCACGTACCGGTGTAGCACGGCCTGACTGAAATATTGATCTTCCGTTAGAGTGTTATCTTACTTGTCCGTGTATAAAGCTTTAGATTTTAGAAGTGAGCACACTGATCATAAATAAAGACGTTCAAGGAGTGACAATACCAAATAAGCTGCGTTTAACTAAGAGCCCCCGGAAAATGCTTTTTGACAGCTAGACCAGAGTTTGATTTCCCAGCCTCGATTCACGCACATGACCTCTCTTTTGAAGAGAAGGCTGACCCTCCATGTAAGATGATGGAGTACTAAATTAGTATTCTTCACATATTCGAGGTGATTTTTAGACCTCGTTCGGCCGTTAATGAGTCAGGCCCTCAACAGTTCTGATGGTTTTTAGCAAAAAACTACCCAGGATGAGGACACTTAAAAATCCAGATGGTAAAAGAAGAGCAGATGCGTTTGAAAAAGAAAGTAGCTTCCAAGAAAATATAAGGAGGGAAAGTAAGCAAAGAAAGTTGGAGTTAACACGTGGATGGGAAAAGTACGATGGTAGCATGAGCAAGTTGTGAAGTCTGAAAAGAAAAAAGGGGCAGGGAAATCCCAGTGTACTGTGAAATAACAAAACTGACAGTCAGAAAAGTAAGTGGAAGGGAGAAAGAGAAGCAGAAGGATGTGTAGGGAAGAAGAAGAAGACGGAGTGATACGAGGCTCATTTGTTTATTTGTCTAAGCTTTCGAATTCATGCAGTAATCTATTGTCCCTCACTAGTTAAAGAGCTCCAAATTTAAACAGATAGTGTCATCGATCCCTCAGTCTTCTTATTCCCCACTCATACCTGGAATTCGAAAAGTCTCCTGAATTAATGGAGCAAGAAGATTTACGCTCGCACATACAACCCCCTTTTAAGAGAGGACAGAGTCTCCGTGGAAGATAATGGGGTACCACAGTATTGTAGCGATTAGTGTGTTTAACATATTCTTGTCGATTTTCAGTGCCCTTTCGACATTGAATGACTCAGCAGATCCTCAACTGTTCTGACTAGATCCAACTTTCGCTCACTTTTTTCACACGCAACTATCCGGATGGCGACTTCTTAAAATCCAAATGGTAAAAGAAGAGCAAATGCGTTCGGAAAAAACATTTAGTTCGGTGATGAAAGGGAGAGCTAGAAGCAAGGACTTATGAACGAAAGGAGGGAAGGAAGTTAGCATAGGAAAGCAGAGGAAAGACGTGTATGTGAGAGGTACAAAGGTGGCATGCGAAAACAGTGAATTTCGAAAAAAGGAAGAGAACGAAAATTTGGTGCGAGCTGATGTAACAAACCTGACATTTACAGAAAATAAGTGAAAGGGAAAAAGAAGCGGGAAGAAGCAGAAATCATTGATAACGACATTCTACCCTTCCATATATTTTTCTAAAAAAACCCTCTAACATCTTTCCGACAGTATCTGCGTGCATTAATGGGGTACATTCGAGTAAAAGCCGAATATAGGCAAAGTTTGCGCAATCAACACAAAGGAGGATATGCCATCTCTCGTGTCCAACGTCAAGGGAAATCTTTAAATGAGAACCGAATCTTCTACGGCCTAAATAACAGAGAGTTATTCGAGACTTTTAAGTCCCAGGTCAGATGAACGAAGCGTAGCAAAAGGTAGATTTTTGTGGAATTTTTTTATCAAGTTGTCAATCAGAGAGGCCGGAAACTTACGCAAGGGCACTTGTCATTCTGACGATCGTTTCTTTTATTTCGGCAAATACTGGACTGACATCCGAGTCCATGAACCAAAATTAATTTAGCAGTTGGTTCTGACATCGTGAATGGAAAATAAATGGTAAGCGGTATTACCCCAGCAACTAATTGAAGAAAACATGAAAAACTCAAAAGGGGTATTTATACAGTCAATAAGTCCAACCGACTCTTTAATCGCAGTATTTGGCCCAGCTTAACTTTAAAATTTCATCAGTTTAAAATCTGCCCATGGGTCTCAAAATGTTCCATGAAATTGTTAAGCAAAGCCTGCAATAAGAAGTCTCGACTTTACTATTGATCAAAAACTCACGAACAACTGTGAGATAGATGAAACTGCGCAGTTGAAGATGGCCCACTTCGTCTGGTGTGGCGACACAAGTGTAGATGCCCGGGTGCTTCGACCGCAGGGCGTAATCAATGCTGAGGGTATTCGTGTCGGAGATCTGCTGACCATTCGGACCAAGCCAATGGTAGGTGTACTTGGCATTTGAGCTGGTTTGCGCCTTACAGGTCTGGTGGACGAAGCCGGTTTCAACCACCTCAACGCTGTGTCCGCTCAACCCAGGGAAGGTAAGGTTACCGACTTTAGGAGGAGAGAAAGTCAACACTGCTTAAGATTTCAATATAGGTGAGGTGCTGCTTTATCTACCCGTTGGGAAATCGTATAGGAGTTAAATTAGGAGGACAAGTGCTCAGTTACACATAGTTGTCGGTTTTTTATGTGGTTAGAATGAGATTGAATTATTTATCCTAACTTTCATTTAGCAGAATCTTGTCAGTTTGCAAATAAGACAGCAGTTCGGTTGAAAGTGGCACACACACTTTAAAACTAGATGTTAACAAGGTCTCTATGAAAGAAAACTGCAGATTATTTGATCGTGTCAAACCTTCTGGGTAAACGATTTGATGTTTTTTACATATATTGCTGAAATAGTAAAACAAAATTCCACCATATTAATTTCAGTGAAGGCAACTTTCTCAGTGGGAACGGCTACCATGCTGCATGCTCGTGTAAACATGTAAACTTGCAAGATCGTGAAATCTCCGGTACCAAAGAAGAGAAATGGACCATTTTCACCTCTGTTGCGTCCACGATCCTGGTAAGAACTGACATTGAGAAGAAGAAGAAGAAGAAGACTCGATCGCTGGGAAGAGGTCTTTATTCACCTGACGTTTCGGACTCCAGCTCGAAACCACCTTCACAGACAGCTCCATGTTTAATGCTGTCTCTGAAGATGGGTTCGAGCTGAAATCTGAAACGTCAGGAGAATAAAGTCCTTGTCCGAGCGATTGCGTCTAATTCTTCTCAACTAATTCCTGGTACTCACATTTTCGCTGGTATCTGAACTGACATTGTCAGTATCAACGTCATAGTTAAGCAGATGCAACTGGGATGGAGCTATCACGTACTGAGGATGTATACCAAACGGCTGACGAAACAATTATTCCACAGCGACGTCAGTATGGGTGATTGAAGACAAGGCCCGCAGAGACAATAACACAAGGAAATCTTGAAGACCTCACATTTGGGAACCCGTAAGCCAATTCTGCAACCTGGAGGGAACTTGCATAGATGGGACGTAATGCCGCAGCAAGTTAAGGAAATATCGCGAAGGACTACCAGATAGCGATGATCAAGGCAAAAATAAAAGCTTCTGTGAGATGACGGGCCGAACCACCGACGCAAGCACCCAAACCCTTTCATCAGCTGTACATTGCCATCGTACATTCGAGGCACAAAGTAATCATGATGTACATCTTTGGGCCCAGTGTTATGTCAAAAAACCGAATCGCCCCTCACCACCCGTCTCACAAACAACTCCACATGCACCACCAGTCCCCTGCACACCACCATCCCCGTCCCACCTTCCACTGTCAATGTGGACTCGTTTTCAACCTGTACGCATTGCGACCGCATATGGCACTTCCTCATCGGCTTAGTCGGTCACCCCTGCAATCACTGCACTGAGACAGCCGAGCCAGAGTCCGGAGCCCTAACCTGCATCGGGCATCTAAATCTATCCTACCCTCAAACTGTTCAGGACATTTGACCATCGTTGGGGTATATCAAGACATATGCTCATCTTTGGAAAATTATCCAATAAAGTAACACAGTCCAGACACCCAGTCTGACAATTCGCCGTGTGTGAACACACGAAACACCTTCGAAGTCTCCGACTTTGACCTAGTACATAGGAAGTCCTATCCAATTAGTGTGTGATAATGACGGATAGGCTGTTCAGCTTTGTCAGCTACTGTGCCCAATCTGTTGGTGGGTTGCAGAGGGTATAACTTGATACCAATGTTGGGGAATCCATTCGTATGACACATCACCACTTTTTGCATTGCAATAAAGCCGGACACTTTGTCCCTCTCAGGACTGAGTTCCAGACTTCAATAACTCCTTCTAAGTGCAACTTCTATGGCCTTGTCACCTCTGTGCAATCTGAGACCACCGACAGTAGTCTGGTGCATGTGGATTGATAACCCGGTCGTGTTTGGTACTTGCAGACGAGCTGTCTAGCTGGGTTAAACAATGCGCTCACTCCCACTGCCGGTCGTGTTGACTCTGTCTGGCAATCGGAGCACAGTGGACGAGGTAGGAGACGGGCTAGTAGATGCCAAGACAGTCTGGTTCACTGTAAACAAATTCAGGCACAAGTCGCCCCTGCCGAACCCACCACATTGCGTCGCCTTCCGCCACGGCCGAACTATCGTGTCCTGGTGATAGTTAAGGCAGGCCAAAGGTCGGGACATTAAATTGCACCCCCTCCTGCCGACGAGGCTAGACTGCAAATCAGCGGCTACCCACTCGACTGCAGCTAAAAGCAGTACCCCATATGGTCTCATAGCATTCGTCAAATGACTACCGGTTTGGCGGTTGTAGAAAGCAGCCTGTAGAAAGCGGCCTGGTTCATGTTGCCTTCCTTTACTGCTGATACCAATGTATCTAATTAGTTCCTTCGTTTTCTTGAAAACATAGCTTGTCTTGTAATAAAGAGTTACCAAATATGCTCGAGAAGTCTTCGATAGTTTTGAAAGTGCGTAGTTTTGTTCACTTTTTAAAAGGGTTCTTGAGACCTTATGAGGCATCTGTACTCGAAATTGAACTTTTCTTAAGCTAAAGTTCTGCTTCGAAGCAGGTTTCTATTATCACCGAAGTGTCAGTAGCATCCAGCCGGTATCTTGTTCCATGCATACCTGTTCCTCTGTGCGGTCAAAATAAAAATATCAGACGTCACACAGTTTGAACGTGACACATTTTGTCGTTCCAGTTTATGCTTTCGATCTCGCCGTGAGACTTAATAAAAACGAATTCCAAATATATGGTGCGATATATGGGCTAAGTTCAGCCCAGCAACTGCGAGATACAGCTTCAATCCTCAGTGATTCTGCGACAAAGCAGATGGCAAGGAGAGCTTGTGTGACCCCACTAACCAGCAACGAACTATTGCACGACTCTAGTAACTTGGCAAGGGGTACAATGGATAGTGTTAGGGTTTGGGATGGGGTTAGGGTTTGGGATGGGGTGAGGTTTGAGGTTAAGTTGGCGTGTGGGTAGGCGTGTATAAGTAGGTGTGTAATACAGTTGAATTCAGTGTTAAAAGGACAACTCACTTGAACCATAACGATGGGCATATGAGTTTATTTTTACTGCCAACACGTTGGAGCCGTTTTCCGTTCCTTAAAATACCCTACCCGATTGCCATCGTTCTCCTTTTATATGTTTATGTATCGATTGTGTTCGTAAATGGGGTCGTAAAATAATTCAATGCTGGTTAGTAAGGTCACATATCTATTCGTTGCCAAGCAGATTAGTCGGTAGCTCATGCTACCTACTAATACTTTGACTTCCACTGACAAATTATATTTGCAACAGATGCGTTCCTGCTGGTAATAGCTTACAGGTCATGACTCTGGGTAGGCCTATTACCTACTACCTGTGTTCTGGGGGAACTCAGCGACAACTGATCACTCAAACACCGGTGGATCAACTCGGCAGAATAAGGTGAATGTATTCTGCATAAAAGAGGCTGTGGTAATAAAAATGCCTGGCCATTCAAGGGTTTTAAACCCAACAGAGAGCAATTGACAGTGGTCCAACTTCCGATTGTGGAATAAGGGTAGCAAATAGTGCCTCACGCCATAGGAAATTGAACTTACTGACTTTTTGAACCAATCGCTCTATCAGAGAGACATGTTAGACGAGTGTGTAGTTGTTAGCTAATACATTTGCTGTCAATATGGTGTATCAGATAACCCTCCAATATACTGCTGCCTGCCTGTTGGCAGTTTACTAAACATTACGGAGTTATCCCACTGTGGTTGCTAGCCCTTGCTTCAAGGATATGGTATGTAGTTGGTGTGAGCTTAATATGCAAGACTCTCTACTTCATTTATTAAAGTAGGCGTCGTTTGGTTAGGTTCCTCCTTGGGTAAGGTTTAAGGTTTGGGTTAGGTTTAAGGTTTGGGTAAGAGGTTAGGAGCGGTGATGTGGTTAAAGTTAAGAGTATGTTTACAGTATACGCCAATACATTTTCATTTAGATTGATTTATTTCAATTTGCGGAGAAATGTGCAACGAAATTAAAAATCAACCAAACATATTGTCGTAGATGCAGATTACCTTGTTGGACAATTATGTTGGTTGCCTGACTGGCTTGTTGAGTGGCACTGTCAACATCCACAGCCACATTACAAACGTAAACGCCAGACTCGTGAACCTTTATCTTGGCAATTTTGAGGAACCACTGATTGCCCACTACTGTGCCGTTGGGGTTAAGCCACTCGTATCGGAGAGTTGAAGCGTTGGTTGGAAGGCCCTCCATCGTGACATTGCACATCATCGTAATGGAGATACCTTCATCCACTACCTGGGTCTGCATGACTTCAGCTGAAAGACGAAAAAGAGTACAGAAAGGTAACTTCCAGTGATTCGTCAGCAGGTTCCACCATCTATGTTTCCAGAATCGGGAAATAACTGGTATGTTATGGGTATGACTGGCTGATGACGGTTAATGAGCCAGAAATGGCCAGTCCCGTCTCCCTTGTCTCTTTCTGCACTGTTAATCTGTTTATTTATTACTACTAGCTATTGTGCGGCTGCTGGCAGCCTCGAGAGTGAGCCCCAAGACAGAGCGAGACGAGTGAGTTCCGTTAGCGATCGGTGAGCGTTCATCAACGAGTGCATGTCCATATTCCTGAGCTAATCCAGCAAGACAACGAGTCAATAGCTCAATGGTTAGAGTAGAACTTCAGATCAACAGGTCATGGGTTCGAGCCTCGGGTGGTGCCCATGGGTATAACTGTTTGATGACGGCTTATAAGCCAGAAATAGCCATTCCAGTCCAGTCATTCTACAAGCCGCTGTGCGGCTGCTGGCGGGGTTCGAAAGTGAGCCCCAAGGCAGAAAGGTACGAGTGAGTTCAGTTAGCGATCGGTGAGTGTGCAACAACGAATTTATGGAATCGCCGTCGACATAGACTCTTTTTTAAATTCTTTCTTGAGGACTCTTAGAACAATGGCGTTTTATTAGGCCTATAATAGTGCTTTTAAATATGAAGTGCGAATTACTTTATAGTAAGATCGTGCTGAGGTGTCCAAAAATGTAGAACAGACTCAAATATACACTAATTAGAGGTCAATTTTGCACATCTTATGAGGGGTATGATTTTTATTCGTTACATACTAAATTTAGAACGCAAACTGATTCTCCGTACAATTTCATCAGCTTTACAAGTAATTAAATATCCAATGCAAGAAAAGAGAATAAAGTACCGAGATTTTGATGGAACAGGAAGATCTGGGATTACCAGGCATAGAATAAAAGGTTAATCACAGTGATACCAGAGGGCCCACGGTTCGAAAAATCTGCTTCGGAGGAACTGAAGCGCTACTTGATTGCAAAGTCACTAGGTCAGGTGATAGTGTTCTCATACTGTCTAAGGAATCAATTAGAGAGGGTTTCAATTTCTTTGTCTTGGTGAGCAGTTAAAACTTAAAATGGAACTTATAAAATGGAGAAGATTAGAGGGTAGGCGACTGAAACTACAACAGTAGACAAATGAATGCTCAGGGGAATTTTGAGACAAATGGGTGAGAGATCGGCCTCACTTTAAAGTGTTAAAAAGCATTTTTAGTTTCTAAATTTACATATAATCATCCGGAATAAACTTGTAAGCAAAATAAATGCCTCAATAAATTCGGCATGTATCTTGACCACGTAGATAGAACTGATTGGAATATTTCAGATTCAAATCTTGTATTCGAACGTAGATTTATAGGCAAATCTTTTAAAGTATCTAGTTTCACGCCTTAGTCCGTTCCAGAAAAGGGCATTGCTAATCGTTTTTTGACGGTGGTGGGGAGTGAGATGAGCCTGCTAGAAAACATCCATATTTACACTGGAATTTGGGGTAGTTTGACCTGCTGCCTATTTTTGAAGACCAAAAAGAAAGCCTAGCCGATGTCTCATATGATTATCCTTTGGCTACTCTATTCTTATCATTTATGTAGCATACTTCATATTTAGAAAAAAATGCCTTAAATGATGACAAGAAATCCGATAGTTGCAGCAGGGAAATTTAAGGAAAACATTCTTCACTATTTTTGACTTTTGCTGGCTAAGGCAGCCAGCTTTAGATAAGAGGAATGAATTAGTGAACTTTCGATTATAAACTCCATCCTGACTCATATTTAACGGCTTTTCCATGCTTAAAGATACCACGTCTCTCCTTAACCTCCTAAAAGGACCTAGTCGGAAGAACAGAAGGCCTACTATAATCGGAAGAAAGAAATAAGAAGAAAGTTAATCGAGAGACCTCCATTTTCGTTGCCACTGCTTTGGATATTCGTTTAAAAAGCTCTGAATGGCTTGTGGGCGCACCCACCAGACAAGGCACAAGCTACGACCATGCACATAATAAGAGTTGCTAAGTCCAAAGCGTTTGATTGAAAATGACTTGAGCTATCATAGTCAGGTGGTTTTTATCCAGTAAGGTAGGGGCCATTCCTCCTTGATCCATAATTCTTCGTATTTCAATTGAGTCGATTTACGATTTTTGTCGATATGAGATCAGATCGTGGTCCCGAGTAGTTTGAATATGGTAATCCGAGATGTATTTCAAAGCGTGCGTGAAACTTATATTCCCTTTCTGACTAACAGCACACTACCGGCAAATAGAAACTGAATATTAGTTTGCTGAAGCAATTGAATTAAATCTCCAGATATTAATAATCCGAAAGTATTATCGGCAAACAACAAGGGTTCTGTCTACTGATGAAGAGAGCTCGGCCGTTGTTTTCCATAGATTGAGCTACCAAAACAGAGTTCCAGTACTTCCAAACGATCTTTATTCCTTAAGGACCATCAATCTCATCACAGTGAAGCCATTATTTGCTGAAAGAACTCGACCACTGGTAAAAGGAAAGAAGGGTATAGCCATTACTATCGAGAAATGACACATGCGAAACCGATAATAAAGGCTCCAGTGCCATCACGCGGCTCCCAAATAGTACAAAAAACAGTTCTCTCCCTCAACCAGTTCTCTCTTCCCGAGGCATGGCCGCATATGGATTTATTACCTGAATGTTCCGAAAGTAAAGGATCGTGAAAACAGAGTTATAAACAACAGATCAGGCAAAAGCCAAATTCCTGGATTAAATTCAAATAGTGATGGTAAAACCTCTGAGAGCTCTTTCAAACGAAGGGTTTTTTTACGTATATTTGACAAGAAATCTCATTTAATGACCTGGGGACTGCAGTTTGTGGCAATTTTGCAGAAATTATTTCCAAATAAATGGCCTCCTATTTGAATGAGTGAACAGCGTAAAACAGCTGTTACCATTTTGCGGGTTGCATTTTATTTCAGCATCAAACTTTACTTGCTTTCTCCTTCTTATTATACTTTTTTGATTTTATGATGTCTAAATATTTAGTCGCTTATATCTTCTCCACACTGTCCACCAGAACGGACAGTATGAAAGAAAGTGGAATTCTGAAGTAAGCCTTGATTTTTTAACAAAATTTATAGAGGATAGGACCCAATTATGGAGCTTTACTCAAATCGTTTTATAAGTCAAACGAAAGATAAATTACAAATGAACTTTGAGAATATAAAATTGACAGAATGTTGAGATGCTGAGCAATAGAAAACCGTAGTTGTCCGCGATCAAAAAGCTATAAAGAAATTGTGTAAACAACTGAAGGAATTGGAGTAACTTTCTTCGATATCGAATGTAAAAAGTTTGTAAAGAGACGACGTGTGAAGAAAATGATATAGTTAAAATGCAATGTCACATTAGTTGTGTATATCAAACTTATCTTATAGGTTTGAGGGAACGATCTTATCAATTGCAAGTTAAACAATGTTTGGTTAGGAAATCATTTTCCTGTGAGTCTTCTATGCTCCATGCGTGCGTCCTCAAGCAAATTCTCATGGTTGAATTGCCACTGGCAATTTGAAAAGGAATATACATAGGTAACTTGTCTTGCCTCATGCGTAGGACAATATGCTATTGAATGCGTTTTGTTTTTGCTATTTAAATGAATACTGTAATGTGGCGAGATCGAAAGCGACCAATTCTTCCAAAAATTGTTCAAGAAAAATATTTTATTAACAAATACCAAGACCCATATCTCCAAATTGAGTCGAAAGTTTTTCTAGTGTTCCTGCAGAGTGTGCCTACAAAACAGTTCGGTGCATATCGGATTCACCCTCGCAAGTGTTAAATAACACAATCTAACACACACGAAATAGGCACCAAATTTAAACCTGCTTTTTGCATAGTCTTTCAATGTTTACTAGCATGAAACAGTGTTCCAAGTTAATTTGCATGCAGTAGAATGGTGCCTTTTGGCCAATTATCCTCCCCGTCGTCTATGTAGCTTAAACATAGTCCCCGTTTCATATAGGCCGGTATTTTAATGTGCGTTATCCGCAGAGCAGCATGGAATTGAACGCTTGTCTTCATTCCCTGCCGGTATTTAATTTTTCTAATGTCCGATTTAGTTTAACTGTCCACAAACTGACGTGAACAAGGCCGGCTGTGCCCCGGGGTAGTTGAAGGCAAAGCACCCATCCTTGTGAAAATCCTGACCCTTACCACGAAATAATTCGGAAAGGAATTAAAATTTTGTTGATTTTAAAGAGACTATCTTGTGAATTGTTTCATCCTTCATTCATTCGCGTTTCTGTCCGCCAAAACGGTAGCTACTGCTGAAAACACCACTGAGAGGAAACTTAAACAGCCTTATCGTAAATTACAAAAATCTATTGTTTTTATTTGTCAGTATTCCAAGAAGGGAAATAAGCTTGAGGCAGACAGTTTTTGTTGGTTGGGAAGTTACCTGTCTAGATTTTATAATTCGCTTGATAACGATTAGGTTCGAGGCATAAACTAAGATACTAGATTTCAAACAACTTTATTATCTATGCTCCTATGGCCTTTTCACTTCCACATTTATCTTGTGTTAAACTAGGGAACCCTGTCGAATACTAAAAGCATCCAGAGATGCAGCTTTGAGGAACGCTAGGCAAGCGGTACAGGATGCTTTAAATGCATTAAATACAATTTGTGCAACCAAAACCTGCGGAGTAATGCCTTATTTTGTTGCCCACTATTTTTAGAGAAAATTGGTGAGTGCTACATGAAATGCTCTAGGTGATTTAGAATTTTTTTCCCTGTAGGGCCAAGGTTGCTTGGCAAATCATTTGCTCTATTTAATAATTCGAACAACTATCAGGATAAGCGAGGTACTAGGAAAATAAAACAAGCTAGAAAGTAATGCTTGAGAAATTTCAACCGCTACGCTTAATCCCTCGTCATCCAAATCGACAGTCTGGTGGAGTTATTGTACGAAAAGCCCTAACGAGGCGGTGGTGGGAACTTTTTGGTCAGCACGATACAGATTATTAGTTATAATGCACTCACGCGAGCGTTTTTGCATATATTTGAACAATTTTGAACTGCAGCGTAATTGAATGCTAATATACATGCCTTTTGCAAAACCATAGGAGCTCACATGTGAAACACTTCAAAGGAATGCAAAGAAGGGTCTAGGGTTGAGCATGAAGTAAGTGCACTTATTTGAGAGTGCTGCACATAGCCTTACCTCTTTTGACGAAGACGAAGGTCGACTGTTCAGCCACAACACTTTTAGAATCAAAGTTCCCACGTACTGTGCATTTATAGGTGCCCATATCCGCCTTCTGAACATTTCGAATTTCGAAGGATTTTCCCGTAGCAATTATCTGTGTATCGTTGAGAGTCCACTGATAGTGCAATGATGAGGTCTCCGGTCCAATCGGGTCACAAACGAAAACCACATTTTGACCCTCATAGATGATGTGATACTTCTCCTGGGCACTGGAATGATTTACCAACGATAAAAATATGAGCAACGCAGAAAAGCGAGAAAGCAACACGATGTCACGCTGCATCCCAACTTCTGAGTGGGGTGCTTGACGTCAAGTAAACAGCCTTTACCAGCCGCTAGTCCAACCGCTTCCCAGTGGTCAGCCGAATGCGGTCGGTGTATGACTGGACAATAATTGGCCGAATGAAGGCCGCACAGCACGCACGTGTGTATACACGTTTTCAGGGTGTGACCATTTTAAGGCTTTTGAACGATCATGTAGTTTTTATGTCGAGGAACGCAAATGAACCAGTAAACAACACCTTTTGATTATTTCACTTTATAGTTGAGCTATCTCAACAAACCGGCGTTGCCAGCCAAATGTCTTTGATTTTGCATTTTGGACTGTGTTATGCGGTTATGTCGACCCTTGATAACAAAGAAAGGCAGGTCTAAACTTATTGAAAGTTGGTGACTTAGCTCTTTGGTTTAGGTTTATGTATCAAGTTACTAAACCTAGTATATGTCTTATAAAAAACAAGAGGCTCCTTCAGTTTATAGATATGGCTGACAAAAGGAAGAACCAAAGTCAAAATTGGAAATAAGTTCTTATCAGAAAACTTTGGCTAAATATTTTTTGCAAGCAAATACTTATTAACTTGCCTTTTGACCAAGTGGGTGGGAATTTTGGAGTTAAATAGATCCGGACGTTTCGAAAATGGGCATGATCTTGTGGTGTGGACATCAAGCACGCGTATATACCACGGAAGTGCCTCATTCGGTTTTATTTGCTTGTTTGTTTTTGGGATGCTACATTCGCATTAAACACCTACTAAACTTCAGCAAGTAATTCTTTTCTAAGCCGAAATTAATCAGGTTAATAAATTTAAATTTATTTATCAGAGAGGTTCCTCACGGAGTATCAGCTAGGGGTGTCGAGGTACTCTTTCTCTCCCTCGCACGCCTGCTCACTCTGGCTGTTTGACTGCTTACGAGTACGACGAAGTAGGACTTGCAGTGTCCGTAAACTCATGAAGGTGTGCGGCATTGATAACATGCATCACTTTAAATTCCTTCGATCGAAATTGCTCAGAGCCGCGTTTTGCCTTAAGCTGGAAACCTGTTAAGCTATGTGACAGTAACCGTAGGTAATAGAAAAATTCCATTATTTAACCTCCTTTTTGCCCTAGTATCATTTTGACCTGACAGGTGGAGACGTTTAATTTGCATGCGTCCATTTCGCTGAACCAATTAACGGCTCAAAAGAAGATTCTACAATGTTGACCTACTTTCTTCACGGATAAATATGCCTTTCAGAAGAAAAGCCAAAATGTGTTTTTCGGCGTCTTATGCTTACTAACGATGGCCATACTACTCTAGATATGATGTCAACGAGTAGATAAACTGAACTGAGTAAAAAGAGCGTCTCAATTTCACATGCAGACCTACTGGAAAATTGGTGTACTCTGTATGGCATACAAACGTGTTCAAAGGAAAAATCGTTTTTTCTAAAATAAGCTTCAGCTTCAATCAAAATGACCCAACAGCACAATGTGCGAGAGTAAAAGAACCTGAAATTTGAGATCATTCACAAGTTCAAACTTTTCTCCTAAAGTGCGAAAGGTAGAATTATGAAATTTGTGGAAAAAAGCAAAGTTTGTTAATGTTTTATAAGTACAAGGAATAGTTTTTTTTGTCAAAATATGCATCCATCTTGCCAATAAATTTTGCCTATTTCAACGGTAGCGTGTTCAGTCTGGTTATCCAGTAATCAAGAGTCAAATGATGTTTTACAGTATTGTCGGAATTAAATTGAATTCCTATGAAAATGTAATCTAAATGCCGGGGGCAGTGGTGGTCAGTGGGGGTAAAATTTGGTGAGCATTGAGAATGCTAGAGAACTTCCAACTGCAAATCCTATATTTTGTCAGTTGTTTGTATCGTCTGTTCTAGCGTTGACATGCAATTGAATAGGTGTCAAGTGGTGGACTAATCTGAGCTGTTTTTCTGCAAGTTTTTGAACCATTTGCTCGACTTGTTTGCAATAGACTTCTGCTGTGAACGACGAGCAAGGTTTTATGAAATCATAATGGATCTCGCCTGCGCCAAGCCGCTGAACACTCCTCATAAGATTTTCGTTATGAATATTTCGCATTCGGCCGCGTTTTGGTGACTTGGCCTTGTTCAGTCACTATGTCGAACGTTTACGGTTATCGTATTGGGTACATTGTTCATCACGCATTACAATATGATTTAAAAATGAAGCATTTTATAGCGAGAAAGCACCATTACGAAAGTTTCCAAACATTCTTGTTTCTGTTTTTCCTTCCGTTCATGAATGGCCCACATATCCAAAATTTTTACTTAAACGATTTCAGATAGGTTAGTTTGTGTTGATCCTTGCTAACACCAGACATCAACGAGGATTCATGAGCACTTTGAGAGGAATCTGACTCGACTGTGACATTCAGTTTGTCATTATCCATCTTTGCTTCGAGCCAACGGCCTGGTTCATTCGTGAGGTCAAAGTTTAAAGGATTAAAGTTTCGAAAATTTCCATTAAAATATTCAAAAGACGACTTGGCGAGCATACACGCTGCTTTCGATAACTTATCTTCAGGCCAGTACAGTTATAGGGAAACGTTGGAACGTAGTATAAATTTAAAACATTAAATCGATAATATTTGTCCGTTTGTGTGGGTCATCTGAGAGGTGTGCATAGGGGGAGGATGATAAGAAGAAACAGGGGAACCTCGTACAAGCTCCGCGCTTAGTTTGGCCAACGGCCGCTTCACCGCATGCATTCTCCCGCGCCATCTCTGTCCTCCCCCTTCCCCTGGAACGGCTCTACCAAACGCTCACTGCCGCTTATCATTCTGTTTCTTATCACACTGTTTCTTATCATCCTTCATCTATGCAAAACCTCGCAGACAACCCAAACAAACGGAAGAATATTATAGCTTTCATGTTTTAAATTTATACTACGTTCCAACGTTTCCATATAACAGTATTGGCCTGAAGAGAAGTTATCGAAAGCAGCGAGTATGCTCGCCAAGTCATCTTTTTAAAAAAATTATTTTTCGCAAATCAGTTTGATACCGTCTTCTGTATAGTAAAATGAAAGCAAAACACACAATTAATATTGTGAGCTGTCTGCGATGCTATATGTCCAAGTCAGAACTCATATTGCATAATTGTATGAATCTCCGGCTTTTCCATCTTTAACTAAGAATAATAAAAGCGGTTTATAATAGGTGGTTAAGTGCAAAATGAGTTCCAAAGACGAAATATGTATAACAGCTTTCTAGCAAAAACAGAAGTATGTCAAAATATAACAGCAACGTGAAAAACGAAGCTTTCAATGAAGCCCATATGCCTCACTACACATTTCATAGTTGCCGACACAAAAAGGGAATTCTGCAAATTTTTGTTCGCTTTTCTAACTAGCTCGCACTTTATCCAGAGTGTGCGACTTGGTAAATCCTCAGTCCTCTTTATATGCCAATTACCGGCACGGTTTCTCTATTTTCCTGTGGACTGATTGTATTTTCCAGTAATTCGTACAAATTTCACACGATATAACTCAGCGTATTGGCATTTTCAGACTGGTATCTCACCAGGAATATATAATTCTTACTTGACTGACGTAAAATTTCTTCACCCGGTCGATACAAATATCTCAATAACACTGCAATGAAACAACTTCCGTAGCGTGTGTGCTAAGAATTTTTGTTCCCATACCCTCCTAACTATAAAAAGTCTGACATTCTTAAAGATATTAAAGTACGCTAAAAGCTGTGAGTTGGAATTATGCCAACTGAATAGATAACTCGGACCGGGAGGTCACCTCAGTGTGTGTTGGAATGGAGTGGTTGACTGGCGGACTGAGAGTCAGGCTGCAATGGCTTCTTCTTAATACGGCCCCTATGGCACTTCCAATCCGTGGTATCCGAGCCAGGTGTGGCGGCTTATAGGCTTCTTTCATTTGCTCTATTTTATGGATGGCGAGTAGAATGAAAACGGCAAAGAGAACTCATTTAGAAAAAGCAACATGAAAGGTGCAAGATCACAGTTTGAACATAGTCAAATCGAGAAAAAGAATAACTGAAAACGCGATAAAGGAAAAGGGCACAGAATTGTAGACCAGAGTGTGACAATCAAAAGGAATAGGCTTACCAGTAAATATTCAGGATTATGATACGTCCTAGTTGTTTATGTAGGTCAAGTCTCAATCCTTCGTACGTAGGCTCACTTCAAGTAACGCAGGGCCGAGGTTTTCGTACAGAAAAAGTTATTCAAAAGCTGTTTTGGGTCAGTGGAGTGGGTTTCAGTTAAATTGCTTGGGACAACACACGGCAAAAGAACGCATTTGTAGCAGCTGTCATTCACTGATGTGCAGCATAGTTTAATGGCTGGTAAATATTGTAAAATTGTTTGAAAGACACTTCATTTGAGTCTCAGTCAAATAATGGGGCCAGCGTCGCACTTAAATTAAATCCTCTCTATGAAGACATTAAGACGATGTTTTGACCGACTTATTTTTTTATCGTTCTCGGGTTTCATTGTGATCTTTTAGCAGTGGCCTCCAAGTTAACACAAAATACTCAAACTATAGCCAGACGAATGGGTCAAATATTTCATCAGAGCGATGTACGCCAAAGGTGACCTACGGTTCTCATTACCTCATCGTTCTTGCCAGTGACCTTAAGGACTCCATTCGCCTGTTTTAGTTGTCTTGTATTTTAAGGAAAAGTGCTGTCAAACCTTAGTGGTGGATGCATTTCTGCTAGACTAAATTTTGTGTTCCTTCAAGATTACCTTTGCATACTTCGGCGTGTTATACTTCACGTCACACTTTGCGGTCCAGTTGTGTATGATATGCATATTTCCTAAAAACATGCATATTCCCTTATGGCAGACAATCATTTGTAAAAATGCGACAGGCCCTACCTTACCTGATCCTTCAGGTTACTAACGTAGAATTTTGGATGCTGATCCTTGTGAATGCCACTATTAACAACAACCCTACTCTGAAATTGACTTCATTTCTAACCCTTTTTCGTGCGTTGGTTTCATCCAACAGCCAGGCATGGTAATTTCTGAAAGAAGCGTAGGTTTTAGACTGTCAAATTTTTTGTCAAGTTTACAAAAGGTAAAATCGACAGTATACGCGATGTTTAGAGCCACCCTTTACGTGTCCATTGCGATAGGAAATAGGTGAGGCGAACCTGGCCTCTACAAGGGCCATGCAGAGTTATTAAAGTAGTATTTATCCTAAAAAGAAAAATAAGTTTTGTGGTTCATATTTTTGCAGCTCCTTAGGGCAAACGCATAACAGGCTGATTGGATTACTGTTGTTGGGTTCGAAACATAAGCTGCCCTTTCCAAATCAGTATGATATTTGCCTATTTTATGGCTTTTTCGGAACTGAGCACCGTCTATTAACCGGTCAAATGAGTTCGCGTAAATACTGAAAATAAAAGAGATAAAGTAAGTTTTAACGTTTCCTGAGAGGAAACTTTATAAATCCATTGCCCGTTTTTGCCTGTGAATTTTCTGACTAATACTAAAAACCCGTTGAGAGCTCACACATAAGAAACGTAATTCTTCATAACTGTGTCACGATAAGGTCCCTTTATTTGAATGGTACAGGCCATTCTACGGAAGGATTATACAAGGAATGCGAGGCTTCTTGTGTAATTATCATAATCAAAAGCTCTCAGTAATATCGCATGACAGCGGTCTGAGCACACTATGTGAACGAAAACAAATCCAACAAATGCATGGGGATATCTAATGAAAAGGAAGCTGGACTGAGCAACAGGCAACACAGTAAATTAGATAAAATTATAACCAACACACGGTTAACCAAATCTTTCCCGGATTTGGACTTTGTGAGCTCTGTGACCAGTCTGCCCGGGGTTAGTGCTATGAGTGAACTGGGAACGAGAGTTCCTTCAGATGAAAATAGTAATTCGAAAACAGCTGGCGTTCGGTCAAATCGCAAATGAAATGCAGTTATAAAAGGAGTCCCAGTATCAACGTCAGAAATTACCTAGGTCTTCTTCGATGGTACGTTACAGCATTGTTAAGAGACGGCGAGTCTATTAACATTCTAAAAGCATTTTGAATGGGAACGCTCAGCCTCACTTGGGTTCAGAAACCTCGGCCACTACCTTTAAAAATCAGTTTAGAAACCAAAGCGCAGGCACAGCTCTTGCTACAAATAAGGTCGTCTCTGTGGGATATGCATGGTGGTTTTTTCAACCGGACTACGAGCCGAAAGAACGAATGTAAAATGACGCAACTGATAAACGAGCTGAAAGGGTGAAGGAACAATGGCGAAACATACCTAAAATCGGAGAGGAGTGCATAATTAATGTCAAAAGAGAATTTCTATGGTCGAAGGCAGTAAGAGTAACACCTAAACTAATATCAAAATGCCCGCTTTCGAGGCTTCTATAAGCACTAGTGGCCGCTGTGTCGAAATATGCTATACCAACTGCCAGAGTCTCTTCAGTAAACTCGATGAGCTCAACCCCCTAGAGTCTGAGCAGAAACCGCACATAATTACATTGACAGGGACGTGGTTAACTGAAGAAATCTGGCTCAGCGAAATCAGTATAGAGGGCTACCACATGTCCCGTTGTGACAGATTCCAAGGTATAGATGGAGGTGTGGCACGTTATACATCCCAGGAACTTTCTTCCTGTCAGAGGGAAATTTCCAACGTAGTATGACGAAGGTATGAAATAATTTCTTGCGAAATTAGAATCAAACAATTTTTAACGTTTAACCTATGCGTTGTCTATCGGCCCCCTACCTCGAACGAAAGCGATGACGTGGAACTTCTAAACTCGTTGAAATTTGATATGCCAGCAGAGTTATTTATTACGCCTGGGTGTCTTTACCGCACTTGGGAAAGATCGAAAAAGTCCAGCAGTAAAGGCCGCAGCAACGTCATTTGACTATAAACTACTACCCTTTTCCCTGGACGAATACCTCACCCAGTACATAAAGTTCGGAACCAGGCTGAGAGAAG
Source organism: Schistocephalus solidus (assembly GCA_017591395.1). Taxonomy (NCBI): domain Eukaryota; kingdom Metazoa; phylum Platyhelminthes; class Cestoda; order Diphyllobothriidea; family Diphyllobothriidae; genus Schistocephalus; species Schistocephalus solidus. Next base: position 138,438 of record WEDG01001931.1, on the reverse strand, counting down.
GTCAATGATCAAATTGTTTAGATCTCGTTTTCTGTAAAAAAGGAGTCATAAGGGAATCGTACTCACAACCGCCACTAGGGTTAAGTGGCCATATTGCTTTTACCTGCGTGTGCTCTCTCCTATCTCCACAACTGCCAAGAAAGAGACGCAGAAACATTTGGAAAAGGGATTTGGACGCAATGAGACGTACTGCTTCCGCGGAAACCTGGTTAGTCAATACGGCCGATAGCGACAAAACCTGGTAGTATTTCCAAGAGATCATAGAGCACCTACTTGAAGTCCATTGTTAAATGAAAACAATAAGTCCATGTGTCCGACCTCCATGGGTCAATCTGACGATAAAAAGGAGCAAACGGAAGAAGCAGAGACTTGAAAAAAAGTACTTGCATCGCTGATAGAAGCGAACAGGCTTGTTTGCATCTTCAAGATCCCATATTATTTGCTGTATGCAAATACGGATTGCTAGAACTACCTTCGAGCGTAAACTGACAACAGAAGCAACACTATATCCGAAAAAGTGTTATGAATACATCCGCAGTCGGTGGAAGCACGGGGCAAAAATTTCAACTCTAAAGGATAGTCTCGGGAACATATTAACTGAAGGACTGCAGAAAGTCCAATTACTTTCCGAGTTTGTTAGATCATCGTTTATGGTGAAATCATCTGATGGCAATCAGAACTCTGTCATTGATGATGGATTCGAGTACGAATCCGAAATATCAGGCTGATAAAGCTCTTTTTTTAATGACCGTGTCTTCTTCTTTGAGACAACTTCTTTGAACTCGCCTCTTCGCTTCTTTTAGCACAATCCGGAACGTGTCATGGGCGAAGATACGGCTCTCATTGAAACCGTAGCCTTTTCAGTCGGAGAAGACAGACTGATCCTCAACCATATCAAGCTAAAATAGTCTTTGGGTTCGGATACGATCCCTGGCTGATACTAAAAAAGATATCGACTGAGCTAGCAATGTCTCTTTCATCTCTGCTTGAGCTGTCAATGAGAACATGGAGCTTGCCTTCGCTGTGGAAGACAGCTAACGTCGTTTCCTTATATAAGGGAGGTAGCAAGATGGCAGGAAACAGCTTTACACCTAAAAGCTTGACTTGCCTTTCCTGTAAAACGGCGGAAGTCCTTGCAAAGCGCGCTATATGACAATTTTGTGATGAAAATGACGTCTTACAGAATTTTCAGCAGGGTTTATGGCGAGAGAACTCCTGCCTTTCAAACCTGCTGATTTCTCACGAAGTTTGGCCCAATGCTTTAAAAGAGAGCTTCGAAGTAGATGTAGTGTATATCGATTTCTGCAAAGCCTTTGAGAGCGTTCCCCATCAACACCTTTTACCTAAACTGAGTGTTATTGGCATAAGGGGAAGCTTTTGAACTGGATAAAGTCGAAAACAACAAATAAAGGTCGAAAACAACGCGCCTGTATCGGAGAGGATAAATCTGGCTCGATGAAATTGGTTGATGGCGTTCCACAAGGCTCCGTTCTCGGTCTCTTACTGTTGATCCTCTATGTAAATGACAGTCTTCAGGAACTGGATTGTGGCAAGATCATGTTTGCCGAGGACATTAGGCTCTGGCAAGTTATTAAAGGTCCAAACGATCAGGATGCTCTGCAAAATAACCTGCGCAGACAGCAAACAGGGTCCGAGAAATGGCTCCTAGATTTCAATGTGCAAAAGTGTGTCATTCTCCGACTGCATCCAACTAATTCTCTTCCAGCCGACAACGTAAGGGCATATTACCTGAACGACACTCAAATTCTCATCGAATCTTCACATAAAGACCTCGGTTTTTAGATGCACAGCAGTCTGAAGCCATCATTGCAATGCGTGAAGGCTGCAACCACCGCCATGAGAGTACAGCAAGCTATCAAAAAGGCGTTTGTATCTTTCGAGGATGACCACTTCGGTAAAGTCTACGGCACCGTCGTTTGACCTCACCTAGAATATGGCATACAGATCCTGACTTGCAAAAGGCAAAATAAATCTCAAGAAGGGGCAATGTCATGCAACAAAACTAGTAAGAGATCTAAAATACCACTCTTATATAGAGAGACTGAAATGCCTAAATCTATTCCCTCTGTGTTACAGGCAGCAACGAGGTGATCTTATCTTAGTTTACAAAATAATAAAAGGCCTTCAGCAAGGGATGCGCATTGAGACCATGATTCAGTGGTATCTCTCGCATCCTCCTCGTGGAGACTTAATGCAGCTTCGCACGCTAATGCCAGGTCAAAGCTCCGCTCTGAATATTTCACGCAATGTAAATTAAAACAGTGGAATAATGTCATACAATCAGAGGTGGAGGTGACGTCCCTACAGCCTACCAAGGTCCACGTGAATAATTACACTGGTACCTTGTTTTCCTTCGAAGATCTTACCCCGAAGTACTACCGGGTCAACTCCAGACATGAACCACTTGTAAAAAACACGGCTACATAGGTGGGATTCGAACCCACAAGAGCAAGGGAAAGACTTCAGTACAGCCAATGCTCTAGCCTACTGAGCTATGAGGCCCACGTGTGGCCGGGAATTTAATAAAATTTGCGTCAATTTACCCGTAAAGCCTACTGCATTCTATGGCATCCACCCATTCTGTGACAGTAAGCTCACTGACCAAGCAGGATTAACTAAGCAATAAATCTAGAATCCACCAGATGACTACCAGGTGCAATTAATTAGTAGATGATTTTGGCAGATTTGAATAATCCAGTTGACCCACTAGTGAAAAACTCAGTGGTCCCAGTGGGATTCTAACCCAGGCCAGCAAGGGGAAGGCCTTAATACAGCCAACGCTTTAGCCAATTAAGATACGAGATCAACCGGTGGCCGTGAGTTTACGCACACATGGGTCAAAGTTTTTCCGTCCAGCCTACTTCATCGTATGCTATCCACTATTTCTGGTACAGTAAGCTGAATGCCCAAGCAGGATTTCCTAAGCAATCAATAAAGAATCCACCAGATGACTTCCAGGCACAATTAATTAGTAGAGGACTTTAGGAGATTTGAATAGGTCCTTTCACACACTTGTGAAAATATCAGCGGTCTCAGTGGGATTCTAACCCACGTCAGCAAGGGGAAGGCCTTAATACAGCCAACGCTCTAGAAAACTGAGCAACGAGGCACACATAGTGCCGTGAGTTTAAGCACACTTGGGTCAGGGTACCCGCGAAGCCTACTGAATCGTATGGAATCCACCAATTCTGGAAAAGTTAGCTGACTGCCCAAGCAGGATTTCCTAAACAATCAATATAGAATCCACCAGATGACTACCATGCACAATAAATTAATAAAGGATTTTTGCAGATTTAAATAATCTAGTTGACCCACTGGTGAAAAGCTCGGTGGTCCCAGTGGGATTCTAACCCAGGCCAGCAAGGGGAAGGCTTCAGTACAGTTAACGCTCTAGCCAACTGAGCTACGAGGCCCACCGAGGACCGTGAGTTTAAGCGTACATGGGTCAAGTTACCCGCCCGACCTACTATATCGTATGGAATCCACCAATTCTGATACATTAAGCTGACTGCCCAAGAAGGATTTCCTAAACAATCAATATAGAATCCACCAGATGACTACCAGGCACAATTAATTAGTAGAGGACTTTAGTAGATTTGAATAGGTCCTTTCACACACTTGTGAAAATATCAGCGGTCTCTGTGGGATTCCGACCACGCCACCAAGGGTTAGGCTTTTTCAGCCAAACCTCGAGCCAACTAAGATATGAGGCCCAAAGGGGGCCTTGAGTTTAATCAAGTCAGCCCAGACTTCTGCAACGTTTTCTTATATTGTAAATTTTTAAGAGTACATACACAGATATATGACACAGAGGCACGTAATCAATAGGGTTTTCAAAGGCATAGCCTATCACCTTTGCATAATCAACTGAAAATCCTCCTCAGAGTTGATAAAAGAATACCCTTTTTCACTTGAATATGTAGTAGCAGTTTGTGGATTTTCCTCTGCTCCTCAGGGATATATTTATTGGAAAATGTATGCCATAGTTTCCATCCCACATCCGTCCTCCACACTTTTTTCGGGGAACCTTAATTCCTCACTCAGTTTTTGCGAAGCAGTCCGAAATTATAGCAGAAGTGGGGTTATCTCATGCAATCCCCCAATATCATGCAGTACTAACAAGAGATGCTCCCTCCCCAAAGGCGAAGATAAGTGAGTCAACTGTGCTCTCACCTTTCAAAGCTGATAAAGAAACTATCGTCCAGGCGGATGCATTTAAGTACGGTCTAGGCGGCGTTCTTCTTCAGAAGGGTTCAGACGGAAATATCTTACCCTTACTGCTTGTCGTCAGATCACTCATAAATTTTGAAAGAAACTATAATCAAATCTAAAAGGAGGCACTGGCGATTATCTTTGCAGTACAGAATTTTCATCTGTTCATTTGCGGTTGACGTTTCGTCCTCCACACAGATCATCAGTCACTAAGGTTTTTGTTGGGCACAAATCATGGTGTGCCCCAGTACGTGGCGAAGCGGATACAACGGTGGAGTACCACCCTCCTGAGTTATTACTTCACAATTCAGTACTTGCCCACTCTCAAGTTCGGGGCTCCAGATGCTTTGTCTCGACTGAGCATAAGCGGCGAAAAGCAGGAAGGTGTGGTGGTCGCAAGCACTTTGATACAAGACAACGATGAATTCAGAGGCTTCATCCAGCAGATACCCTCACAACCGAACATATGAGGGCAACCGCAACAGCAGACCCACTATTACGCCAGGTAAAAGAGTTTATTCGAAACTAAGAATGTATAACGTATGATGGTAGAGTGGTGATTCCAGCCAAACATCAAAACCAAGTTCTACGTGAACTGTACGTCGGAAACCAGGGTAGGACCCATATGAAACAACTGGCCCGAAGGTACCTGTATTGGCCATGAATTGATAATTATGTGGAGTCTTTCGTTTGAAGTTGTGGTCCACGTGGACCTTTTGCTAAGGACCCACCAAAAGTACCACCCGTGCCATGGCCGGAGGTGAGAAGACCGTGGACTAGAGTCCATATGGACTTCACTGGACCATTTTTCAACCGAATGTTTCTAGTAGTCGTCAACACCCGGTCAAAGTGACTAGAAGTTTTTGACGTTGCGGCAGCTACTGCCGAGGTCACAGCAAAAAAGACGGAAGAACTTATCTCCAGATATGGTATCCCCACAGAGATTGCGACGGATTACGGCACCCAGTTTACGTCATCAGTGTTCCGACAGTTGTGCCAGAAATGGGGAATCTGACATGTGACGTTGCCGCCATTTCATCCCCAATTGAACGGTCAAGCAGAACGTTTGGTTGACACATTCAATAGAGCTATGAGAAAGATTTTGAACGCGGAGGTTAAAATGGACGACCTCAACACGTTCCTTCTGACCTACAGAGCAACCCCTTAACAATGATCTTGGTGGTCAAAGAACCAGCCGGAAGTTTTTTGGGCAGACAACCTGATGTAAGACTACAGTACCTAAAACCTGAGTATCGAGTTCCCCAACCGCCAAAAGACTATTTTCGGGAAGGAGAAGAGGTGTTTGCCCAAAATTACAACCCTGGCGAGAAACCGTGGGCTGAGGGCACTGTCAGAAAGTTGGGAGGCGTTGTCCTCGAGGTGGAACGGCAGCGGGGATAATTAAATGACATACAAACCAGCTTAGACAGAGGTTCATCACGGATGGCCAAATAGCCCTCGATCTGCTATGTGACACTTTTGAAGTCCCAAACCCCAAAGTAGACACAAGGCCAACACCACCCCCCGTCCGCAAGAACCATAGAAAAGCACAACCGCCAAAAAACTAATCGTGGACCCGAAGTAGAAGCGATACGAGGTTCACCTTTCAAAATTGGGAGTCGTAACGGAGGAGGGATCTGCAGTCGAGTCGCGGCCCAAGGTGGAAAGAGCACGTGATGACACACGCCGAAACAGGCCAAGCTAAGTTGCAATTGACAACAGCCCAAGCTCCCTTAATAAACAGCTAAGAGATTTTCGCCCTTTGCTGAGTAGAAATATTTCCACTTTTACTCGACAATGGTTTCATTTCTGAGTATTTGAAACCACTATTTTTATTTTTAGCATTTGAATCTGGCTCAAGGTCAGATGTGACAATAATCACAGAGTTCATAAAACGCCTTCTCTTGTCAAGGACTTCGGTTTTAACCTATACAAGTAATTTAGACCTGTCACCTCATGCCAATAGACTTACAGTCAAAGCTGCCCATGATCGCGGCTTCATTTATTTTAATTTATATCTTTTAAAATTAAATTAAGACTTAACCAAATGTTTCTCCTTCACCTTCTTGAACATTGCTGCCAATTCTTGAGCTAAGTGACCGAGTCTAGCCGTTCTTAAATTGAAAAGGTTCAAATAAATTTTACTCAGATACTCTTACCTCCGACACTTTCAACTACCTCCTACACAAGTAGTTGCCAGCTAGATCACCCGAAAATTGCCATGGGTTCGGAGACTAAAAGCGGCTTATGATTTGTTTTCTGCCTTAATTATAGTTCAAATATTCCCCAAATATGAGCCGTTGTCTCCATTTGTCGTCCGTTCAGCCTACGTAACTCTTCACGTATTATACCTCCTTCTATATCTTCCACTTCTGAACGTGCTCTATTCTTTGCTTCCAGCTACTGCTTTTTTTGGAATAACCTGCCAATCGGTATAAGGTTATCAAATAACCTGTCTACTTTTAAGCAAAGACTGTACATCTATCTTAAAACTGATTCACTTAACCTTTTATTTCCTCTTCCTTCCCGAGCAGCTTTCTTCCCTGACCCCGAGGAAGGACCATCGGGAATTTAGAAGAACGTCTCCAGATTATATCTTATATGCTTCGTTTCCCCCACGATCTATGATGACTTCATAACCCATCTGTCCGTTAAATAGTCATCAAAAAATTGTGTCATATGTGTGCGCTCATTTTAAAGCACTTCCATTTCGATTGCCGATAATCATCATCAGAATTAAAATCGGAGTACTGAGATGTGCAGGCCTCAGATTCATCGTCGATTCTCATGTGAACTTGCTCCTTTGAGCGTATTAGGTTGACAATGGTGTTTTTGGCCTTTGCCTTCCCCCAGTGTTGACTGTCAATCGTGCTGGGTCACTCTGTCGGCGGTCTCAGTAATCGGCAATGAGAGTATCATTGTCGCATCTAAGAGCACTTCGATCATGACCTTCGCGACCTCCGCAGTCCTTTCCTCGTTCGACCCTAGGCATACTGATGATGTCAGTGAAGGTTTCCCCTGTATAGCATTCTTAAGGGTTACGCTTAAAGCTTATCGGTGTGCATCATTATCACATCTGAGGTGGTGAAAAGTAGCCCCCATTGTTACATGATTTCTTCCAAGATGAGGAGCGTTGTGAACCATCATATGCTCTCATCAGCATGTCGGTTCTCCATCACGCGTTTGTTTTTTACTCCCAGGAGCAACAGTTTTTTTCGCCTTAATCACCCACAAACCCCATTCAACATATACCTTTTCCATAAAAATGCCCAAATAATTTTTTTCGTTTTCTGCTCTTTGTATTTATTTTTTGACCTCACTGGTTTGTGTCATTTGTCATCACCAAAGAAGCTGACCTACTATTCATAACTTTGCACGATTGCACATCCATTTTTTCCAATGACAGTGCTCTTCCGGTTACTCAATTAAAATTATCTATCTATCTATTCTACACCCCAAGCTAGTTACTCTAACAGAAATAATCTTTTATTACTCCTGATGCTGACATCGCAGGACGACCTTAGCCCTCTAACCCATGATTACTGTTCGTTGAACATTCATAATTCAATTGCTCTATCATAACTTATGCTATTGTACAGGCTTGAAGAGGAGCACTCAAAAACGTAAGTTCACAGACCATGACTTCTTCAATGTTAACATGAATATCACCGCAGAATTAAGAAAACTTATCTTGTCTCAATCCGCGTTTGGAACCCTAGAATAGCCGGCTGTCTGTAAAGACTTTAAAGCTAGATTTGTGTGTACCGTTTTGAAACAATATGAGGAATTTGTAAGCAAGTTCATTCCACATATTAAAATTCGACCCTGCGTATCACATGAAATGGGTACAGTATCGGTAATTTACGTGTTAACTAGTCTACTTTGCGGCATACTTGTATAGAATGTATCGCATTGCATGCTCTCCTACCAACAGGGCCCGATTGCAAGTTAAATTTCAAGATAACGGAAAGTGGGATTGGGTACAATGGTTGCGAGAACTAAACAGACCGTTAAGTGCGCCACATAGGACCTGGTCCCCACAGCATGACTAGCCATCGTCAGAGATAACATAAGCGACAAAACAGGAGTAAGCTGTAGGCGGTTGCTGCCAACCAACGATCAGTCCCACTGACGCAAAGGTAGCCGAACAGGGCTCTGTATGCTTGCGCCGAATCGGATACATCGATTGACTGAGTTCTCATTCGAGGCCCAGGATTCAATCGATTTTCGGCATGTGTTGTTTCCATCATGGGCGGTTATCTTGGTGGTGGCGAGGTTGAATGCGTGACCTGCATTGAAGGTGCGAATGGCCATTTGTAATAATTTGTCAACCCACTCAGATAGCTTAGGTTCGTGCATGCATGATCGGAGAACGTTTTCAGTCCAGAGTGTGTAAGTACAAAGACAATATGGGCAGAGGATACGATATACTATGCCTGATTGCTCCCTTGGATTTAATCGGTCTTCGATTTTGCTGATATCGTCGCGCATGCTTAATTTTGGCCGTTAGGAATTTTTAATACCTAATTCTGCAGCACTGTGCTCAGTCGCACCTTCAATGTTCTTCATGTGTTGCATAGCATGGAAATTCTTGGCGGTATTTCCGATGAACTGCTCTGGGAGGGAACACATAGGAAGCAGGCACTAGAAGTTCGAATTTGGTTCCCATCACTTAGCTAAAAAAACTAACAGAGCAGCAACTACGAAGCTTGTACGGACAATGCAGACACCGGTTCTGTCAACTTCATTCCAACCCTGGAGGATAAGTTCTTGAGAAAGGATACAGTCGATAATATAAAATACTCCTGCACAAGCGAATATTTGAGTTTCGGGCAGTAATTTGACACGATCACTGGGACAATAATTTATTGGTCTGATGTTTCAGCTTCCAACTCGAACCCGTCTTCAGAGACAGTATCCCATAAGGGTCATTCGTACGCAGAGTATTGCAGTATTTCTATTTGTTAATAGACTTTTTAATAGCCACCAGTCTAGTAACAAGGGCCATGACCTCACCAACCCATATTCGGTACAGAGACGCAGTTTGCACAAAACAATCAGCCACTTGGGAGAGCGCTGATGCGAAATTCATTTTCAATGCCGATTTCGGTGAGCCAGGTGGCCGAGCAATCATCAAGTCAATTTCCAACGCAGATGATGAAATGTCAGTGGCTAATGAGCCACAGGCTGGCCATCAATTCATTCGCAGACCAGAGCGCAGTCATCCTCGATGAAGGTGGAGCCGTTCATTGTCATAGGTATGTAGTAGCATTATGAATGTATCCTATAAATACTGCAACTCCGTGTGTACAAATTACCTGTATCTGATGCTGTCTCTGAAGATGGGTTCGAGTTTGAACCTGAAAAGTCAGGCGAAAAAAGTTCTTGTTACAGCGATCGCGTTCAACTATTCTGAATAAACTACTCCCTCCGACAATATGGGGCCTCCCTTCTGATGGTGCACAGACCAACGCCGTAGATTTCCACTAGGGAATCAAAAGCCAGGAAGGCACTGAGAAGGTACGAATAAAATATCATCCTTTTCCTTGGTAAGGCCCCCCAATAAAACAAGGAGACTACAATGAAGAAGACAAGACTCTGCTTACTGCACGTAATTTTACAGCTCAGCACAAAACTCACAACCCAAAACAGTAGCAGGTCAGTTAAATAACTGTTTAGGGAATTCAAAAGAAACAATGTGACAGGGAGAATAAAATTGTGCCAAATAAATACACAGGATACAACCCTAGCCTAATTCCCTATTTTATTAAAGATCTATAAGTCACATTTTTTATTGCAGTAAATCGGTGTCCTTAAAGGCAGCCCCACTTCTATTTGGCAAAATGGATGTGCTGAAGACAGAAGGTTCGCCAGGGCGATTCGATTACCCCAATGTGATTAAGTTTCGGGTTTTTCGTAGACTACCGACTACCATCTCTAGCGATTTAAAATCGTAATTCAGATCCATTCCACCGAAGTACGCGAATGGGGCTGTAAAACTCATGGGAAGAATTTTGGAACGTCTCAAAATAGAACATGCCACGACGCTGCTCCAATTTCGCCAAACAATTTACATCTTGTCGTCTGTTAAAAAAATAAAGCCGCACCATCCTGATCTTGTCTATCTGAGCATGGCATGAAGACTGAATTCATCAGTTCTTTCCATGATCTCCGTTTTGAATCAGCAGTAATTAATGGATTTCAGATCCATTGTATGTATGAACTTGAAAGTCCATTCTAGAATGCTTTAGTCCGGTGGATTTATTTCCTGCTCACGCATTCATGTCCACAAAATAAATAAGGAGAGCTTCAAAAATGGAGTATATAGAATAATGTTCACAGGAAAAACTGCAGGGCCTGCTGATGAGCCGAAATCCCACAGCTTAGTCATGCTGCGGCAGAAGATCGGCAAAACGTGTATCCGGGCTCCAAGTTTGAGGAAGCTCTACGGTTCGCAGCTACCAAGAGTCGAAGCGCTGACAGACGGTTTCTATCTTTCCAGCATGCTGCGCTTCACAGTTGAGAAGAGAGTGAAATTCCTAAGGTTGTTACGCAAGAGTTTAGATATGTTTGGTTATCACATGAACAGCCCCGGTCGTCAAGGACGCCCCACCGTTAAAGTCTCGAATCTTCAAACGCTGTTGCACACCATAAATTTCATGCGCTATTCCTCAGGTTTGGAAAAACGTACAGTATTCCTGGAGCAATCGTAAGAACGAGTTTTGCAGTTGCGGGTGGCTTTTGAGGCTTTGGACGGTATCCGAGATTAGCATCCTGAATCACGGTGTCAAGAGGTAGAGGAAGTCCAGCGTCTCCGATAGTTATAGGCAATATAGAATGTGTAAGACTTGCGACAGACAAAATCAGGTATGTTTTGAATATACACACTTCCACTCCTCATTTCCTCCCCTTCTCCACTTTGGTATTTTGATTCTCATCTGTTGATAGAATATAACAGAAGAGCTGCATTATAACATCTTTTGAACACGGCTAGCCTCCTAATGAACGTCCCCTCATCAACATGACATCTCACTAATGTGCCATATTTTTGAAGTGATTGCAATTTCACTTCACCAAATAATCCGAATGTGTGTGAAAAACGGGAGGTAGGAGCCTTTGATGTTGGCCAGGCAACTGTCTGTGCCCACCTCTGCTGTCTAGCTTAACGCGGTTCTTTATTGTGTGACTTTATACAAAGCAGCACCATACATCTGGACCAATATAGGATCCAGATAAAAATACGGTGGTTGTTATTCAGGATGGGAACCCAAAATAAATGTAAAATATGCGAAGAGGGAAGCTGATAGTTTGATAGATGTTTTATTTGAGTACCCGGAAGGCATTGTAATTGGAAAAAAATAAAACGAATGTGAAATAATGTGCAGTTAAGTTATGAATAGTAGGTCAGCTTCTTGACGATGAAAAATGACACAAGCAGTGTGGTCAAAAAAATAGATAAGGGAGGAGACAAAATACTGTCGCTCCTGGGAGAAAAACATACGCGTGAGTTAAGACCGACATACTGATGAGAACATATTAGGGTTCAAAACGCTCCTCATCATGGGAGAAATCATTTAAAGACCGGGACTAATTTTCACAGTCGCAAGTGTGATCGCAATGCATATCGGTTGGCTATAAGCGTAACCCTCAAGGATTCTATACAGGGGAAACCTTCGCTGGCATCATCAGTTCGCTTAGGATCGAATGCGGAAAGGACCACAGAGATCGTGAAGGTCATGGTAGAATTGACAGAGAAGCGACTATGATAATCTTATTGCTGATTTCTCAGACCTCCAACAGATCAAGCCGGAATGATCATCAACAGTCCGCGTAGGGTCGACACCAGGGAGAAGGTTAGGGCCGCAAACACCATCACCTTAAGCCGCGGCAGCTGCAATGGCGGACGACTGTGCAGCAGTTTAAAAAGGGTCAAGAAATAGGAGAACCGCGAAGACCAACAGAACCATTTAAGCTATCAATTTTTAAAAAGGGTGGTCAAAATCAGGAGGGGACGAAAACCGGCTGCGAAGATCGGCTTTTGTAAAAAATGGTGCAGGAGAAACATAACTGCTTCGTGATGGGATATGAAGTGGCGTGGTAGGTTGCTTCTGCGGCTAATGGGGGATTCAGCAATTGAATAGGAAGAAGTCAACATAGTACGCTCAGGGGAGCAAGTTCGCATGAGAATCGACGATAAATCTGAGGCCTGCACATCTCAGTACTCCGATGTTAATTCTGATGATGATTATCGGCAATCGAAATGAAGGTGCTTTATAATGAGCGCACAAATATGTCACAATTGTTTGGCGACCATTTAACGGAGGGATAGGTTATGAAGCCATCATAGCTCGTGGGAAAAATGAAGCATACAAGACAGAATTTGGAGACGGTTTTCTAAATTCTCGATGGTCCTTCCTCGGGGTCATGGAGAAAGCTGCTCGGGAAGGAAGATGAAAAGAAAAGGTTAAGTGAATCAGTGTTAAGATAGATATGCAGTCTTTGCTTAAAAGTAGGCAGGGTATTTGATAACCTTATACCGATTGGCAGGTTATTTCAAAGATAGCAGTACCTGGAACAAAGAATAGAGCACGTTCAGAAGTGGAGGATATAGAAGGCGGTATAATAAGTGAAGAATTACGTAGGCTGTACGGACGAAAAATGGAGGCAACGGCTCAAATTTGGGGAAGATTTGAACTATTATTAAGGTGGAAAAGGGGGCATAAGCCGCTTTTCATTTCCGAACCCATGTTAGTTTTGGGTGAGCTAGCTGGCCACTACTTGTGTAGGAGGTAGTTGAAAGTGTCGGAGGTAAGAGTATCTGAGTAAAATTTAGTTGTTCCTTTTCAATTTAAGAACGGCTAGACTCGGTCACTTAGCCAAAGAATTGGCAGCAATGTTCAAAAAGGTGAAGGAGAAACATTTGTTTAAGTCTTAATTTAATTTTAGGAAGATAGAAATTAAAAGAAATGAAGCCACAATACTGGGTAGCTTCGGCTTTAATTCTATCGGCATGAGGTGACAGATGTAAATTATTTGTGTAACTTGAGCCTTAGTCATTGTTGATGGAATATTCAGTCATAAGGTTGTCTTGAAAAATAACTGGTTGTGGTAGACTGTCAAGCACGAAGCCCATGTTACGTCACTTAGAATTTGAGAATTCCATTTACCACATTGAGCATGCAAGTCTTCATTGATTTCTTCTAAGCGTCGTTGGGCCGTAGATTTAGAGAAGCAATATACGCATGAATAAACGGCTGAGAGTGTTTAACTGTGGATGTATTATCATTAATGTTTATTCACAAAACAAAGGATGACCTAGCAGGGTGTCTTGAAGGACCGCTTACAACAGGGCTCCAGCTGAAAGTTAGGACCTCGCTTAGACTTTTTTTTTATTGATTAATTACTTATTTATTGCCAGTTTAAAGGCCAGGTCAAAAGGGATGTACAGTAGTGGGTCGTGCTGACAGTGAAAAAAACTCCTGATCGTTCTTTCAAGTGTTTTCAGGAGAAAAAACTGCAGCTTATTGAACGGATTAAAGTTCAGGACAGGGAAAGTATTGACACAGGTGCACGGTTTCATTGTTGTTGTGGATAAGGTATTCTGTACTAGCAGCAGGTATGCTGCGAACGGCTGCTTGCTGTCGACTGAGGAATAAGCCGATTACGGACTGCAGAGCCAGCAATATTGCCTTCAGCATGAAGTCCGGCACCGGATTCAGAGTCCGTGGACGCCATCAGAACGGAAGAGAGCTGCCAGAGAATCAGCACCCACAATTTGTGAAAGTTGTCCTAAATGTAGAAAACTAGTGACAGCTCTCGTAAACAAAGGATAGTTTTACTGAATTTTAATTCTTCTGGGTAGTTTATTCCAGATTGCTATAGCCTTTACCGAAATAAACTGACGGTATCTAACGGTGTGTGCCAAAGGAAGAAATAAAAATACAGCTCGATGCCTGGTGCACCGAGAGGGGTCGAGCTGCCTCAAGGATGTAAGGGGGTTAAAGGTACAACTCTTTAAAAGTTTAAACAGTAAAAATAGTCCCTTCTGTAATCTATGAAGCCACAATGGGTCAAGGCTTGTAAGCTCACATCATTGTTGGTAGGACAGGTCTCTGGGCTCTGAAGTGAAAATTCTTTTAGTAAATAAGTGCTGAACTGTTTCTATCTTCCTCCGTTCACTCGCGTGCAGAAGGCTTAATAAAAATGACCTGTATTCCAGACTAGGTCTGACATACCTTTTATAAAGGCTGGTCCTACTATTGAGTTTTAAAATGTCTGAGAATAAACCCAGTGGTTCGGCGTGCTTTCGAGACAATCAGGGCACAGTGCTCTGACAGATTAAGACTACTTGAATATGATATGCTCAGATCCTTTATAACCCTGGGCACATTAAGGTCATGACCGTCTATGCTTAGATGAGGCTGATGGTTGTCACCACTAACCATAACGGAGCACTTGTACCAAGAAAGCGAAAGGCGCCATGTGCGACACCACTGAGCGAAGGCTTGAAGATTCTTTTTTAAGAGCTCAAGCAAGATTTGGCGAGCAGCCGGTTTATATCGATAGGCAACTTTTAAATCGTCAGCGTACATAATAGGCCTTCCATACTGAAAACAATCAGGAACATCGTTCACAAAAAGGCAAATAGAAGCGGGCCGAGTACGCTCCCCTGAATAACTCCACTCCTCACGTGCGTGAGGTTGGAGATAACATCGGAAATTTTAACTCGATGTGCACGAGCATTCAAATAGGAGGATATTAGGTTCAGAAACTTATTACCTATACCGAAGGAGGTAAGTTTCAGCAGGAGGAGATCATGGTCAACAGGATCAAAAGCTTTCGTGAAGTCGAAATAATCGGTGTAGATTGCAAAACCACTATCTGTAGATTGTAGCACATGATCAAAGTAAGAGAGCTGGCAGGTGTCACACGAGTTTTTTCGAGGAACCCATGCTGAGCCGCATTAAGTAGGTTATTCTCTGTTAGATGACGCATCGGCTTGTCTTTAATCAAGGTCTCTAAGATCTTTGAGGCTGCTGGCAGTGTATTTATTGGCCTTAAGTCGTCGAATGACGTAGTTCGGCCGTGTTTGGGTATAGGCAGAATGTGCGATTCCTTCCATAAAAAAGGGAAGTTTCACTTTCAAGAGCAAGATTGAATATCTTATACAGAAGTGACGGAATTATATCGCTTACATTTGCCTTTAAAACGCTGACCGGGACGCCATCTGGTCCAGGACTGTAAGATTGACGAGAACGCCGAATGGCTACGGTCACGTCCCAGAGGGTAAAGGATATGTTTTCGAGGACGTTACCGGTCCAAACCCAGAATGTTTGGAAAGGGAGCGACCGAATGTTTTCAAAAAATTCTGGACAAGAACGCATCGAAGCTTTCAGCCGTCAACTTAGCGTCAGCTATAGGGTTTCCAAAATCGTCTCGAAGTACAGGGTACTGAGTTTTTCTCTGCACTTTTACTGTGCGCGAAAAGAGCTTTAAACATTTAACGAAGGGTTTTCGGCAAAGTAAAACTCTTCAGCTAGTCGTTTTTCTTCAGAGAGCCTCTAAGCCTGTTCAAAGATTTGTTGGATCAAGGGCAAGACGGAAGTGTCATTTAGTAGATGAAAACGACGCGAGAGTCTACGCAGTCTACGGCGGAAAGATAAAGGGAGGTAGACTTCATACTTGACATTAAGTATTTTCTTACGGGGGAAAAAACGAGAAATGAGTGGACCTAGAACTTGGTAGAATGTATCAGTACAAACATTCACATCCAAACATAGAAAGAAGTAAGTTCAATCGTGGGAATTAAGATGTGTAAGCAATTCCCCCATATTTGCTGACCGGAAATCATGGAAAAAAACTATATTTTTTGGAAAACGTTTCATCAGCCTCGATTTCAAGTGAATAAAGAACTATGGCATAGTCTGAACTCCCAAGTGAGTCTTAAGGTGAAACTGACAATGGCTGACAACCTCTGCCATTTGTTTCCGATTGGTTAGATATGAAGTAATGCGATCAGTAAAGGGACCTCGAAGTCCTAAAGCTTCTAAATTAACTGTGAGTCTTCTATGAGGCACTTTATCAAAGGCCTTGCTAAGATCTAAATAGATAACGACCACAGGTAGATGATCATTACGGAAGGAGGTTAATAGATTTAGAAAAGAGATGACAGTTTACACAAGTGCGGTCGGTTAGGCAGCCATGTTAGGAAGAGCTAAGAAGTTGATTGGTTATGGAAAAATCTGTAATTTGTAGGGCAATTAATTTGTCAAAGAGCGAGGCAAGAGAAGGTGTTTTATGAACACTGCGATAACTTTGAACATTTGAGCGTAAGCTAGATTAAAATATGGGAAAAATAATGGAGGTTTTCCAATAATTAAGAATGAAACCATTCTAGTGAAAAAATGAGAACCCTTCGCTCAGCAAAGGGGAAAATCACTTAGCTGAATAATAAGGGAATTTGGGATGTTGTCGGCTCCAACTGAGTTTGATTGATTAAGTCTTTTTATTTGTTTCTGAATATTTGTAGAGACAAAATTAATGGTAGTGAGCAACTCATGAGATTTCAGAGGAATTTAGGGATGAGATTGGTTTTAAGGGTAAACTGTTTGGAAAAGAAGGAATTTAACAATTATCTTTTGTCCAAATCCTCTGTAATTAAACTATTATTGCAATCGAGTAAGGACGGAAATACTTTGGGAGATTCAGCGGAAGAATGGAGGCGGAAGACTTGAGTAAAAGACCTTGAAGTATTAGCATCGCTCATTGCTAGAGACTCCCTACGCCTATCTCGCGCGATCCTTATTTTGGAAGCTTATTCGAATATTTGTGTGATCCTTAAATTGGCCGATAACGAACTTATGGACGGATCCTGAAGCTTAATTCTTAATCTTATAAGTTGAGTTTGAAGAACTTTTGGGACAGTGGACGAAGCAGCGTTGATATAAGGGTCTATTGTGAAATGAAATGAAGCAGGCCTTGCAATGCATCGGGGAAAAAACAGGGATCCTTATTTTAAAAAGCTTTGCTTGTGAAATTTGTTAATAATTCTTTGTTAACATGAGCAAAGTCGAAAAAAATACGTTTAATTTCAGGCTTGACTGACGAGGAGACTTGAAAAAATCAATGAATTAATGCGCAATCACTCGTAAAAGGGTCTATATGGAAATTAATATACACAGGGTGGACACCAGTGGTAAACATTAAAGCTAAAATACTATCTTTTCTAGTCACTGAGCTGAAAAATGTTGACATGCTTGAAAATAAATCGTGTTCAACAAGGTTTCAAATTTTGGCGGATAAGTTTTTGTATGTCAGTTGATTTCTGGTAAATTTTAATCGGCAACGATTAGTTTTACATCAAACGGAGCTTCTGCGTCATTATAAAGAGTTCACAGAGTTGGCTTTCTTTGCTGAAATAAAATTATGGCTTTTTATTGTGTGGGAAGATGACTAAAACGAAGCAATGCTTAGGTCGTAGGGGAATGTACATGAGATGATCTAATGTAATGAAGATAACCCCCACCACATTTTTCAACGCGGTCTTTTCGATATAAACTAGCATTATCTAAAGCGAGCATCGTGTCCGCAATTAGAGTATGACACACAGTTCTTAGCTCAGCAATCTTTTTCACAATGGATCTCGTGTGGAGTGAAACAATACTGAGCGTACTTTTGGAACGCAGGAATCGCCCAGTAGTGTTTATAAACAAAGACGAATTGGTGTTGCGAAAGTAAAATGTGGTTAAAAAGGAGTGGGCGGAAAGTAAAAATGTTGCATTCTACAATATTCTAAGCTGTTACTTTTATTTAAATAAAAATTATTTTAGAAAATAATATTTGGGTGGCATACATGGAGAGGAAGGTTATCTTCTGGTGTAGTAAAAATAGGAGAAGGCCTAAAAATAGGATTTTGTGGAATGTTGGAATAATATGGGAGGGGATTTAGACTTTAAAATAAAACAAATGGTTTTGAAAAGCTGTTACCATAAGGGGTATAGCTAATTAATTGGGGAGCCTGAGAAGTGTTTGGGTTGGGATACCTGCTAAGGAAATTTTGTGTATTTTTAGTAGATGCTGGGGCTAGGTAGGTTTCTCAACTCTTATGAAATTTTTCTTTTTGGAACTTGAGTTAGGAGCATACTTAAATTGCCCGGGATATTGATGAGCTTATTAGATTGAACAGCTGAGACCGGTGTGGTTGTTATGGAATTGGAAGGAGGCGTACTTGATTCCGTTTTGGGCTAAATAACCAGTAGGAATTCAATAAAAACTACTTTAAAATGAATAATCAGTCAGTCGTGGCTTTTTACACATAGGCACTGACATTAAGGGTGGCCTAACGTCATGGTAAAAAGCTACTGAGTTTGAATTTTCTATTCGTGAGGAAGAAGGCGTTAATGCATTCTTCGGAAGAAATATAGGAGCTGAAATTAAGGTGGTTTTTGTACTGTACACCAGCGGAGATTGCTTTACCATCTTGTTATGGTTTGCATAACCATGACTGGAGACCCATGACCGGGGAGACCAATTTCTTCGCTCCCTTGGTGTAAGATCCCGACAAATGAAACATGTCGCATCTCGTAGCTAATGAAAAATGTGACCTCGGTTTGCAAAGATGGAGTTATCCTTGGTTGGTGAAAAAAAGGGTGACTAATATTGGTTGATTTTTGCTACGTGAGGAGAGGCGTTTGGCTTCCGCTTTTTTGTAGTTGAAGCCGCACGAGTACAGGAAGTCGACGGCAACTTCAATAGGTCGTCTGTCTCTGAAAACATTTATTAAAAGAAAAGAATAATTTACTTTCTGCCGGTGTAAAGTTTCACTGGAAACCAAATAGATGAGAGAGTCGAGACGCTGACATTCCTCAGAGCGATTATCAGAGATGTCACTGTAGAATGAGTTTTACAAGTATAGAGAGAACTGATCCAAATTTAACATGAAGTTATTACAATTTTGTAAAATGGACAGATCAAGCTGCTTAGCTTTAACAACTGGTTGCATATACATAGCACTGCTGTGACTGCTAGATGCAGTTAAGAAACACTTCGGTTCAACGGTTGAGAGCTTGCGGCAGACTGAAATTTTCGTTCTCATTTTTGCTGGGAGGTGGCTGTAATTTGTTTACACTTTGGAAAGATCCGCCGAATGATTTTCAGAGACAATCTAGCAGACCTTGCGATCGAATTTCAGCGATAATTTAATGGTTGTTAATATGTACACCGTTTGCAGACGTTAAGGATGCATACAATACGAACTGCAGAATGCAAATGAGCAATCAGCAGGCAAAAACTATCACAACTCTAAAGGAGAATGACAAATGATGATTCCAAACAGACTAGATCGGTGCTCATGAATATTGTTTTTCAAAAAACAAATTGTGGAGTAATTTTTTAGTCTTAAACAAGTCGTTTTATGTAATATCAAACACTTATTTTTGAATTAAAGGGTATTTCTTAAGAAAAAACAAGTGAATGGGATATGTAACGGGTAAAAAGTACACTAAAAAAGCAACTAAAATGTGGGTACGCAGGGTGAGCTCTGTATTATAAATTTCCTGACAGTTGTGAAGTCGACAATAACAGCGGATACTGCAGGCAATTTATGGTTGTAAATCGAATGTGTTTCCACAATTTTCCGTAAGGATATATATAATTGCTTGATAAAACTTTTAAGTATAACAGACCCACCTGACTAATAATGAGGCTATTTCGGGTGAAAAATTTGACACTAAAGATTCCTGCCTGTTGGAGAGGACGTGTACCACAGGCATATGCAGGTAATATAGTGTTAAAAATGCAAAGTTTTATTCGATAATCAGCTAGGAGTTTATTTCGGGAATGAGGAAATCCATGTAAAATAAGAATTTTCACTTCGCTTTCAAAAATGAGCAACGCGCCTTGACATAGTACTGGCACGCCTAGACACAATTTTAATGTCACAATTGCAATTTGACCACCCTAACAGCATCAGATATTTTACAGGTATGGGCAGCGAAAAGGAGAAAAGAAGAGTGAGGAGAGAGTTGGTTGCCTCTTTTAACTCCACCCCCAAGGCGTTCAGATCCCATACTTTAGATAAGCCACTTCGCTTATAACCTTTCGTGGTGCGCTTAAGACTGTGGCTTCAAAGACTTACAACTGACGGGATACTTGGGTGCTCACGTCAAGTCAGAGAGCCAGGCTGCAATGGTTCATTTTTATGTCTACCTTTATGACATGCCCACGCGGTTTGTATCAGATCACACCTTCCTTGTTGGCGTGGCACCCCACTTTCACGTGTGTGGGTCAGACATATTTGGCACACGAAGACAGGTTGTTTAATTTTGTTAGTCACTGTCTTTGATCCCATGTCCCTTCTTCTTGACCCATTTTGACCTCAGGTTAAGGTGGGCGAGCGAGGAGTGTGTGCGGTAGATAGTGCACACAACTGTTATAAATAAAAACTAATCATCACTCTAGTCCCCCACTGTGCCCACATAACTTTGGAGCCTACGGTTCACCTTCACTGAACCGTGAGCCAAATCTTTATGTTACTATAAACTAGTCGCACGTCACCAGGAGGTGCTTATTGCTAGCGATTTCAATGCACCTACAGTAGACTGGGTAAATCTGACTGTTGACGGTGCTCCACCTTCATTCAGCCGCAAGCTAATGGATCTCACTCTCGAACAAGCTCTGGCACAGAAGGTCAACTTACCAACGAGATTTATAGAGAATCAGAGAGCCAATTCCCTGTACCTCGTGTTTACGAAGGACTGCTCTAACATTGATGAAGTGTATTCTATTGCACTTCTCGGTAAGAGTGACCATACTACACTGCTGTGGGATAACTCGCTTTATTCTCAGCACCAGAAGAGAACGGAAGGCAAGCGAAACATATGGAAGGCTGATTTTAACGTGATGAAGAAAGAGAGGATATCCGTGAAATGGGATTGTTTGCTCAAAGGGAATCTGGAGGATGACTAGCTATCATTAAAGACGGTTTCACTCGATCTAATTGAACACCATCGTCCAGTCAAGATGCTTAAAGAGAATAGTCTCCCTTCCCGGTTAACTAGAGAACTTAACAGGCAGTTAAAGAAGAAAACTAAAAACAAAAGGGTATTCAGGGGAACAGGGTCAGCAGAACATCTCCAGGAATTTTGTCGCCAACCAAATGCTGTCAAAAAAATTACCCATCACGCAAGGAAGAACTATGAATTAAGAATTATCCAGCAGGCTAAAAATAAGCCTAAATGTTAACCCATTTTATCAATGGTCGATTAAAAAACAAGGACCGAGTCGCAGCATTTATGGATGGGAATGCTGTTGAAGTCGTTGAAAATGGCGAGAAAGCCAAGCACTTGGGCTGGTTCTTTGCCTAGGTATTCCCTAGATAAACTGAGCTACAGCTGGACAATGTCAACAGTGTTGTTTTAAAAGTCGGTCCAGTGCTTAAATATATACTTTTTCCGGCACCTCTCGTGGAACGAGAATTGCAAAATCTCTAAGAAGCAAAATCATCTGGTCCGGACGATTTACCGGCAAAGTTATTGAAAAAATTGGCGGAAGGCTGCAAATATTCACCCCATATACAAGAGTAGAGCAATAATTAAGTAGGTAACTACGAAGTTCCTGAAGGAAAACTAATACCTCTCAGAGCTCCAGCATGGCTTCAGAAAGAATCGCTCTTGTATTTTCACTTTATTGCTCTCAACAGAGCAGTGGACACACGCATTGGACTAAGGTGGTAAAGGTGACGTCATCTACACTGATTTCAAGAAGATGTTTGACAGTGTCTCACACATACGTCTAATCTATAAATTAACTGAAATTCTAATGAGAGGAACGTTGCTGACATAAATCGCAGACTTCCTTACAAAAAGATTGAAAACGGTGTGCGTCGATAACTCGAAGTCAACACCAACTCAATTTCAAAGTGGTGTCAAACAAGGCCCCGTCTAAGTGCTATCATGTTTGCAGACGATGTTAAATTTTGGAAGGGCATCAGATCTGTTGCCGACAGGCATGCACTCCAAGAGAGTCTCAACCATCTTAGCAGCTGGTCTGTTCGTTGGCTCTTCAGTTTTAACATTGGGAAGTGTGTGGACCTAAGACTGCGTACCAAAAAGAACAGTAAGAAGGATGATTCTTTCCAATACCTTCTAGATGGGCAGTCCATTTTAACTGTCGAGGAACAGAAAGACCTCAGCGTTCTAATCAACTCCTCACTCAAACCATCTTCACAGTGTTTAAAGGCAGCTAAATGCGTGACACAGGTCTTATTTGCGCTCAGACGTGGATTTGTGCAGATTGATAAGGAACTATTTCGCAAAACCTACGGGGCATTCGTTCGATCTCACTTGGATTATGCCATCCAGGCCTGGCGTCCGTTGTTTAAAAAGGACTATCTACACCTGAGAGGAGTTCAAGTGAGGGCTTCGAAGATGGTCAAGACTCTAAGTCATCTGCCTTACGAAGCCAGACTGGCTGAACTTGATTTTTTAACTCTCAATTACAGGCAACAACGCGGTGACTGCATTCAAACCTACCGGATTGTCAGAGGCCTTGCGTGTGCCTTATAATTGCTTGACTTATTCGAATTGTCTGGGACGGAACATCTTAGGGGTCATCCCTTTAAACTGCAGAGGAAGTTGGTAAACACAGACGTCCATCGGGACGCCTTTTCGCAGATGGTTGTTGGAGCATGGAACAGACTCCCTGAACAGGTAGTCCTTTAGGAAACTGTTGACATATTTAAATGCAAAGTAGATAATCATTTGTTGAGAAACTATTGTACGTATAATGAAGATTATGTCAGTAGCGGCAGCTTGCACCTGGCCCATACATATCGATTACCTTACATTTTTATTTGTCCGATTTATTGTTGTACATGTTTATTTTATTGTGATTTTTGAATCTGAAAAGGGAGCTCAACGGCGAAAGCCTAATTCCCTTAATAAAGTGAGTTAGTTTTCTTATCATTTACTAACATAGTTTTTGGTAAATTTTCTGCACGGACTGGTGTTCACTGCATTTTATTGCATTTGAGAGTTTGAAAACAATAAAATAAAACTGCTATCGTCTAATTTTTTCCCATAGAACTATTCCTTCTTGAATTTCATGACTCTTTCGATTTGATCAATTCCGCTGTTCTAATACAAATTGCGTGAAAAATACCAATAAAAAATGTGGGCTCCACAACTTTAAGCTTAGATGCATTGCATGAGCGTGTACGTATAGAAAACGTCGGCACTTTAAAGATGCTTATGAATACAGTGCATGCTCCAGATTTTTTTATTACCTGAAAATAAAAATAATATGGCTCCTCTTCTACCTGTTATTCAAACTTAGTGGATGTACTACCAGTTTCCGCAAGTTTTTTCATCAGCATACTTTTTCAATTTTTTATCTTCAGACCAGTAGAGATTGGGATTATAGAGTAGAAATAGGTAAAACATCATTTAAATTGAACAATCGAAAACGAACGTTCGCCGAAATTGACTTCTTGAATGTTTAACGTCGCTTAAATAACTTAAAATTTTAAATACTTATAATACCTACAATAATAGGATAAGATAAAGTTTAAAGAAAAACTATCTTTTTAAAAACCAAAGGATGCGCGCAACTTACAAAATAACTATGATCGCTAGTAAACGTAGGGTAATTAGTGGCTGCTGAAGCTTAAATTAAACAAATACCAAGTCATCCGACAACGGCCTTATTACAGAAGGGCGATGAGGTTTGAATATCAGTACTTCCTCAGCTGTCACCAACTCGAGTAGGTAAATGTTCCAAGGGACTTGGGTGTGTAGATAATGCCCACTTTCAAATCATCGTTTCACTGTGCGAAGATAGTAAAGAAAGCTATGTGTATCCTGTGAGCGATCAGGAGATATTTCGTTAATTTTGACGGAATTTTTCGATCGCGTGTTTGGAACATTTGTCCGGCAATTGTTGGAATATTGCATTCAGGCGTGGCGCCCCTGAACGTAGAAAAATTACACTTTGTTGGAAAAATTTAAACTGAGGGAGAGGAAAATAGTCAGTGGATTACAGTGCCTACCCAATGAGGGTCGACTAGCAAGACTTAAAATTCTTTCTCTCTCCTAAAGGCAATACAGAGGCGGTGTGATCTCGGTATTCAAACTTGTCAGACGAGTTGACTGTGCTCTTCAAATGGCCGATTTTTTTTTGGAATTGGAAAAAACAACAAATATCTGACGTCACCAATAAAACAATGAAGACAAACTACGCCAAACTTGAAGTGCTAGCCAACTTTTTTTCCCACCGGGTGATTGAAGAATGGAAAAAACTGCCTACTTCGGTTGATCAGGCTGAGAGCGTTAAAATGTTTAAAAAATAAATTGATGAATTTTTACTTGATGGACACATATTCAATCGACAACAATGACCGATATATTATATCTATGTCAGCATGCAACATTTACATATTGTGCTAACCTGTATCTGTAAAATAGGGGTTACAAAAATTCTGTCTATTTCCCTTAGATATAGTGAATTATATGAATTATGCTAACTTTCTCATTTGCGCTGCACATTCCTGAATTTTTAGGTGGCATTCACCAGGGCAGCTTCCTGCCTGTATGGTGTATTCTTTGTGCCCTTAAGGGCAGCAGAAATCACATTAATTTAAAAGATTTAATCAAGTGCTGCAACAAGTTGTTTTACAGCGCACATTTATCAAATTATCTCAAGAATTGAGAGTAATTTATCTTTATTTGGGCATATGCATTAAATTTCATTCGCGTGCAGCGCATAACGTAAATTAAGCCGAATCTCGGAAACTGCTCGCGAGAGTGGTCTCAATTTTTGCCTAATTAGCATGTGGGTATTTCAGGATGGATTAGAAAGACTTAGCCAACAACTAAGTTTGAGATAAAATCATTCGACCGCCCTTAAAACTCAAGAAATGTAAGGGAACTCAACCAATATTAAAAGGTCATAGAAGGGTCCCTTCTATAACTCTTTACTTGGGCTATCGATAGCCTAAGTGAAGAGTGATGTCCTTTAAAAGTGCTTTTTGGAGATGCTTCACGATATCTTCGCGGATTATAAAAATTTAACCTTATAAGGTGATTTTAACCTAGGAACTGCTCATTTCTTAGGTTTATTTTCTTCCACGCGAACATGGACTGGCGTGCTGGTTTACGCGCATGTGGACTTCTTTAAAGTTTATTTGGAACAGCGTTCAATCGATGTTGCTGCATTTAAACGACAGATAACTTTTTTTATTTTCGCTCCAAAAATGTTTATGCCTACTGTGAGATGTGTGCAAGGATATACGGAGATGCATTGGTTTTTGGGTAAACCATAAACTCGCACTCGAACTCTCAATTTCTACTTTATTTGACCTCGTTTAAGCGGCCGTTCTAACTTCGGAGGTAGCGCCCAATTAAGCACTATGTCGAAGCAGAAAGAGGACGTTCTCCTCATGGTTAAACATGTGAAGTATAAGAAGGTTGATGGCACTCTGTATGTGAACTCTGGCCGTGTTGCATGGCGTAATCAGACATCAGACTCTTTTCGGATTAGTGCACCTTTTGAGGATATTCGGCTACAACGTGTCAGCCCTGATCAAAAAGAGAAGGTTCAGCTCCAACTATTAATGCATAATAATGAGTCCTTCACTTTTCAATTTTCGGATCCCATTGGTCGAGAAAAGCAGCTGGAAATGCGAAATCGCGTTAAGGAAATGCTTCAACATTTATTACCAAAGTTTAAGGACAAAGTAAGTCTTCGTATTGTTCGTTATTGTGTGTGGATAACTCTTAGAATGTGTGACAGATGTCCGCAGAAAACAGAATATGGCTATCAGATATGATTTCGAATCAGGTTTTTTTCATTAGACTTGATGTGTGCCCTCATAGGCATACCCCATTATTTTGTTACCTCATAGCAATCATAAGCGTTCTAGCGTAAAGGTCCTTTTTGGATGCCCACCTTCATCTGTGAGCCTCTTTGTCTGGCCTCATTTTCTGACAGTCGCATCCAATAGGCGCTTGCTAGCAGGAAGCTCTAAGAGACACCACACCATAGGCGACTGTTGGTATAGTCGCCAAAAGCGATTAAGTACTACCGCATTCGGCGTCTATACGCACCTGCATAACGTCACTTATTTTTTCAGCATTTCCAGTAACGTGACCGCGCGACCGAGGCCTGTGCACATTGTCTTCCGTTTATGCTCCATTTAAATTAATGGAATATCCGATATTAGCCATATAGAAAACAGCATATTACTAGCATAAAAAGTGACAAATTTTACGCAGATGGATATTTCCAAAAAAATAATGGAGACTTGGATGACAATTTCTGGCTTATCAGCCGTTATCAGCCATACCCAATCGCAGGTGGTGCAGCATCCGAGGCTTGAACTCAGACCTGTTGATTAGAAGTTCCTCGTTTTTGTCGGCAATGTTTTGTCTTCGGTGGCAACGTCCATCTGCCTATAACACTAGCTGCTGTGCGGCTGCTGACTGGCTCGTGAGTGAGTCGCGTAACTGATAGCTAAAGCATCTATCTGCCAGTGGCTTATTCCTCAACGCGGTGCTAGGAAATTGCTGTAATTGTGCTTTGTATATTCTAGCCTACTCAGTCCACTTATCTGCCCCATTCCGTGGTATTGTTATGTCCTAAAAAATTTTAAGGTTTGGTTTTCATGTTTCTGCTTCTATAGGCGCACTCCGAACTTAACGAAAAGTTTCGATTGTTGGAATCAAATCCTCAGCTGTTGGCCCTATACAAGGAGCTGGTAGTGACCGGTATCCTCAGCTCCGAAGAGTTTTGGGCTCGCCCGGAGTTTCCCCAGAAATCTGGATCCTCACCCTCGGTGTCGAACGCTAAAGCTAGCGAAAAACAAAGTCTAACAGATGCTACCGGAAAATCACAGGCTCTAGCAAGCTACCGCTTACAGGAACGAGCGCAGACGCCAGGTGTACCAAGTTTCCTTCTCAGCGACATCAAGCCGGAAGTTGATGGTGTAAATAGTATAAAATACAATCTCACACAGGAAACAATTGATGCCATTTTCCGGGCTTATCCTACGGTGCGGCAGAGGCATCGTGAGCTCGTTCCCGATAAGTTATCTCAGACCGCCTTTTGGGAGAAATTCTTCCAGTCTCACTACTTTCACAGGTTTGTTTACTTCTTGAGTTCAGATGTGTTATTTATGTTTTTATTACATCATTTCTCTGATGCATTCCGGTGTTTACTTTGGTCTTTTTCACCACAGGGCGTGTGTGGTAAATATCTACTACGGTCCTTGTTGAATTCCCACGATAAATTTCTTTGCCTCTTCTTTGCAGAGACCGAATCCAAATAAAACAGGACGACGTTTTTGGTGAGTGTGCAGCACAGGATGAACGCATTCTTCAAAGTGAACTTCGCAAGTCCCGTCGAATGCGTCTATCAACCCACCTCAATATAGGTGAGTTGGAAGATAAAAACGCCTTTCAGGGTTATGGAACCGATCTCAAAGACACAGATATCACACCAGTTGCCGCAGCTCCGGCAACACCGAGTGTCTCTGAACAGAAGCTCTCGGCTAATCAACTACTGCTTCGTCGGTTAACATGCATTCAATTATGATTTTGCGGTCGCTGTGTTCGATTGACCCTCCCAGTCAACATCCAGCAAATCATTTGGACTCCACTCGTAACGAGGCATCCTACAAAGAACTTGCCTCCAGTGGCCATCTCAAAGAACGCATATTTCGTACGGAGTTGCTCGATGAAACGCCAGATGCGACAATTTCTTTGCAGCTGGAACAAACCAAGAACTATTTTGAGGGACCAACCGTCGCTCAGTCAAAGTCAGTAAGTGGATTACAGCTAAATGGTGGCCCTGGAAGTGCTTCTTTCAAAAGTGGTCTTAATCCCAGCCAGGCAAAACAAGCTCTTCTTGCTTGTCTCGCCTCCATTAGAATGGCTCGACGAGGTCCACCTAGTGTTTGTTCGGACTACAATGCCCAACTAGCTATTGCCGACGTTTCGGCTGGTGGCTTTTTGATGGGTGGAAAGGCCACCGTACGTGAGCAAATGGACTGGAAGGTCGACTCACGCACCTCGGCAGGAACTTCCAGCAATGGAACCCCCGGTTCTTCCGTTAATGATGCTGTATCTGCAGCCCCTCAACACAGCCACTCAGTCGTCCTACTCTCCCCTGATCAGTCGAAGGAACTTGCTCTGCTTTATGTCAGTGCCGGTGAACTACTCCGTCACTTTTGGGCGTGCTTTCCTGTCACCAGTCCTCAGCTAGGCGAGAAACTGGATCGAATAAGCGAGAGTCTCAACCGCTTTAAATCCACAAAACTGTATCCTTTTATTACGTCCCTGGAATCTCCGGGAGTGATTGTTGAGCCTAGCACTTCCTCCCCAGCCACCAAGGGCGCCTGCTCAACTAACCGCTACCGATCCCGGGTTACCGCTCACTTAGAATCAATGATAAACTGCGCGGAATCTAAGTACAAGGAGTGGAACGAACGCCGTCGGAAATAATGTCTGTATATTGTAAAAAATTATCTTTGTATACATATTTTTGTGCAGCAGTTTGTGGTTACTTCCCTATTTGTCAGTGCTTTGTGCAACCCGTTACTCGCCGCAAGGTCATTTTACTGACTGCTTTTTCTGCCGATGAACGACTGAAAGCTTTTTTAACCTCACACACTTATACAAGACTCTGCTCAGAATGTCGATTAGCTTGCATCGTAAGGCCTATTAAGTTCGTGGTGCGGTGCCTATGTTGCATTTCGCAAAAAGTCAATCGTTATTAAGTGTTTTTCTTAAGCCTTCGGTCAGATTGATGTGTCAGGCAAACAGGCTGTTTTCCATTGATCTATTCTTCTCTGACATTCTCCAGGTTGTCTTAGGACTAGTTACAGCGCGTTCATTGCTCTCCACTGCTTTTCCCACTTGAAGAGGATCCTATAGTACCACTACTATTATTTATTTGGATGTAGTGCCTCAAACTTTACCACTTGCTCCTTGATGGTACCAATTGTCTATACTTAGCTACTTGGATATGCCAAACAACTCGGTGATTTGTCTGTATTACGCCCTGCTAGAAGTTAATTATAAGCACTTAGTCAGCTATTGATTCCCTTCACAATGCTCAGCTATTGACTGATGTCGTTAGCCTCATTTATTACTAATCATCGTAGGTCATATGCGACAATTAGAGGCTGTGTGCCAACTGGTGGTCTGAGAGTCAGTTTGCGATGGCTCCTTCTTAACGTGACCTCTGGCTATCTTACACATGTGAGATGTAAGCCGTTCAACCCCCTGTTGTGTGAAATCCTGGTGCTTGTGTTTGGCTGGCCAGGTTGTGTACGTAGTACACGTAGACGAGGTCACCAGCAGCTGCGCCCACTTCCGCATCAGACAACTGACCGGCTCGGACAGTGGTCTGATTTTGGGGGTGGGGGAGAGAGTGAGGTCGACTGCTCAGCGCATGTTCCTCACTATAAACAATCTGACGCGCTTGAAACTATCACGGTGCGCTAAAAGCCGTGGTTTAGAAGGTTACCAACTGACGGGATAACTCGAACCGCGTGGTCAGTCCAATGTTTGTTTTGTGTGGAGTAGCTGACTGGCGGACTGAGAGTCAGTCTGCAATGGCTCCTTATTAATGGGGCCTTTATGGCACTCTTACTCTGTGGGATCCGAGCCAGGTGTGGTGGCACGCCCAGGGGCGGCTCCGGCCGCGCCAGCCACCTGCGTTCTCTCCCGCCTCCGGTCTTCTTGACTCTGTCTTGACACCGAGTTCAGGTGGGGGAGGAGGAGAGAGTGCGGTAGCTGCAGCGCAAGGCTACTATCACTTAAAACTAATTCACGCGCAGTCACCGTCCCTACACCACCCTTCCGTGGAGCATACGGTGGACATCGTCGAAATCGACGGTCGAACTGTCGTGCCAACACTGCACCTTCCTTCACCAAATCAATACTTCAGGCTCGTACAAAGATCGCAGGTTATATAGGAGGACACTGCGAACGTACTCGATTTTTATTTTTCAACCACCGCTGATGTCAGAGCCGTCTTTTGATATGTACCAGTTCAATGGGTTCCTTGAACTCGACGCTGTGCATTCTGTTCTCAAGTACAACTTGCACTCGGGTTCTCGGGTCAAGACAAGTTTGGAATAAAATTTTGACAGAAAGACAACGAAATGCCTTTTGATGAGTATCTTGCGTCTACTGCGCTATAATAGCAAATTCATCAAGCCAAACATCTAGACGGGAAGCATTTCAAATATACAGTCGGACGTGGATACCCGTTCTTGAAACTCGTTCTGCCTAGTCGATCTGGACCCTCATATAAGTCTTGCCTCGCAGAATGCTGTTAATGTCTCCACAAAATTAATAGTATACTTTTGACCTCTTAGCAACTGTTCAATAGTGTAGTTGGGTCTTAAAAAACCCTTATTAGCTCTGGATCTACCGCTTTCACTTAGATAGTTGGCAACATGAAATTTTGACTGTCTTTTACGACTATGTTCACCGTATACGATACAGCGTGGTGGTTGCATGGACGGACACTTGCGCGTGATTTAGTTGGTATTGATAGTAGACCTGCGCAGCATCTACTACACCCTCTGTTCCCTCGTCCTTCTCGGTCCGATTTCATGAAAAAGTCGAGCGGATCAGGGGTGGGACCGGGTGCAGGTGGTTGGCACGGCGTGAGCCTGCACCATGCATGTCACCACACCATCCCATGTGTGGCCATTGTTATGCCTTCTCATCCCCAATAACGACGGAAAACCAGTTGGATAGAACAGACGTTGCCCTTGATATTTTCATTTGTTAAATGGTCGTTATCAAAGGTCGCCTAATGTCGAGGTCAAGGCTATCAGCAGCCTTCGTGAACCGTCTTTTGTCACGGAATTTTGCCATCATATTTCTCAAATGACCGAATGTCAGATGGCTTAATGTGTGTTAACTCTGCTGGCACCTACAGGATGTGGGCGCACAATTAGTCTAAGTGGCCTTAACGGTCCAGTTAAAAGCGGAATCATGGCTGCCATAAGCCGACCAGTGCGCTCGACTCAAACGACGCTCAGCTCGCAAACAAAGTTTACATTTCGAGAATGGGTTCTTACTTCTTACTTGCAAGCAAAGGGCCCAAAATTGATTTGTTTTTCGAGGGCTGGGAAGAAGCCATTCGACTTGATATTGCCTCTAAACAAGCTAGTACTGAGAAGATTCTTTCAGGTAAATGCGGCTACTTTTAGTCACTCAGGCCTTCCGAAAGCCCTACGCAAGCAGATTAGGGGATTTGAAGCCAAGGTGAATCGCTGTCGGAAAGAGGTGAATGATCTGACTCTATACCAGGTAAAATTTGCTAGAGGCTTGGCGTGACATGACCTTCAGGTCTCTCAGAGAGAAGAGCGGGGAGCGTACATGAATGCGCTGAGGCTGAAGTTAGCAGCCCTTGAGGAGGATACTAAGGTCAGAGTGGTTTACCCAACCTTTGTCCTTACCCCTGACACTAACATTATTTCTCCTTCTTTTGAAATCATAACCCTCCCTTGGTTCCCGTGTCTTAGAAAAATTTGGTTTCAGTTGTCCTTTTTATCTGGCACTTGTGTTAACAGCGATAAAGGAGTCTGAAATAATGACTTCTGATGTATTTCCAATCTTAAGTGAGGTATATAGTAACTCCAGATGAGGAAACCACGAGGTATGAGCCTGCGGTTGATGTATAGTTTAGCCAAACGCCGGTAGTTAAGTCGCGGTCACATTCCCTCACCTCTAATCGGCAGTCTTCACCGTCATCCGAGAGTGGTGAACTCCAAGCTACCCTTAGTGCAGTACTGAATACCAGCATTTTTATATCGTGCTGCAGTTCGTGCAGGTAGTCAACTATCAGCATACAATTGATAATCGAGAGAGAGAGAATGACCATCTCTGGCATATTTGGCTATGCCTCGACCTCGGGCAAGCAAGGAGTGAGAGAGGGAGAGAGAGAAAGAGGGACTGGAATGACCATCTCTGGCATATTTGGAGAGAGAGGGGGGGAGAAAGGGAGAGAGAGAGAGACTGCAATGACCATCTCTGGCATATTTGGCTATGCCTCGACCTCGGGCAGGCAAGGAGTAAACTCAGCGTTTGGTTTTCGTTGATCAGATGATGGTCAAGAATCTACTCATGGTTTCTTTCCTCCTAGTGGAACAAACTGTGTGTCGGTAATTTTCGTGTGGCAGAGCCCATTTACCACAGTGTTGTTTACTCTTGGCTTGATTGGCCTAAGTTGTAAGTTGGAGGGTTCTCAGACAACAAAGCACACATAATTTTGCTGTCAATAAATTACGCTTATAATGTAAGAATACAAACTGCTAAGGAACAGTATTCAAGCTATGCCACCTAAAGTTTCTTCACCTGTTGTATTCAGAATGGGACGAAACATAAGCTAGTTGCTTTTGTAGGGCTTTCCAGTTAGATATAAAACATGTAGGGTGAAGGTTTCCTCCCGAGAGGTCTTTCCACGTAAGTCAGTAATAGTAAGCCTCTGCAACACCTAACCGGTTTTATCTGCACCCCTTCATCGTCTCCACTGTCTGGTCACACTTTTAATTGTGCAGGCTGCAAGAAATTGGATTCTCTGTTTTAGACCGCAGAAGTTGAAAGTATCAATGAAAACCTGCGCAAGGTTATCCCCCATCTTCGACTTATTTCCTGTCGTCTTTAGTCTACAAGGCGTTTGGAAATAGTGAGTCTAGCCTTGCAAAAAGAAGTCTGTATGTTGCAGGACGCGGTGAGCAGCACGGAGGGCATCGACAGTGAAGGCGAAAGAACGGAGGGTCATCAATAATCATGTTCAGACTCCTTGTGTTTCTTGTCTCTGATGTACCAATTCCGATACCTTTTATGTGTGCAGTTTGCTTTTACGTGTTTGCTAGACGGTAAATGGGTAATAACAGTCCGTTTTTCTCTGACCACTGTAACAGATTGTACCTTGGCTCGTGTGTCTCATACTGATGTTATATAAGCGTAATATCTAGAGTGGTAATATCTGAAGCGAAATAAAGGTTACTGACTTGGTCTCTAGGAGGACCTCTTGACTACATTGAATGGCCGTGCCGCCTAGGACAACAACGATCACAATTTTTACTTCTGATTGCTTCATCCTTCTCCAAAATTAGGCTATTTGGATATAATCCACAAAGCCCTGGTTTTGAAACGTAGACTCGATCAACGTACGATTGGTTGAAAATTGCCTTAACTAGTTGGTGGAAACATAATAGCCGGACCCGTGTTTAACTTGCGTCCTCCAGTCACATGCCTTCCTATTTAGCTCTGTTTGGCATCGGCTCCTGTTTGCCCGGAAGGCCGATTCGCTTACCTTTCGCCCACGGGATAGCCTTACGTTTCCCTTAAATCCCACGGGTTCCACTTCTCCTATGTGTAGTTGGTAAATAAGTTATAATTACCCATACCTTCTTCGTTTGCTTATCCCACGTTTTCTACTGCCTCCTTCTGTCCTATTCATAAAATCACTTTTACCAAGGTTCCCGTAAGACAGTTCGCTTAGCTTGCAGTGTTCGCAGTGGGTCTGGCTTTTGTGCTTCCACCTAATAGTTTAAACGTAACTGAAGTGATTCAAAAATTAACGTGGAAAAAATTGTAAACCGTACACGAATCAAGTTCCAGCCGGTTGGGTTGCTAAATCTGCTTTATACTGTAATATACTGGAGGCATCGACCCGTGGACCTTTATTTTTAATTCAAAATGACGCAGCAATTGCAGCATCTTATCGAAACCAAGTTTTAAATTTGTTAAGCTGCGCATGAGTCTGTCCGGAAACGTAGACTGTGTATTTTATTCTGTGAACCTACGTTGGATCTAAAGCAATTTTTGGTGAATGAAGATAGCGCATTTTCACCCTCGGTCCCTACTGTGCAACAAAGAATGCTTCTTTCTTAGGCACCGGATATGCCTTCTATCCTTGTGAAGCCTTATTAAACAGAATGAACTGTGAAAATGTTATTTTCATATTATATGTCTACTTACAAAAACCTAGTAACTCCTTTTATTTTATTTTTCTGTTTGAGTGATGCGCCATTAAAGTCTAGCGGATGCCGAAGGTCTTGAATACCTTTGGATATAAAACCTTGAGAACGGTGGTTTATACGTGTGCTTCCAGCGCTGTGGAGCTCTGCCCCCTCCCCTCCTGAGACAAATAAGTAGAAGTTGGAAGCAATTAGGTGTACTTCCTCGTTGCGGTTAGGGGAGGTGGCCATAGCAAAGTATTTTCAGCGCCAAGGATGCGAAGTTGCTGAACTTCATGATTTTCTACCCAGGTGGTTTGAGTCATTGACTGAATCCGTAGTGAATACTGTAGGGCGATGCTTTTTTACACTCTGATTTTTGCACTTGGCAGATTGCCCTCAGATGCATTTATTCCAGAAGGAGGAGTAAAAGTGTGATTACTAGCTCTGTCCGCATTCTACTCTTGGCGTCTGTACTACGTGGCTCTTCTGTTCCCGTGTGCTGACATATCTGCACTCCCTCGCCTTTCTCACCAGCCAACCACGGAAATCTACGCGTAACCAGCCCGTCTCGGTTGACGCAACTCTTGTTGACTTTCATCAACTTTCTAAGCGCATTTGCGCGCACCAACGACCCTGCGACAGGGCGCAAGGTGGTCTCGAATTTTTAATTATTAATCCCCACTATACAATTCCCCCCCCCTATTGCCGTCTGTCATATAATCGGGAATTAATCTAATGCGACTGTTTGCCTACCTCTATGACCTCGATTGTTGTGGAAAAACTGCAATTGTTTACGTAGACCTATATTTTACGCAAATAACACAATTTTACCCAGTCATCAGAGATCCCGATTCCTACCCATTCTTGACTTTGACATTTATTGAATAATCGGGGTTTGGCAGATTTGATCAATCAATTTGACGTAGTTGTAAAAAAATTTGGTGTCCTCGGTAGGGTTCGAACCCACGACAGCAAGGGAAGGTTTTAGTACGGTCAGCGCTCTAGTCACCTAAGCTACGAGGCCCCGGTGGAAGTCATCGGTTTAGTAACATTTGGGTTAATTTACTCGCTCAGTGTATGACATCCACCAAATCAGATACAGTAAGCTGACTACCCTAGCAGGGTTTCTTAAATAATCAATTCAGAACTCACTAGATGACTAAGAGGTGCAATTAATTACGCTGGAAGTTTGGGCAGCTTTATATAATTTATTTGACCTCGTTGTAAAAATCTCGACAGCCTCGGTTGGATTCAGAATTAATGGATTCCATACGTTACAGTAGGCTGTGCGGGTAACTTGACCCAAGTGGGATTAATCTGATGGCTCTCGGTGGAGCCTCATAGCTTCGGCGGTTAGAGCACTGGCTTTACAGAAGCCTTCCCCTTGCTGTCGTGGGTTCGAATCCAATCGAGGTCGCTGAGATTTTAATAATTTGGGCCAGATGAATTAGCAAACTATGCCAAACCCTGTATTACTTAAGAAGATTGGATTGATTCCGCTCACAGTCAATGCATTTAGTCGTTCACTGGCTTAGAGGTTTGATTACGACTGGAGTTCATGCAATTTTCTCGCAACCAAGGTCGGAGCCCCTACTTTAAATCCATTTATACCTTTAGAGAACATTCTACAATTTCACCAGTTCTGTTAAACAACTCCATACTTTTTCCGTCACGGCAGTGGCTCTTTCATCCTCGTGTCTTTGTGCCTGATGGTTGCCTATGTTTTGTGTGCAACTCCCAGTCCGGGTGGTGTGAGAAGGCGTCTGAGAGCTTCCTACACGCTCCATACGTATGGGGGCTCCCACCGAAATTTGGGGCCGATTGAATGCCCTCTCTAGTCGCGCTGGCGCATGCACCGACTGACGAGGTTGTGCGGGTATCCACTCGTCGAAGCTACAGTAATTCAGCAAACTTGCATTCCGGTTCAACTTGTAGTTATAGCGCCCTTACGCAACTGTGTTTGTGGCTGATCGGGTGGCTGCTTTTGGAGCTCAGTACTTACGTCGTATTTCTTCGCTGTTTTGATCACTAGTTTTTAGGTAACAGTAATGTTTGTGGAAGACGAGGGCATCAAAGAAGGCCATCTGGTGGTTTTCTCTTTCCTCCATCTTAAATTGTATGCATGGTAGGAGAGAGAGAGAGAGAGAGAGAGAGAGAGAGAGAGAGAGAGAGAGAGAGAGAGAGAGAGAGAGAGAGAGAGAGAGAGAGAGTATATAGAGAGAGAGAGAGAGAGAGAGAGAGAGAGAGAGAGAGAGAGAGAGAGAGAGAGAGAGAGAGAGAGAGAGAGAGAGAGAGAGAGAGAGAGAGAATGCTTTATTTTGAAGTAGCATTCAAAATTTTCAGCAAAAGTCGTAAGACAACGTTGAGACGTCCTTTGAATGTCAGCCCCTGATCCCCACCCGTGACAACAGAGCTTCAAGCTTTGAAGGATTTGGGCATGTCTAAGGTGATTTTCGGTTTCGGCATATTTTTTTTATGAGTAATTCAGTGGTTTCGACTGCCAGCTACTGCGCATTGGCATAAAATGGACATGGCATCAAAAGATACCCTGAAATTGCTTGGCAGGAGACTTGCTATTCAAGTTTCCCCAAGAGTGGTATTGACGAGCTGACTGTGTATGAATCAGCAGTCAGCTATTTAAGACGCCAAAACAGCCATTTTGCCTGTCCGTAATTTTGGATGCCTTTGATTGATACGATGAGTCGAAGAGGAGCAGTTTCTTCTTGCACTTTTCGGTATCGGGCCAAGAATGTTTCCGGCGTTCTCGCCATGCTTCGGTCGGTCGATCGATGAGATTGCATACAATTTCTCCATTGCCGACAACGTCGCATCGATTTCACGTGGCTGCTCTTATACAAGACCGCGTTCGCATGAGACATAAATCTCACGATCCTCTAGCAAGCTTTCTGTCCTGTTAAATACGACGGTGGAACGCCCCGCTTCCGCAGACACGATAATTGGGTCTTTGTCGACCTTGTGTCCTCTTAGTGCATCGCGCTTGACCTTAGAAAACACTTTGCATGGCCTATAAACCCTGAGGGAGGACAATAATTGGTGCAGGTGTCCTGAAAAACTGCGGTTGACTGATTGTAGAAACAACGCTCCGAGCTAAATGAGGCACTAGCGACTGGTGAGGGGATGCCAACAGACTTTCAGTTTATTCTAATCAACTGTGATTTTGAATTGAAAGAATAGGGACGATAAGGGGATGTATGCTGGTACGCCTGGACGTAGGACTCTCGCCGCGCTGCTGAACCAGATGCACACATCAGCCGGCTGACATGCTCGAACAGTCGACTGGTGTATGAGGAGGTGGTAAGAGGAGGTGGAGGCGAAGGTGGGGATTTCATTCCTAAAGAAAATCAGCGCCCTTTCACTGCAATAATTAAGACTCCCTTGACTCTATCCTGACGCGCTACAAGTCATGATTTAGAAGGCCGTCAACGAACGGTATAACTCGGCCTTCACCGGACGCAGACTCAGGCACAAATGGTTCCTTCCTAATGGACCTCTTTTATATGCCTATGCAGAAGGGATCCAAGCCACCCAAATATTGTCTATGAAAGCCATTTTTTGAAGCATGTTTCCCAGTATGAAGATAAAGAAAGTGTACAAAGCAGGATTTATTGGAACCAAAAGATTGTGTGACTGCTCATCAGCTGCATCCTGTCGTTGCATAACATAAATGGCAGTTCAACCGACGTTTTCGACGATGTCCACCGTATGCACCATAGCAGGGTGGTGCAGGGACGGTTACTTGCGCTGAATTAGAGCGAGAGTAGACTTGCATTGCATAGACCTCACTCTCCGTTCCACTGCCTCACCTGGAACCGGTGTCAAGGCAGAGTCAAGAAGACCGAAGATGGGATAGGGATCCGGCCCACGCACTGTGGCCTGCATAACATAGATAATAAATGATAGAATACAGAAAATTTGGATTCCTACAGAAAAATCAATGCAAAACGGCTAGGTTATTGTTTAGTGTCGTACATGCTAATAAATGGAATTAGTAACTTCAAAAAATATGGGAGGGATAC
Source organism: Schistocephalus solidus (assembly GCA_017591395.1). NCBI lineage: Eukaryota > Metazoa > Platyhelminthes > Cestoda > Diphyllobothriidea > Diphyllobothriidae > Schistocephalus > Schistocephalus solidus. Next base: position 100,185 of record WEDG01001931.1, on the reverse strand, counting down.
ATTTGGGGAAACATTTTTTTAAGCAAAAAGACAAAGGGAAAATGTACCAATCAAGGAGCTGGAGCTTACCACAGCAAATTTAGGTTGACCTCATGCCCCAAATGTTTGCATGGGTCTGGTTTCAGCCCGCCGTTTATAGGCCACTTCTAAGTGGCGCAATGTAGGAGTTCCTCATGCCTGAACAAGAACTCGGGCTGCTTGGCTTTTTCATCCAATGCATGCTAGCTCATCTTCGGTCGTCTTGGCATTGACTTTTAAACGGTTCCTGGTTGTCGAGGGAGGGGACAGAATGAAAGATACTGCGCAATTCGGCTGTTATTATAAAAGAATTAACGTGCAAGTTATTGTTCTGAAACTCCATCGGGCACACCGTTGACGTCGTCGGTTGCAACGGTCGAACTGACGTGACTTGCACGTGTAGGGTAGATTGACCGAAGGCCTGCAATTCGAACGTGGCAGCTCCTTCTTAAGATGTCTGTTATGGCACTCTCATACACATGAAATCTGAGTCGTCATCGTTGGGACAGCCCAGTAGAGGCTTTGAGGGTCAGCTGATGTGTGAAACGTGCTAATGGGGCGCTTAACCAATACCAACACAAAGGGTGGAAGCACAATAGGCGGGTCCCAATTAAAAAGCCATTGTGTTTGCTACTTAATAGCTTACAGTAGGTTGTCTTGTGGAGAAACAAGTTGCAGACAGTTATACAGAAAAATGGGATACGATCTTTGGGGAGGTCATTCAAAGGTTGTAGGCGTTAGCCTTGTGAAGCCATAGACCACAATTCTGAGCTCAGTATATTGATGACACTTTCATCGTCACCGGTTGGGATTAGGATTTGACATTCAAATGACCTCTCGACGTCATCTTACGTACATACAATTCACGATGGAGGAGGAATAAAACAACCCGCTATCCTTCTTTGATGTCCTCGTCTGCCACAAAGATTACTGTGGCCTAAAAATTAAAGTGCTCAGGAGAGCGAATAATACGACGTATTTACTTCGCTCCAACAGCACCCACCAGATAGTTTAAAGAATAGTTTAAAAGAATAGTAGGCTTGCGCTGCATCTACCGCACTCTCTCCTCCTCTCCCACTTATGCCCGGAGTCAAGAAAGAGTCAAGAAGACTGGAGATGGGAGAGGGTGTAGGTGGCTGACGCGGCCGGAGCCGCCCGTAGGCGTGCCACCAAACCTCCCCCATGTTCGGCATTTGTTATGGGAGCGCAACCCGAATAACGCCTGCCATGCCCTGATATGGCCCCCATGTTGGTTCAAAGCATCTTCCACGTGGCCCGTTTAGCGGGCACCCAATAAGCCATAAATGCACTTGTGTAAGAGCATTATACTGCCATATGGAGACGTATTGCAGTGAACCGGAATCGGCAGTTCGACCGTCGATTTCGACGAGGTCCACCGTATGCTCCACACCACGTGGTGCAGGGACGGTGACTTGCGCGTGAATTAGTTTTAAGTGATAGTAGCCTTACGCTGCAACTACCGCACTCTCTCCTCCTCCCCACCTGAGCCCGGTGTCAAGACAGAGTCAAGAAGACCGGAGATGGGAGAGGGCGCAGGTGGCTGGCGCGGCCGGAGCCGCCCCTGGGCGTGCCACCACACCTGGCTCGGATCCCACGGAGTGGGAGTGCCATAAAGGCCAAATTAAGAAGGAGCCATTCCAACTTGACTCTCAGTCTGCCAGTCAGCCACTCCACACAAAACACACATTGGGCTGACCACGCGGTCCGAGTAATCCCGTCAGTTGGCAACCTTCCAAGCCACGGCTTTTAGCGCACCGTGATAGTTTCAAGCGCGTCAGATTGTTTATAGTGGGGAAAATACACTGAGCTCTCGACCTCACTCTCTTCCCCACCTTCACAATCAGACCACTGTCCGAGCCGGTCAAATGTCTGATGCGGAAGCGGGCGCAGCTGCTGGTGACCTCGCCCACGTGTACTATGTAAACGACCTGGCCCCCCAAACACAAGCACCAGGATTTCACACAACAGAGGGTTGAACGGCTTACATCTCACATGTGTGAGATATCCAGAGGTCACGTTAAGAAGGCGCCATCGCAGCCTGACTCTCAGACCACCAGTCAGCCACTCCACACAACACACATTGGACTAACTGCGAGGTCTGAGTGTAATTTTTAGTTAGCAACCTTCCAACCGCGGCGGTTAACGTTACCGCACACTCTTCTCCTCCCCCACCTGAACCCGGTCTCACGACACAGGCAAGAAGACCGGAGATGAGAGAGGTCACAGGTGGCTTGCGCAGCCGGAGCCGCCTCTGGGCGTACCACCACACCTGGCTCGGATCCCACAGAGTGGGAGTGCCATTAAGACCACATTTAGAAGGAGCCATTGCAGCCTGACTCTCAGTCCGCCAGTCAGCCACTCCACACAAAACACACATTGGGCTGACCACGCGGTCCGAGTTATCCCGTCAGTTGGCAACCTTCCAAGCCACGGCTGTTAGCGCATCATGATAGTTTTAAGCGCGTCAGATTGTTTATAGTGAGGAACATGCGCTGAGCCGTCGACCTCACTCTCTCCCCAACCCCCACCCGACAGTTCGACCGTCGTAGTCCGACGATGTCCACCGTATGCTCCATGGGAAATTGGAGCAGGGACGGTGACATGCGCTTGATTTAGTTTAAAGTGATAGTAGACTTGCGCTGCATCTACCGCACTCTCTCCTCCTCCGCCACCTGAGCCCGGTGTCAAGACAGAGTCAAGAAGACCAAAGGCGGGAGAGGACGCAGGTGGTTGGCGCGGCTGGGTCCCCTAAGTCCTAGCCGCCCCTAGGCGTGCCACCACTACTCCATGTTCGGCATTTGTTATGGGAGCGCAACCCGAATAACGCCTGCCGTGCCCTAATTTGGCCCCCGTGTTGGTCCAACGCATCAACCACGTGGCCCGTTTAGGGGGCACTCAGACACTGTCCGAGCCGGTCAGTTGCCTGATGTGGGAGTGGGTGCATTGGCTGACGGATCGGCGTACCCGTCTTCGCGCGCCACAGCACGACCTGGCCCCCATAACGCACACACCAGGATTCACAAACTCAGGGGATATGGAGCAGCCATCGCCGTCTGACTCCCACTCCACTGGTCAGCCACTCGACACACACAGCACATAAACTGAGCCGACGGCGTGGTCTGGTGGAAGCGTCAGATTGGCAGACTTCCCAACCATGGTTTTAGAAAACCGTGATATATTCTGGTAAATGGTGATTGTGAGGGTGTTGTCGATGTATTGGTGTAGGTAGTGTGCGCTGATGTAGCTTAGCCTCCGGTGGCTTACCGGAGGTTATCGTGTAGGCGCATGTGTCCTAATAGGCCCATGCGGTGTGTAAATGTGCGAGAGCAGTGAGGGCAGGGAAGGCTAGCGCGTCGAGTGTATGTTGGAGCCCCAGGCACTGGTTCACCAGCCTCCGTGCGATGGATTCGCAGGTGACCGACCAGGCCGATGCGTGATTTGAAGTTGCGGGCGCATTGTAGGCAGGAGAAATCGGTAGAGGCTGGAGGATATCATTCATGGTAGTGGGGGTGGCAGGGGCGCTAAGAATGGCAGGAGCGGAGGGTGTGCATGGTGTATCGGTGTTGTACGCATTGTGGTGAATTCCGCTGACATGGATGCGCATGTGACCGAATAGGCCCATGCGATGAGTGAATGCGCGAGGACAGTGAGGGCAGTGGAGGCGATGATCTCTGCTGTGTGATGGTGCTCCAGGCACTGGCTCACCGGTCTCTGTACGATGTATTCGCAAGTGACCGACCATGCCGATGCGTGAGGTGAATGTGCGGTTGCATTGAGTACAGCTTAGGGGAGAGATTCCCCATCGCTGATGGTGGTGGTGGTGGTAGTAAAGGCTGTGGTGGTTGCAGTGGTGGGGTTAACAGGCGATGAGTAGATGGATGTGGTCTCTATGATGGTGGGAGTAATGGAATTGATACCAGGAGTGAGGGTGGGGGAGTCAGAAGGAGGGTTGGCAGAATTTGACGTAGAAATTGGAATTGTCGGATTGTTGGTGCATTGCATCCGAAGATGTCCAATCAGGCCGATTCGCGCGCGGAAGATGCGTTGACAGCGCCGGCATGTTGGCAGTGCCTGGGCATTGGCGGTGTTGGTCCGGGGCGCTGGTGACTTTCGTGCTGCCCTTTTGGCCTTGCGGCGGCGATCCGGTTGGCCTCATAGATTGCTGAACCAGTCTTCTCTGATCTCCCTCATGCTGGTCTATCCTGGGCGAGGTCCTCCCAGGTTGTCGAGTTGATTTGCAGCTGCTTCAGCGATTTCTTCAAAGTGTCCTTGTAGCGTCGTTTTTGACCTCCCTGCCGGCGAGAACCCGTAGCGACATATCCGTAGAAAAGTCGTTTAGGTAGTCGCTCGTTGTCCGTTCTTACCAGGTGGCCGCTCCATCGCAGTTGCACTTGCCTCAGCATGGCATGGATGCTGAGGATTCCGATCCGCTCCAGGACTTCCGTGTCCGGGATCCTGTCTTGCCATCTCAGCTTCAGTATTCTGCGGAGGCAGCTGAGATGAAAGTGATTCAGCTTCCTGGCTTGGTTCGAGTAGACGGTCAAGGTTTCCGCTCCGTAAAGGAGTGTCGTCAAGATTTGGTGTTCAGTTGAATACCGTGGCGATTCCACACGGAGGCCTGAAGCCGGCCGATGGCCTGACTAGCTTTGGAGATCCGTTGGGCAACCTTGTCATCGATTCTCGTGTTGCGCGACATCGTGCTTCCTAGATAAGCGAAGGTTTCCACGTTTTTGAGTTGAGCACCGTTGACAAGATTCGAGGAGCATTGCATTCCGCGCTGGGTGGCGGCTGGCGCATGACAACCGTTTTGGTGGTACTGATTGTTAATCCAACATCGGCGCAGCCTTCGGCGAAGAGGTCCATGCTCCTTTGCATGTCCTCCTCCGTCACGATGTTAAGGGCGCAGTCGTCCGCGAAGAGCAAGTCATGGACTTTAGTCGTAGACAAGCGCGTTGGAGCCTGCATACGCCGACTGTTGAGAAGGTGCCCGTCAGTTCTGTAGGCGATGCGAATACCAGGCTGCTCATCACGGTAGGCGTCCATCAGCATAGCCGAGAACATGAGACTGAAGAGGGTGGGGGCCAGTACGCAGCCCTGCTTCACTCCGTTGGTCACTGCGAATGCTTCGGATACCGTCCCGTTGTCAGTGACGCGCGCCGTCATCCCGTCATGAAGCTGACGCACCATGTGCGTGAACCGCTCAGGACAACCAAATTTCTGCATGACTTTCCACAGTCTGTCACGATTCACCGTGTCAAAGGCTTTCGTTAGATCCACGAAGGTAGTGTATAGGTGAGTTCGCATCTCCTGACACTTCTCTTGTAGCTGGCTGGCGGCAAAGATCATATCGGTTGTTCCGCGGTGTCTGCGGAAGCCACATTGGCTTTCCGGGAGCAGGCCGTGCTCTAGTTGACCGTTAAGACGGTTGAGAAGGATACGGGCGAAGATCTTCCCGGCGATGTTGAGCAACGAGATGCCTCTGTGATTATCACAGAGTTGCCGGTTCCACTTCCGTTTGTAGAGATGGACGATGGTCGCGCCTTTGAAATCCTGAGGAACCTGTCCTTGGCGCCACATCTCCTGGAAGAGTGTTGTAAGTTCTGCCATCAACCGGGGCCCACCGTGCTTGTAGACTTCCGGTGGGATTGCGTCGGATCCCAGTGCTTTACCGCTGGAAATCTGCTGCACGGCCCGGATGGTTTCTGGTAGGGAAGGCGGCAGATCCAGGTCATTGTTCGTGTCCACTTGAGGGAGCCGGTCAATGGCAGCATCGGAGATGGCTGATGAGCAATTAAGGATATATCTTAAGTGCTCGGCCCAGCGCTTCAGAATTTGCAATTTCTCTGTCAGCAGTGTTGTGCCATCAGAGCTGAGCAGCGGTGCGGACCCCTTGATACACGGGCCGTAAATGGCCTTGATGGCTTTGAAAAAGTTTTTAATTTCATTGCGGTCCGCATACCCCTGGATTTCCTCAGCCTTTCGGATCATCCAGGCATCCTGCAGCTCCCGCAGCCGTTGTACAAGGCGCCGGCATCTGAAAAAGGCTGCTTTGGTGGCGTCAGTCCGAAGGTCCATGTAGGCTTTGTGTAGTCTATACTTCTCCGCGAGTAAGTTGCTGATGTCGGCGTCATTGTCGTCAAACCACTCCTGGTGACGACGGCGTGCGCGTCCGAGAACATCCAGGGCAGTGGACTGGATGACATTTCGCAGTTGACACCATCGTGTCTCCACGGTAGCGTTATCATCTGGAGCATGCAGGTCCTCCAGTTTCTCAGTTATTTGGTTGCTGAAATCAAAACAGTGAGCAGGCAAATTTAATAAAAGAGTATTTAACTTACATGGCGGCCTCTTACCTTCGGGCCTTCGTTGGTTTGCAGTCGGAGCCTCATCTGGGAGATGACGAGGCGGTGATCTGTCCAACCATCGGCATCGCGGATCGCCTTGGTTACCAGCACGTTGTGTCGATCTCGCATCCGGACGAGAACATAGTCCAGCAGATGCCAGCGCCGCGACCGAGGGTGCATCCATTCACGTCGGAAGGCGGAAGAAGGTGTTGGTCAGCAGGAGACGGTGTTCCGCACACGTGCGCAGAAGAAGGAGGCCGTTATCGTTACAGCTACCGTGGCCGTGGGGACCCAGCACTCCCTGCCAGGCAGCGTGGTCCCACCCTACGCGGGGGTTAAAGTCACCAAGGACAATTAACTTGTCCTCTTTCGGCACAGTCGCCAGCAAGGCGTGCAGGTCCTCGTAGAATTTGTCCTTCGCCGCATCAGAGCTCGGCATTGGGGGAGCGGAGGTGCTGATGATGGTGGCGAACTGGTCTCCTCGAAGAGGCAGGCGGAGGCTCATCAGGCGATCATTGGTACCCTGCGGCAGACAGGGCAGACGTCCCACGATGTCGTTCCGGTTGGCAAAGGCAACACCAGCGTCGCGTCACTCTGCCTTTGGCCGGCCGCTCCAGAAGAAGGTGTAGCCGGCACCCACCTCCTCCAGCGGACCCTGCTCAGAGAATCGGGTCTCACTGAGAGCAGCAATTTCCACCTTGTAGCGCACGAGTTCCCGAGCGACTAGCGCCATCCTTCGTTCCGGCCGGTTGCTCCTAGGATTGTCTAAACGAGAACGAACATTCCAGGCTGCTAGTGTGAGTGGACTCACCCGAGCAGCCTGGAGGGTATGGCGAGGGGGATGGGGACGGGGGGTATTGTTGTTTTTTTTGAGTTTTACGGCCGCGTATTTTGTGAGCTGTGAGCCGCGGCCGGCTGCAGAAGACGTGATACCCAGCATTAGTTTAGGGCACTTTTTTTAGCCCCTTCCTCCGCGAGGAAGGCAAGCAGTGCTGTCCCTAAATAGGGCTGCTCGGACATCCCAGACGGCTGCCGAACTCCACTATGGGTCACTGGTTTGTTTTAGTGGGAAAACGACCCGAGTTAGTCTGGGCCGCCTACGGGGTTGCTGTCACCCCCACCGTAAGACTTTTTGAGAGGGGGAGGTGGGAAGTTCGGGAGTGAACCGGAATACAAGGTTGCTGAATTACAGTATCTTTGGCGACCTCGGCAACCTCGTCAGTCGGTGCGTGCGCCTGCGCATTCAATCGGCCCAGAATTTTGGCGCGGGCCCCCATACCTGAGGTGGAGCGTGTAGGTTGCTCTCAGTCCTTTTCTCACCCCACTCGGACATGGGAGTTGCACGCAAGCCGTAGACAAACCTGGCTACAAGATACAAAAAAGGATATGAAATCATGGCGGACTGACAATCCTTTCGTCCGACAATAAATGCGAGTGCTGCTACTTACCGTATGCGACCGTAACTTACGTAATATTTTGGGTGCTACTTTTTGAAAAGGTTTGCATTGTAATGTATGCTTTTTGTTAGAATACCGCAGTAACAATCAAACCATTTTCTCATAAATTCGTTTTAACTACGTTGTCATAAAAATAGAGCAATCATTTAGCTCAGTCTCAATGGCCTCTAGCCCACGGGGATGGCTGCCAAGTTTGGAAATGGCCAGGCCAGCAGGTTACAAACATTATGGACCATTATAAGTGAGAGGAAGAAGATGCGATCGCTGGGACAAGAGCTGTATGCGCCTGACCTTTCGGTTTCTAACTGGAACCCATTATGAGAGACCGTATCAGATACGGGTAATACGTACACAGGGAGTTGTAGGTATAATCGCATAATGCTGTAAAGCTTCTCCTTCAACTACGGTTGCACTGGAGTAGTTATCATAAAACTGATAATTTAGAATAGTTGGTGCGTTATTTGGAACTGCTTGTTGGTAAGGTTTCACTGTCTTGTTTTGCTTAGTTATCTCTCGAATTTGGTTACATTCCGGTTACCACTGTTTGTGCGAGTTACTTTTTGAACATCCGAGGACGACTTTTGTTATGCGCAATGGAGTAATTGGTCGTTGCGGGTATTTTGTCAAAGTACCTCGGCTAACTCGAGAGCAGGATAATTTTTGTGTTCAAGCGCTTACAACGGTATTACTTGATTAATTAAAAATTGAGAATATGGAATGTTCACGAAAACTTAGCTGGGGGTTAGCCTGCTTTAGATTTAAACCTTAACAATCTGTCCATTTTTATACGGTGCGCTTTTATCAAAAAACACCGCACCCCAACACCTCCGGTAGGACATAATATCGCCGTAGTACAGGGGGGCTTTGTCGTGAAGAAGGAGACATGATCACTGGAACAACAGCTTTATCAGCCTGAAGTTTCGGATTCTCACTCGAATCCATCATCAGAGGCAGAGTCAGATACCCTTATCTGACAATTCTGACACAATTCTTGGAGAAATTTAAAGGGGTAAGTCACCTACCAAGTGACCTTATGGTATAGTTTGATGTCAGGTCCCTTTTTACTGACGTTCCGCAGGACCTGGCAATCGAGACCATCGAATTACTCCTACGAGACAAATACGAGGAAATGGAGAATCTTCTTGGACAAGCCTAAATCCTCTAAATCTTGAAGTTCTGTCTTAAGATGTACTTCACGTTTGACGGGACAATCTACGAGCAGGTCAAATTCACGCCAATGGGGTCGCCGATTTCGGGAATCATAGCTGAGGCCGTCCTACAACGAATGGAGTCCCTGGTTTTCCGGCACCACAGACCAAAATTCTGGGCTCGGTATGTGGATGACATCTTCGTCGTCATCGAACGGGATTAGGTGCTGGAATTCAAAGAATATCTCAACGCTGTCTTCCCGGACATACAGTTTACGATGGAGGAAGAGGAAAACAGCCAACTGGCCTTTCTTGGTTTCCTTGTCTGCCGCAAAGATTGTGGTGGACTAAAAACCAAAGTATTCCTGAAGGCGACATACACTACGCAACTACTGAGCTACAACAGCAACCACCCAAAGAGCCATTTTGCGTAAAGATACTATACCAGTGTGTGGAGACACACTACAGTGAACCGGAAGACAAGGCTGCCGAAGTACAATATCTTCGACGGATGCTTAGAGCGAATGGTTACCCACGCAACTTCATCAACCAGTGTCTATACAGCCGAGACGAGAGACCAAATTTGACTTGCCCCAAATTTTTGCGAGCTCTACCGTACTGGAAGAATGTCTCGGAAGCCGTCAGCCGCCTTCTCACACCTCTTGGCTTTGGAGTTGCACACAGGCATGAGGCAACCATGAGGCCAAAAGGCCCACTGCCGCGGTAAAAAAAACATCTGGAATTGTCTATTGGGTCTGGTGCAGTTTTGAACAAAGCAACTGTGTCGGAGAAACTGGAAGACTAATGTGAACGCTAACGGCATGCAGCAGCAGCGAGGAGGAACGATGCCAGCTCCCAAGTCGCGGCTCATTCTAAGGGGGACCCGGCTACACACTCAAGTTTGATGAAGTCGAACTTTTCACAAGAGGCGACAACCGCATGAGCCGCGAACTGCTCGAGTCATGGTTTTCCAGCCCTCAATCAATCAACAAGCGCAATGACCTGCCTGCTCCCTATTCGGTATTGAGACTTTGTCTGGGCAAAATAGTTAGCCACGCGGAGAACGCGCGGGTGGCTATTGCTCCTGGTGACAATTTCAACGAGCCAGATTACCCAAGAGCTCAAACGGATGACGAAATCTGGCTGTCAGCAAGTCGACTGCGGGCCATCATCGCACCACATGCAACCACGTGCGATGAGCGTGGGAACCGATCATTTTGACAAGCACGCTAGCATACAGCAATGGCATGACAACTGCATATTGCAACAGCTGGCCGGGCAGATAACTATCACATCACCCGCAACTATCTGCGATGCACTCGGGAACTGCTAGTGTTGATAGGCATGTAGTGGCCTAGCTACTACATCCTTTAAATGCTGAAAAACCTGGGTGATCCAATACCCTTACCTGACTCTGCCTCTGATAATGGATTCGAGGGAGAATCTGAAACGTTAGGCTGATAAAGCTCTTGTTCCAGGAGGCTTTGTGGTAAGTTCTAGGGATTTGGTTTGAGAGTAGCCTTTGGGTTATGCTTAGGGTTACGATTAAGATCTGAGGTAGAACTAGTGTTATGGCTAGGACACTGGAATATGTACACTTACCGGAATTTAGCATAGAGGCTTTGCTTTGGTCGCGAGGCGTTTCCATTCCCTTGTCCCTTTGGAGGGGGCAAATAGGCAACCCCGACCTGACATTGTGCTTTGACCTCTCTTACCTGTTTAAAGCACGTCTGCGAACTTCTGGAAGGTCGAAGTTTCGCTTTACCTGCCTTTTCCAGGTTTTCATGGGAAATTGCCACATGCAATTTTATGAGCTCAAGGCTTCTGACATGAAACCAAGTTCGTAGATAACTAATTTTCCACTTTGTTTGCTAAAATTTTCATTACTGCATGGCAGCAAGCTTACACTATATTTGGGTCCACAGCCATCCAGGTCAAATAATTTATTTATTCATGTAGCAGCAGTGCATAATGATACGAGAAGGAAATCGAGTTGTCTGGTCGTCCAATGGCATGTGAAGGTCAACGGCTTCGCCGACCAACCGGTGTCTAGCATGTGTGTCATCTGATTTAACATGATTGGTGACAGCTGTTAACCTATGCGCTATCCAACATCCAGAGTGCAGTCAAGGGTATTTACTACCAAGGGGCCATCGCAAGTCGTTCAAGGCACTGAACGTCGGCAGTCGTAGAAAATCCCTTGCTGAATAAATGCGCCAATGAGACGACTGAGTCTTAATGGCAGGACGTATTCAAATAAAAGCGAGGATTCCAAGAATTTTACAGAAGAGGTTCAAATGAGTGCTCTTAACGCAGTTGAGGAAGAGACTGCAAGCAGAGATGACTCGAGACGCAAGCGGGACAAATGGGCCCATCCCATCGAATTCCTCCTAGCCCTTATAGGTTATTCTGTTGGGCTGGGGAATATCTGGCGATTTCCGTACGTGGTAATGCGGAACGGCGGAGGTTAGTTGCGCGACAATTTCACCTACTTTACTGTTAAAGATAGCTTCTAGCTTACTAGGACAACCTTCTCAGTTTTCTGCATTTACCTAATTTTTTTATTCACCTCACTTTAACAATTTAATATGACTCTATGCGAAAAGCTTTACTTAAGTGAACAAATTATAAGTAAAAAATTACACTTCCAAGCTATAAAAAAGAAAACTAAGCGATCAACTTCACAGGTAAGCCAACATGCATAAGTTATGCTGACTCTGAGTTTAGTTACATGAAAACTCTTTTCAGGACAGAATTTGTAAAGTCTGAGCATATTTTAAAAACAAAAATAACAAATTACGCAGTTTGGAACCAACAGTACACATAAACCATAGTTCCATGTTGCCACACCAAACTTTTCAGAAATTGAAGTCACTTTTGATTATTTGTCTTCTAAAAGTTGCTTAAACATACATATATGTCTCATTAAGTAAACGTTGCTGTTCAAAAAAGATCTTGATGCACTTTCAATGCATACTGAGTTAACGAAACTAACTAAATCAGAACAAGAGTGTGGAACTCCATTCTAATGAATACATGATAATTCTAGTCTTTGTTGCTTCCCAAAGTGGTTATCCTAGTATCTCTGATGAGAAGAGTGACCCGCACGCTGATGCCATGATGTGTGGAGCTCACCGGCAAATTTTGGATTGCTTTGTCACTTTTAAAGCGTTGTGATTGAATTTCAAAAGCATCTTAGAACAGATTTTGTGGATCACGAGTTGCAAAATTATTTTAATTTGTATATTTTTTATCTTTAAGAGGGTATGTCCACTTTTACGCATTTCATCCTCTGATGAAATTACGAGTCTAATGATGACGGGAAACACCTTAAAAAGTTTTTCACAGATTAAGAAAAGGTGCCTCAGCATAACAATTTTTGCCCGTTCTATTGTTTCCGAATTTAACTATTTGGTGGAATTCAGACAAGGTTTAACTAATGGATACAAGGTGGGCATTGCGTAACTACTAGAAATCTATGCGCTGGACGGAAAAATGGAGTTCAAATAAAATTCAAAATGTAGACTACCTGTAAAATAAAGTTGCAGTACTTGATATGTGCCAAAATCGTGAAGCAGTGAAGAAATTGGTATTTAGTCATTGCTCTAGGACTTCTCAATACACGCCATTTTTGCATAACTAAATTGTGGTAGAAAAGTCACCCTCCTACAATAATTCCCTTATTTCTATGCCGGCGGATAACGGGATGGATGACATCAGCATTTGTTTATTCTTTGTCTATTATTTTCAGCCACACTTGAACCGTAAATATGCGTGACATGGGAGATGCAGTCGTTATGAAAAACGGCCTGGCAACGTACGCCTGTACAACCCCCCTAACGAACCCAATAGATAGGTAGGCATGTAATACGGAAACGGTATCAATAGAGGTAGGACGGTTTAAAAAACGGACAAAGACGATAACAAGGTGGCAATGAAAAGATATTTATATGCCTACCGTCCTCGTTCAAATGAGCTGGTTTTTCTAGCACTAAATTAGACCATAATATACGCCCAAATATCGATGCCTACCTACTGGTGAACCTAACCCTTACGCTTACGCTAAGCCTTACCCTGCCCATTATGCTCTTTAGGGTGAGCCTTCGTTGTCGGGTCGCACGAGCATTCGTTGCCACCTTCCTTAGCGGTCTCGGTCGGTATTCGATGACTATTTTTTAAGCTCACCATCACCGTTTCCCTGATAGTGCTGCTACCTCCTTCACTGTTACCGCTAGATCATAAAGGCCTAAAATATTTCAAAGTATGCTGCAATAGACGTCTTCGTTGGGTAAAATTTACGTGATTGTTTGAAACTACGCCCATGGTAATATTAGCATATCACCTTCAGCATCTTAACGCCGAGCTCTTTCATTCATATTTTAAATACGTTTTAATTGTTACGACCTCTAAAGAAAACGTTTTCCGTAAATACTTTCTTACCGTTTGATCTGACGGTGATCAGGCTCAGATACCAAACAAATTAACAAGCGAGGATAGGCCAGGTTGATTTAAGTGCCACCTAACTGTTGGAGTGGTTTGAAACTGCGAGTTGGAAGTGAGCTGTGCTGTTCACTCTCAGGTCAAAAAAGAGAGATACTGGCGCGGGTGCCGCAATGGCACGCACTTAGCGGTCGCTCGGTGGAAAGAGCACCGTCAGTTCTTTGGAAAATTAGCATTTCATGCAACCATTATAGCCAAATGCAAAGGCAAATCACGCCAATCCACACGATTTTGTGAAAACTGCGCTAGTGAAGCTGGTGCATTTGACTAACACATCGGTCTACTTTCCCAGTTGGTTTAATTTATGTATAAAGTATAACTTTAGGATAAGCAATTTGACTGAGTACATCAACTAGGGGACTTGGAGACAACAACATTTCTGAATCCTGCACAGGGATGCGGGCTGATCTGGCGGTCTAAAGACAGTTTTTGCATTTAACACCCTTTTCTAATAGTTTTACCCAGGTTAATGTAAGCAAATGGCGATTTTTCACAGCTATCCGATGGCCTAGAGAGTGACATTATTTGCAGTCTCATAACTCGAACTTGGTCAATAATTTCACATTTTATTCCCCAATGTCATCTGGGGAAGGTGTACGCTATTCTTTCCTTGAAAATCGATGTAATATATACATGTTTTGTAGAAATAAAACAACCTATCGACTTAAAGGCCTAACGTGTATCATAAATTATATACGTTGGTAGAAAGTATAAACCACACATTGGATTCCTAACAAAAGTCCCCAAATTTAGTCAGATGAGTGAACCTAGAATATAAGTCCATTGATTTGATTTACAAAAGCAGCTCGCAAATAAAGGCTCTACAACAAAACAAGTCATTTCAGTCACCGCAAGATTGGGACCCACTTTGGCAAAACGGAACGCTTCTTAGCGCGTTCACGGTCAGTAATTTATTTTAAACGATATCAGCCTGCTACAGAGATTTTTTGTTGAGACTGGACTGATTGTACATCTGCTTCCTTCGATTTCACAAGGGTAATCAAGCATGCCCTTTGCGGGAACCTTCTCAGCCCCCCCGCCCCTGTGAACTATTAGATAGTCGTTGTTTTTTTTCAATTTTATTTTCCTTCACATTGCAGGTGCTTTCCTTATTCCCTATCTGTTCTTCCTCGCGCTAAGTGCCATTCCACTCTGCTACATGGAGTTCACTCTTGGACAGTACACGGGGTTAAGCCCAGTACGAGCCTTTGACTTTGCGCCATTCTTCAAGGGTGAGTACCATTTGTGCTATTGAGGCATAACACGCTTTCATTGCAGTGTATAATAGAATATTACTTGATCGTCACTGAAGGAAACACTCCGTGTAGCAAAAAAACAGTAAAATGACACCAATATCGACATCGGTCAAAGAAGAATTTCATATAAATAAAAAGAAGCTCCGTGTCAGGCACACACAGAGAGTGTTAGACAATTTGCAGTAACTGCTTACTGACTTAGAGGCTGAAATCCAGAGGCGAATTTTGTGCGACTTATGAAAGGGGGTAGGGACTGGGCTGTTTTATCCCTGGCGCCTAATCCCCTATTCAGAGAAATAACCAGCTCAGACATTTTGCTGGAGTCTGAGAGAGAAAGAGAGGTTGACTCTAGGGACTACATCTTAATGACTCTCAGTGCATATTTTTAACTAAAACCAGTCTTACGCGCGTCTAAAACCCGTAGCTTGGAAAGCTGTGAACTCCGGGGATAAGTCGATCCTCTCTGGATTGAGAGTCGGGCTGAAAATGCTCCTTCTTCATGTGCCCCCTCCTATGGTGCTCCAATTTAATTGAAATCCGAGCTGAAGTTTGTAGTTTGTGTGAAAAAATGGTCAATTGTTGTGAACTAGACGTGCGTAGCACGCGTAAACGGTCGGTTTGACTTTGTCAGACAATTCGTCCCATCCAGCTTCCAAACTTCTGGACCCTGTAATGATACCCAGCTGAGGTGCGCGATGAATGAGAGAGTGAGGTAGATGCTCCGCAGGTGCACTATCTCTATAAACGAATTCACGCGCAAGGTACCATCCCTGCGTCTGCCATGCTGTGGGGCAAACGTTCAGCACGACCATTGGCGACCGCCGAAATGACTAAAAGAGGAACGGATACATGTTTCCTTCCAGTTACCCTACTATGTTAATGCACCTATATGACAAACGGGGGAACTTTCGTCTGTTTCGCACGATTTAGTCCGCTTGTGGGCATTTTACTTTATATCAGATTCGGAATAGGGTCTACATGCGCAATCGCATAATGATACCGGATGGTTCTGATCGCAGAGGGCTAACCCTGAGCCAGTGGCCTGAATAGCAAAGGATTCAACATAACTTAATGACTGAAATCAGGTGTCGATATCAGATCCTTCCAACTTGGGTTAAATTAAGACTGACTATCAACGAGAAACAATCGCGAAATTACTATCTCGGTCTTGTCCACAAATATTCAATGCTCAGAAACTTTGGGCTTTGATATGAACAGACACATGAGCATGTGTCAGGTGCTGGCGAATTTTGCCGAATATTTTGACAGAAAAACCGGACAGTTCGATCGTTTAAGAAAAACATTTTCCCGACTGTCCCGCTGGCACAGCAGTGACTTTCACGTAAGCTTGTTCATGCCGAAGCATCTTCCACACTCGCAATTTTAACATCCACCTTGTTCCATGGTAACTTCATATGGGCGTTTGAGCATTGATTATCAAATTCAAATAGCCAGTTAACGCGTGCAAATCAGATCTGGCCTCCATCCAGTTCCATTACACATCGAGACTTAGAAGAAGAAGAAGAAGAAGAAGAAGAAGAAGAAGAAGAAGAAGAAGAAGAAGAAAGAGACCTCTGATCTCGAATGAGTAAAAATCCACATAAAAGGCGATCATTACAGCTTGACCATCAGCACTGATTGGGACCGACTTATTTCGTCAGCTACTTCTAGCTGAGGCCGAGAATAGTACTGCCATGCACTGATTTAAACGTGCGATGGGTTATTTAAAGAGTGATGACCCAGGGCGGGATCCGTATTAGGGCGGCTTGTCTTATTTAAACTGGTAAAAAATTGGATTAGAGGCATTGGCGGACGTGACACGGGCCTCCATTTAATGCGCAACCCACGCGTGCACAGCATCGGATAAGGACTCACGCAGACTATTTGCAGTCCGTCAAATGCCTCTTTTTGGTCGAACAAAACAGTGATGCAGTCCATTTAGGGGCTCCACGCGTTATCGCGTGGTCTTACTTTTAATGGGTATGAAATTGTCAGAAAGCAACCAACCCTGACTTGAACGAGTTGTTTCGGTGAGGCAGATAGCTGTTGTTTCTTTAAACTCGGTTGAGTTGATTGAGTTGGTATTGTAAGGCATCAAAAGGTGTCTTACTAGGTAAATTCGGACCCTTAGTTGGAGCGGATCATGGGAGGACGTTGACGATTTTGGTTCAAGAAGTCCCACTCATACGTGCGCCTCGGTTTGCTTTGGGCAATTGCTCAGGATTAGCTTCGAAGATCGGTGCTCCAGCATTTAGGGCTGTCTGTCACGCTAGCCTAGCATGTAGAAATTCCTTCAGGATCCTTGGTGTATTTGTACAGACTCAATGGAGGTTTTCAATATTTCCTCGCTGAGGCGTTCTTGCACACTTCTGTCTACGCTTGTCTGTGTCAACATCGGATAGAAGAAACGCTTTAGCATGCGCCTACAACCATTCTCAGTGCTTCGACAAAATGGATGTGCTCAGCGTGCTAGTTGATTCGGGGATCTGGATGTATGTAATTCGCTCATATCATAGTTTAGGCAGACGTTTTTTACGTTTAGTAAATTGCTTAAGCATCCGCGCCATAGAACAGCATTGTCAGTATGATTGTCCTTTTCATTCTGCTTTCCTTGTTAATGAAAGTACCGCAGTGCTATCAGACTGAGTGATGTGGCCTGTGATGTATACCTGACTGTAGAGATCCGCGTTGCAACCTTGTAACCGATTTCGACGATCCACTAAACGGTGCTTCCCAGGCGAGAGATTCGGTCTACCATGTGAGAAAATCGCCCTTGACCGTTGCCGTAGATTTCATGTACATTGCAGTTATTGCTTACTGGTGCACTAAAACCGGTTTTGTGTGTTGATGCTTAGTTCGAAGCGGGGCGCATAAAGAGTCAAAGAGATTCGGACGTTCTACATGTCGGCGTCGTTTTACAGCAGATAAAAAACCACATATTTAGACCTTAGAGGTTTCTATGACGACCAACATACGATGAATTTCGAATAGGTTCTCGTCGTATCGATAGGTTATGTCAATAGCCGTTCAATCCTCTGAATGGATATGCATGAGAAAATCGAGTAGGCTGGTCACTCTCACTATTGTGGTTAGTGCCTTGCTCTGTCCCGTTCTGTCCGCCGCCAGCTTGCACCTTACGCTAGCGAAATTTGTACCGGAAGACGCATACCACAATTTTATAGAAAACTCATTAAAGTGGTTGATTCACAGTCATTACACCACAGGTAAGATTCCAAACACCGTAATGAGGGTGAAGTAACTAATTGATATGTAGATATACCTCACTTCATAAGATATCAGACAGGCCTAGAGCGTACTGACGATTGTTAGTGATCGAGACAGCTGTCTGAATCTGGCTTCCTCGGTTGATTTCACACCGAGAACTTTGAGTGTCACATATTTCTATTCCGTTGTAAATCGCCTACTTAAGGAGTTAGCCATTTATATAGCTTTTCAGTGAAATGCACAACCATGTAGTTTACCGGAAGTGTCTACCAGACTGATTGTTTGGTATGTTCATTTTTTAGCAAAGTGCACATGCACGAACCTCTGAACTGCAGTCAACCACAAAGTGTTTCCTTCTTACAGAATCCGAAATTTTTAGATACAGTTGTGCGCTTACTAGCTAAACGTGCGGCCTAATGTCCGCGAGCTTAATGAGCCCGTTTACCAATAGGTTCATGATATAATCCTCCACGCTAATAATAATTATTGCATGACATTCTATAGCATTTGAAATATTTCAGCACCAAAGCCTTGAATACTCTTGACAACACTTAACTTTACTGGCCAATCACAGAACAAACTAGTGATCCTCTGTCGCAGGTCGACCGGTTACAAATTTTACGTTCCTTCTGAGAAATTGCATTATTTGTTTCAAAAAAAGCAATTAACAGTAACCTCATCGAACCAAAGTTATTTCCAAACAAAAAGGTGTCCAGTTGACATTCGATTTGATAATCGAATTTGGTGTGAAAGCCTCATACTTATTCAGCCAAATTTTATTATGAGACATTCGAAAAGGTGAGTTTCATGAAGTGTTCAATAAGCAGACTCAGTCGTTGGAAGAAGAACTTTACTCGTTTCGCGGTTCGGAATCACGTTCAGTATATATAACATGATAGAAGAAAGTTACTGCAAAACAGCTCATCTACTACACTTTAAAATTCCCGAAGTCACTTCAGATGTTCTTTTTTTAGAATTTATATTTGGTTAGCACCGGCAAGGCACTGTCTAAGCATTTGGTACGACGATGGCTTGGTCACCTGCCCTCAAAGTGTTTAATAGCCACGATCTCTACAATGGTGCTGGTATTCAGTGCTATAATCACTTGAAAATCTGACTCACCAACATTTTTCACTTGAAGTAATGTTTGTTCTTCGCTCTCCCGTTTGTCTAAGTACGTTGCCCAGTGAAATCTTCGTCCTGAATTTGGAAGAGAAATAACGGGAGCGCGTGCATTGCGTTTGTTTAGGTCAAACAGTTGACAACTCGCACTATCTTCACCTTTTGCAGCGATTTTTGCTCCATCTGACATGCCGGTTGGACTGAATCTAAGTGCATAAACTGTGACTTGAGACTGGATGTAATTCCTCTGTAATTTTGCTGCGTGTTTGTCCATCCGCGTCAACAGTGGTCTCCCAGTTTTTTCGACTTGGTTGTTTTGCTCGCACTTATAAACAGAACCGATGAAAGACTCCAGACGTTTCTTGCCATGACAGTAGGTTTTTCTGCCCCGTTACTCGACGCTTGATGACTACCTTCGTTTTGTTTGCAATGTCAAATCCTTTTCGGCGTAAGAAGGCAACTGATGACTTCCAAGATGTTCTTGACGTGTTGGTGCGCCCGCCCAAATTGGAGCCTGATTTGAGGCAGCCTCTCATACCGTCTTTTTAAATTTTTGCTCTTCTGCGTCCGTCAACATTGCATATTCACGTTCTGAAGAATGGTTTCGAGAGTGAATGTGACGTGCAAAGTAACTTAACTTCTTTTATTTTCGTCCAAGGACCACATAACCTGAAGATTTTAAATCGTAGGTAAACATTCGTGGTTTAATTTCGTCCAGCTGCCTCTTAGAAACCAAAGAGAGTTCAAGATACATCGGATTACGATATCTGAAGGCAATTGGCCGGAACCACGAGATACTTTTCATTGTCGAATGTAATTATTCGAAAAATCGATATATAAGGGAGAGTAAAGAAGACGAGGAGGAAGAGGAGGAGGAGAAAGAAGAATAAGAGAGAAAAAGAAAAATAAGAAAGAAAAAGAAAAAAAGGAAGGAAAAAGAGGAAGAAGTTATTTCGCTTGCCAGAATCATGGCTCTATTCGTCTGAGATAAAAGCGGCAACAAAAAACAAGCTACAGTTATAGGGGGCAGGGGCTAATCAAGCACCAATGCTTCCAGTCCGAAGGTGGCTGCACAGGGCCCTGTATTCCGGCGCAAGTTCGATAAATTGATACTGACTTCTCATTGGAGGCCTAGGCTTCAATCAAGCCCAAGCTTGTCTTGCTTCTGGTGTAGGTGATTATCTTCGTGGCTACGAACTTAAACTCGCGACTGGTTTGGTAGGTGTTAGCGGCCACTTTTGAGACTCCTTCATACCGTCTCACAGCCAATTTATGCTCGGGTATGTGTGATTCAAGTAAAAGTTTAGTCTGTCCTGTGTAGTTAAGTGAAGGAAGAAGTTTCAAGGAAAATATTTTTTGAGGAAAGAAGAAGATGACTGGTATATAACTGGAAAAGTAAGTTTATTAGTCTGAGCTTTCGGATTCGTCTGGGATTACATCGTTAGTGCAATAGAAACACGGAGTTGGAATAACATGACTGGCAAAGACAAGGGAGACTGGAATGACCATTTCTGGCTCATTAGCCATCAGCCTGTCATACCCAACCCCAGGTGCTGCGGCACCCCAGGCTCGAACACGCGACCTGCTGTTTAGAAGTCCACCGCTCTACCAACTACGCCACTAGCTCGTTGTCTTGCTGGTTTCAATCGGGAATATTAATTATGGTAGATAGGCCCTCATCGATCGGTCGTGTTATTCAGCCTATATCCCTAGCCGCCATGCAGCTTCTGGCGGGTCTCAAGAGTGAGTCCGAAGGCACAACGAGACGAGTGAGCCCTGTAACCGATTGGTGAGCTATCTACCCTAAAGACAGAGTTATTGGGGGTACACTCCAATCAACGATCAATGCAGCAAGTCTGTAAGTGGCTGCGTAGGGCTCCGTATACTGGCGTCAGCTCAATATATCGATTTATGGAGTTCCCATCCGAGGTCCAGACTCCAATGAAATCTCAGTTTATCTTGCTCCTGGCATAGGCGATTGTCTTGACGGCTGAGAATTTGAATTCATTATCCACTTTATAGGTGTGGCCTGCCACTTGCGATACGCCGTCGCTCATGTATGTGCGAACCGAAAATGTGTTCCGTCTGCAGCCGGAAGCAAGGCAGGTCAAGAATTTATTGAAGCCTGGATCCTAGAGGGGAACTCAATAAGTCGATGTTTTGACTTGGTGCTGGCATACAGAGCCCTGCACAGGCACCTCCAGACTTGCGTTATTGATCGTTGATTGCCTTGTACTCCCCATAACATTGACTTCTGCTGTTGTTGCTACTATCTGTGTGTGAGTTAGAAAGCTTAGAACTATAAACTAAATTTTCCGGTGTCTGATGAGTTTTCTTCTTACCTTGTTTAATTTCCGCGAAAATTAATGCGCTATCTTGGAGTGAATCCTTGGGAACAAACCTTCTCAAGCTGCGTCCGAAAGTTGCTATGAATATTTGAGCTGAAATCTATGAGCGTACGCGGAATAGCCGCGAAATCTTCCCAAGCTGTCAACAGGCAGTAGTATATACCACATATCATACTGACAGCATAGTTACGACTCTCGGGCCGGGCATAAAATATTTGTTCAGAAGGATTTATTCAAATTTCGTGCCTTAATTTCCTCGGGAATTAAAGAAGACAGGATCGAAACTGGAGTTTATACACCAGTTTCCTAATTCTTCATTCATACAACCACATTGAACACGAAACTTCGTATTCATTCGTGAAGCTACGTTCTTTGTAAAATTCCCGAGGCGTGCGTTCATCAGTTTTGCGTCTTGTCACTTGTGAAAGCGGATACAGTAATCTCTCGAAAATCGCGGCGGTTACGTTCCGAAACTTTCACGAAATTCAAATTTCCTCGAAGAAGTATATACATATTTTAAAGATGTAGAACCCCTTCACACGTTTGTTAACCCTAGTACATTATCTTGCACTATTCTTAAACCATTCCTGTGCTCTGAAACGCTGTGTGGTAGCTCGACCGTCGTTATCCGATGATTTCCACCGTGTGCTCCACAGCAGAGTGGTGCATGGACGGTGACTGGCGCTGGATTATAATTTGAGCAGAGTTGCGCTGCAACTACCTCGGTCTCTGTTCCACTCCTCAACACTTGGGCTGATCACGCGGTCCGACTTATCCCCTCAATTGGCAACCTTCTGAGCTACGGCTTTTAACGCACCATGATAGCTTCAAGCGCGTCAGATTGTTTATAGTGAGGAAAATGCGCTGAGCTGTCGACCTCACTCTCTTCCCTACCCTCAGAATCAGGCCACTGTACGAGTCGGTCAGCTGTCTGACGAAGGAGTGGGCGCAGTGTCTGAAAGGGTCGGTGAACCCGTTTGCGCGCGCCACTGCACGACCTGCTCCCTAGACATTCACACCAGTATTGCCGAAATCAGGAGATAAGAAGGAGCCGTCGCCGTCTGACTTCCAGTCCACTGGTCAGTCCCTCAACACGCAACACACCGGGCTGACGGCGTTGTCTGATATATAGCGTCAGTCGGCAGCCTTCCAAGCCATGGCTTCAAGGAAACCGTGATAGTCTCAAGTGCATCAGATTCATCACTCTGTGCGATGGATTCGCAATTGCTCGATTAGGTCGATGCCTGAGGTTAATGTGTGATCGCAATGAGGACAGTTTAGAACCGAGTCCCCATCGCTGGCAATGGGGGCGATTGTGGTGGTAGTGGAGGTAGCAGTTGGTGGGTAGTCGGAGGTAGTATCTTCGGTGGTGGGAGTGTAGGAGGTGGCACCAGTGTTGGTCGTCACTGTGATCGACGCTGGTGTTGTAGGAGGGAAGATGGTGCCAGTGATCGATGGTGACGAGCCATCGGTAGTTTGATTACCAGTGGTATGGTTTGTTTTTATTGTAGGGTTCGAAGCAGGGTTGGCAGAGGGGATGATCGCGGACGAAGAAGTTGATATTGTTGGATATTTGTTGCATTGCATCTGAAGGTATCCGACCAGGCCGATTAGCGCTCGGAAGGTGCGTTGACAGTGTGAGCATGTTGCGAGGGCTTACGCCTTGGCGGTGTTGGTGTGGGGACGATTGTGACTTGCGCGTCGTCATGTTGGCCTTAGCAGCGGCGATCCGGTTGGCTTCATAGATTGCTGCTCCTGTCTTCACTGACCTCCTCCAGTTCGGTTGGTTCTGGGCAAGCTCCTCCCAGTTTGCCGGGTTGATCTGCAGGTGCTTCAAGGAAGTCTTCAGAGTGTCCTTGTAGCATCGCACTTGACCCTCTTGTAGACGAGAACCCGTGGCTATATCTCCATAAAAGACTCGTCTGGGTAATCACTCGTTGTCCATCCTCACAAGGTGGCCACTCCAGCGCAGTTGCAGTTGTCTCAGCAGGTCGTAGATGCGGAGGAGGCCTAGTCGTTCCAGCCCCTCTGTGTCTGCGAGCCTATCTTTCCACCTCAGTTTCAGTATTCTTCGGAGGCAGCCCGATATGGAAGTGGTTAAGTTTCCACGCCTGCTTCTTGTACACCATCCAGGCCTCCACTTCATATGACAGCTTTGTACCTCTTGAGCTTGTTACGGAGATGGAGACCGTGTCGATTCCAGACGATGTTCCACAGATAATGGAAGGCATGACTGGTACTGGAGATCCAGTGGGCAACCATATTGTCGATTTTGGTGCTGTGGGAGACGGTTTGTGTCCAGGTAGGCTAGGGTATCAGCGGTTTGCAGTTGGGTGCCATTGTCGATGATACAAAATGTATTGTAGGCGGGTTTCGGTAGTGCATGGTGCAGGACGACCGTTTCGCCCTGTTGATGGGAAGTCTAAAGTTTTAGCAGGTGGCGGTGCGAAGATGTGCATGCTCCTTTATATGTCCCCTTGTGTCTTTGCGTTGAGAGCGCAATTGTCGACGAAGAGAGGTTCCCGCATGGTAGTTGATGCATCATGGAGTCGACGCATCATGGAGTCGACGCATCATGTGAGTGAATCACACGGGACATCCGAGTTTCTGTAAGATTTTTCAACATCCATCGCGATTCATCGTATCGAAGGCTTTCATAGTTAGAGGGGAGTTGGATCCGCGTCTCCTAACACTTCTCTTGCAGCTGGCACATGACAAAGATCATGTCGGTGATGCCGCAATGACGGCCGAAAACGCACTGGCCTTCGGGAAGGAGTCCTTGTTCCAGATGGTTGTTGAGGTGATTGAGGAGAACGCAGGCGAATTATTTTTTCTATGTTGAGCAGCGAGATTCCTCTGTGGTTGTCACAGTGTTAGCAGTTCCCATTTTTCTTGTAGAGGTGGGCGATTGTGACGTCCTTGAAATCTTGGGGGACCTGTCCACGGCGCCACTTCTCCGGTAAAAGCGCTGTGAGTTGGGGGTCACCGTGCTTGTAAACCTCAGCAGGGATCGCGTAAGATCCGGGTGCTTTTTCGCTGGAGAGTTGCTGCAAGGCCCTGATAGTTTCTTGGAGAGTGGACGGGAGTCGAGGTAGGTGTTGGTCTCCACTTGAGGCAGTGGATCGATTACTGCATCGGAAATGGTTGCAAGGCGGTTGAGAACGCCTCTGAAGTGCTCGGTTCAACGCCTCAGGATTTGCATCTTCTCTGTGAGTAGGGTAGTTCCATCAGCGCTGAGAAGAGGAGTGGTTCCTTTGGCTGTGGGACCGTAGACAGCTTTGATTTCAGCAACGAAGTCCTTCCATTTGACGTGGTCCACGTACAACTGGATCTCCTCGGCCTTGCGGTTTATTCAGGTGTCCTGCATTTCCCGCAGCCACTGTTGCACAGGGTGGCGACTTAGGTAGAAGGCTGCCCTTTTTGCATCGGAAGGGAAGTCTATGTAGACTTTGTACAACCGGTTCTTCTCGGCGAGCAGAGTATGGATGGCTGCGTCGTTGGCATCGAACCAATCCTAGAGGCAGGTGGAGTCTCATCATGCGATCATTGATGCCCTGCGGCAGACAGGGCAGCTGTTCTGCGATGTCGGTTCGGATAGCGAAGGCAACGCCGGCGTCACGTCGCTCCGTCTGTGAGCGGCCGCTCTAGAAGATCTAACCGACACCCACCTCCTCCACTTTGCCTTGGTCGGAGAATCGGGTTTTGCTGAGTGCGGTGATGTCCACCTTGTAGTGCGCCAGTTCCCGAGAGCCAAGAGCCATCGTCCGTTCTGGTCGGTTGCTCCTTGGATTGCCTAAAAAGGAACGAACATTCCTGACTGCGAGAATGAATTTCAGTTGTTTACTTAGTTTTCTACCGGTTTTGGGGCACCCTTAGGCAGCAATTTTCCATTCGACAGTATTTAAACTTCCTTAGGCCGGTTTATCATGGTTGATTACGAAACAAGCGTCAAGGTATTTTTGTTCACAGACACAGTCCTTTAATTTAGCAGGATTCTACTCCAACAGAACATGTTTCTTAATGATTTCAGAAAGTTAGGTGATCACCTGTTAAAGTCAGGATTTATTTAAGACGGTTAAGTAGGTGCTGCCAGGGACTGTCGTTTAAATGAGAATATCAACCTTACATTTTTCAACAACTTCATTTTTACTGTTTTATTAGTAATTTTTTATAATCTCAACATAAGACATAATTGCACATACAGGTACCGGGTGGGCCATGCTTCTGGTTTCTGGAATTCTATGCATCTATTATAATATTGTCATGGCCTGGGTACTCTACTACTTTGGAATGTCATTTCACTGGGATTTGCCCTGGAAACATTGCAATAACCCATGGAATACACCCCAATGCTTCAGCATTTTCGACAACGAGGTGAGTTTCTCCGTTGCACCTTGACGACACATTTGTTTCACAAAAGCAAGTTTACATTATTTACTATCATTGAAATTTTCTTCTGTGCTGCTTCCTTCACTTAGGTCGGATTCAGCCGTCCCCTAGGATCGTTTGAATAGAATACAGTGTTGGAATAGCATATACCACCAATCACGAGGCCTTACAGTAAAAACAAGCGCACGTAGTCAGTACGAGTGAAAATGAAAGTGAAAGTGAAAGAAAAGTGAAGAAAATAAGGAGAAGTAGACGTGAGGTCTTGAACATGAACATTATTCGCTTGACGGCTCCGATCAAATCCAGCACCAGATGCACTTACTTCATACACCGGGGGTTGCAGTATTTATAGGATGCAGACGCTATGCTACTGCATATAATTACAATAAGTGGCTTCCCCTTTATCGACGACAACTGCACTCTGGTGCGATAATGGCTTGATGACAGGCAGTTATCGTAAATCGAGGAAGTTTCATCCCGTGCCTGAGGATTTCTCGGCCACCTGGCTCACCGACACAGGAGTTGGAAACTGTGCTCGCCTATGTGCTCCCTGAGTGGCTAACTGTTATGGCTAAACCATGACTCAACAAAGAATATGGAGTGAGGAGGTCATTCCGCTTGTCAAAAGACGGGGAGGACCGTGAGCTACGACTCAAGTAGCTCACGGCTCGCGCGATTCTAAACTCTCGCAAGAACTTTGGCCTCATCGAACTTAAATGTGTAGCCGGATCTCGTCGAATGAAAGGCTACAGGAGAATTCGCGCTATCACTCCGCACTACTGCCGCGTGTTTAGCTATTCGAGCCTGAAGCAGCCTTCCAGCTCCTTTGACGTAGTTGCTTTGCCTAACACTGCATCAGATCCGCTAAACGACTCCAGGCGTTGCTTGACGTGGCAGAAGGTTTTTTGTGTCATTCTCTGACACCAAGTGGTTGTCTGCGGTCCGTGTGCGACTCCAATTGTAATTGGCATGAGAAGGCGACTGACGGCCTCCGAAACGTTCTTGATGTACGGAATCGTTCGTCCATTTTTTTGGTCAGACTCATAGCCGAGGCAGTCTTTAAATAGTTACAGTTGCTGGGTTTCCAACTTCACAGACCGAAATTCTGGGTTTATTATACGGATGATACCTACGTCGTCATCGAATGGGGATCAGGTGCGTTATTCGAATAACCTCTCAACAGCGTCTTCCCGGACATGCAAGTTTATGACGGAAGGGGCAGAAAACAAGAAACTGGCCTTCCTTGATGTGCTCGTCTGTCGCAAAAATTGTGATTGCCTAACGACCAAAGTGTTCAGGTAAGCGATCAATATGACGCAAATACCGAGCTTCAACAGCAACCACCAGTCAACCACAAACGCGGCCGCGTGAGGGCGCTATATCAGCGTGTTGAGATGTGATGAAATGAACCGGAAGACAATCTTGCCAAATTACAAGATATTTGATGGGTTTCCAATGACAATGACTACCCGCCAAACTTCGTCAGCCGGCGCATGTGCAAACGATGCGAGCGACAAAATTGCATCTTGGCGAGCGATTCCGTACGTCAAGAACGCCTTTGGATCGCTGACATGAATGCCGGAGTTCTTTTCTTCTGTGTACTAGCTACAGATCTGAGAAATCCACTATCGCATCTCGCTTACAACCGTGAAATCGGATCTGAGTTACGCCTCTTGGCAATCACTACTCTCCTCTCTCAAAGATGTTTCGGGCCTCATAACTACCAGATCCCCACTAGTTTCTGGTCTGACATACCGAATTCAATTCACGCGATTGTCACCTCTCGCAAGTGCTGATCATAAAGCAATTATTTTACCAAAGGACAACCATCCCTGCAATAGCATAGCATTGTATGCAATAGCATAGCCACTGCATTCTATAAGTATTGCGACTTCCTCTATATGTGAATGATCCCTTTCTGATGTCATCTCTGAAGCTGGGTTCAAACATGAATCCAAAACTTCAAGCGAATGAAATTCTTGTTCCAGTGATCTTGCCTAATGCTTAACAAACGCACCTCCTTAAGTACCAGCTTTAAGGGAGTTCACATTTGGAGAAACCTTGACTTGACTTGCATTCAAAGTTTGGCTAATGATTCCTTTCTAGGAGAAGATAAGTGACACTGTGAGGAGGTGAAAAGGTGGTGAGGTGTTGTCGTCTATTGCCCCCTCACAAACCACCTTATTATAGAGATGAGGAGCAGCAATTAGGACTTATTTAGTAGTAGTTTCGGTTTCAGCAGAAATTTCAGGTTAAAACTCGCCTAAAATGTACTGGGTGCTATAAACCAGTAACTTCCATGTTTCTATCGTCTTTTAGACAAATGGGACGAGTTTGCCAGAAGAAATGACGACGTCGACGAATGAGTTTTGGCTGTAAGTACTTACTAAATTCTTTCTCCTAAACCATCAACAGATTAGTGTTCCACGATTTTGACAAGTGTTGGTTAAATTTATAGACGTTATATTCATAGCGTTTTGGTAGTATAGTCGCTTCCAGTTTAGCAGGACGCACTAGGACGTGACAGGTAACCCCTTTAAAACGCAACGTCAATCACCTGAAATCAATACCTAACATCTAATTTGATCAAAATGAATCCCCCATATTTAAATTAAGATTTGTTGCAAACTTAAACTGTTTGATTGCATGCGTCAAAACATCTTGTTGTAGTGTGAATAAAGGTCGATGGTGAAAAAAAGTTCCCTGCGGGGTTATCTTGGATAAACGTATCTGGATGCTTTGACATAACTACGATCGATTAAATTTTTCATCCGCATTCGACCCTATACATGGTCACAGGATCATCACGATGAGACCGAGAGTCTGTAGTTTGCGTAAACAGTTTGATTTCGTTTGGTTTGGCTGGTCGAGCAAGAGTCCAGGCGTAGCTACGATGCACAGACTTCCTCTCCAAATCTGGGAACGCAGTTAATATGATCTTTCTCTGACTAAAGCAACTGATATGTCCGGTTGTTCAGAGAAGGACAGCGAAGTCAGGGTGGCTCAGTTTTCTTTTTATTTTTCACCATGCGCAAGCAAAGCCTACGAGGTGTCATAGATTCCAACTCTACAAGAAGCCGATCGTCAAAAGTCTCAGGAGATTCAATATGGACACACGTGGCATCCTCTTGTCTGACTACAGAGATCACTCTAATATGAGCCTCTTCAACTGTTTAATAGATGGGAGCTGGGCATACCAGATGGAAGTAGGTCTGTAATTCCCATCTTATGAAAGAAGGATAGAATCCTTCTCCTCATTCTGGGAACAATCCAATGAGACTCATTGTTTTAATCGCTGGATTGAAAAAGACGGTACTTAACGACGTTTCTATACACCTCACTGGCGGGAGTATAGAACTTTACAATTGTTCTTGAAGCATTAGTCTCATTTCCACCACTTGTATCTTTGCGTAGCACATCAACCAACGAAGCAACAGTGAGAGCGTTCCGGAACCAGTCTTTTTCAGAGCGAAAAGCATGTTAAATATATTACAGCTTTGACCATAAAAGTTTACGAACTTAAGGTAGTTAGATGTCACTGCCTTACCGATCGCTGCGCGGCATGCAATTACCCCCTTACGAACCAAATGCAACGCAGAAATCCCCGAACACTGATATGAATTCTATCTCAAATATAAAGGAAGCGCAACTGAACTAACCATTCTGTGGTTTGGTCGAGGGACCTCTTCTTTTACGGTTGCAGCTTTAGGATTATGCCAAATGCTAGTTAAAGTTATTAGTTATATATGTCGATAACATTTTCTCAGTTGTCAATACTGATCGCATAGAGTACTGTGAGCAACTTCTGAACTCGCCTAAACCCAGCACCCTAGTTAGACAGGATACGGACACAATCAACCACTTTTGTGTGCAGCGATACTGTTCTGACCATAATTACCTTGCGAATGCAACATTTTCTCTGCAAAACAATGCCATTGCTTGGATTTTAAATGCATGTTATCGTTTTACTCTTCATTAGGTACAACGTCTTGGAAGTCTCGCCGGACATTTCTGTTTTTGGTGGAATAAACTGGAAGCTGTTTGCATGCATGCTCGCCGCCTGGACAGCAACTTTCCTCTGCCTAATGAAGGGCATTCGCACAAGTGGAAAGGCAGGTTTCTGCTAGTAGATGTCCAGAGGAGAAACTTTGAGTGCTCATTCCTTTTTGATTTGCCTACAGAAAAAGTGATTAAGATTTTTTTCTCTACACAGGTTGTTTATGTAACCGCTCTTCTACCCTATGCCTTTCTAACGGCAATTCTCATTCGGGGTGTCACTCTTCCTGGTTCCTGGTTAGGACTTCAGTTCTATTTGCGTCCTGACTGGAGTCACCTGCTCAATGTTGGGGTAAGTCGCCGTTAGCCTAGTAGTCACGTAAACGTAAGCTGGTATTGACTTCGTGACAGTTCGGCCGTCGCTAACGACGGTGCCCCAAAGCATGTTGGGCGCATGAACGGCGACTTGTATATGAATTAATTCATAGTGAAAGCAGATTAGCGCAGCATTAACCACACGCTCTCTTTCCTCACCACTCGGTCTGTCCTGCCAAGAAAATGTCAGGGCGATTAGAGGTGGCCTCAGGCCTAATGTCAGACTAACCTAAATAGCCTGGCTACTATGGTAGAGAACGCTCCCGAGTTTAAAAAATAAGAAATTCCATTCTTTTTTCTATCCCATGAACTATTTGGCTGTGCAAACCGATTGGCCACGAGATGCTGAGATGCTTCGAGAGTGGTTGAGAAAGCCCAGTAGACTGTCTACGCGTGCCATACACGACCTGGACTGCCCGCAGAATTTGCCATTTTTTTAAAAAGGGGGGTGGATGTGATAACACTTGCCCCAGTAAGAAAGAGCCATGTAGCCACAGTCAGCCACTGCACGCACAAACATTACTGACCAGGAGGATCGATACTGACGTCACAGGGACGTATATAAAATGCAGAGGAAAACAACTGATATATTTGGTTATCGTACCATATCACACTACGAGTATGCGGCTCTACTTTAATACAAGGACTCCATATTTATTTTACCCACTTGTGAAAAACTCGGCGGCCTTGGTGGGATCCATATTTAATCAAAAGCAAATTGAACCAAATACTAAAGGGCAACCTTTGTTTCAAGATTACCTAAGCAGCAAGTCGTTTAGCAAATACTCAAGCTAAAATTGTATCCCTGAAAACCAAGAGACTCGGGACACATACCAATGCTACCGGGGCTGCTTGAGTTTAAAACCTTTCCACGTTGGCCGTTAACCTTTCGAGAGTATTTTGTTTACAGTAAACGAATCTATGGAAATTTTTTGAATCTTGACATTGCTGGTTGCTGAGAAAACTGCAATGATAAAATATTTCCTATTAAATAGCTAGTATCATGAAACTTCCTAGACAGCTACTACAGCCAGATAGAAAATTCAATCAACTATCGTCCTGCGACCTTCTGTTTTCCACTCATCGCGATTCCGCGGACGAAACGCCTGCAATTAAATATTTAGTCCCATTTTTCACACGAGTATGTTCAACTACAAACAGATGGAAACTGGAATAAATGCATGATTGTGTTTTGAGTTTACATACGTATACAGTCTTATCACAAACTGCCTTCTGGGACGAATTGGATGAGCCTAGTTTTACTCTCTTGAAGATGTTTTTATAGTGGTCGGTTTAAATTCTGCTATATCTGGTCCAATAAGTCATTCTTATTGGGTCCTGACTGTTTTGACTGGTCTATTTTCAGTTGTGGAGCAATGCTGCCGTACAGATATTTTACTCAGTTGGCCCCGCTTGGGGTGGTCTCATAACTATGTCTTCCTACAACGAAGTGAACAGAAAATACAACAGGTAGGAAAATTCTAAGAAACCAGCCATTTGACGTATGATTTTTTAAATTTCATCGGCAATTGCTTACAATAGCTGAGGTTATATTTTGCATTGTACGCGTTTTTGGTAGCAAATGGAACTGAATTTTTCTGAAAATACGCAACTTCTCCATTCCGCAACGAAAATAAGTATCTGGGCCACGCAACATTTCTCTGTAATTGTTTAAGTCTACACACGCAGTTGATTTTAGGGTAATTTTGTGCTATTCATGCGAAACCTTAGCAATGCCAGCATTTTAGCAGCGGATAAATCTGCGAAATTCGTTTAACCTGCGGCTGACTTACTCACGCCCCTATAGTCTGCGTAACATTTGCTTCTCATGTCCCTTATTTCAAACCCGCTTCCTCAAAGTCGAGCTGGAAAGCTTTGGATAGGAATGATGGCCCGTTATGGTTCACATGCAAAATCTCCGACTTCGCAGGGCCTCAGCTCGGAACTAGTGTCCGAAATAGGGTTTGCCTGACCGTATTTTCCTTATTATCTTTTCACATTAGGAAAACCATTGGGTTAATAATGGGTGAACTCGGGATATTCAAAATTTGTTCATGTTACCTAAAGTTTACAATTTAGGGGGATCAGGTCTCACCGGCTTGGTTTGTTGTAGGACAGAAGCTATGCGTTTGCTTTATATTTTAAGTTCTCAACAAGAAAACGCATCGGCGATCACGCAAGAGAGAGAGAGAGAGAGAGCAATCAATAATCAAGAGATTCCATGACAGAGGTGAGGGCCGTCGTTGTCTAGGTGTTCATTTAACAGTCCCAGCTTTCGCTTCCAACGGAGACTCAGGTTACCAAATGTACCCTCCTACGATATAAAACGTGTCAATAGGTCAAACAAATGAGGTTTTTGGCCCAAAAAAATCGGAAAACTTTAAGCTCTGGTTTTTTTGCACTGGATAGCTTAGGGGGGAAGAAGCCAGTTCTTAAATAACACTGTTTACCACTCCCGAATATCCCTTCATCCTTTGTTTAGGGACGCATTTCTGCTGCCAATTATTTCTGGTGCAACCAGTATCTACGGCGGTATAGCAATCTTTTCGGTAATAGGACACATGGTGCACTCCCTGGGCAGCACGGATGTGGCCGCGGTGATGCAGTCCGGTCCGGGGCTGGCCTTTTCTGCCTACCCGGAGGCACTGGCTAGATTGCCCGGTGGAGCAGTCTGGGCCGTCCTCTTCTTCGCCATGCTCTTCACTCTCGGCCTAGATAGTCAGGTATGTCGAACCGACTCAAAGTATTGGAAGAAGCGCCGTTTGTTTCCTTCCTTCTGGCTGGTGCTAGTCTCCTAATCGACCGGCCTGAGGCAGGAGAAGGGATTGAAGGAAAATCTGTTATTTCCCGTCAAAGTGCGAAATGGTGTTTCCTAGGTATCGTCAAGCACCTAACACGCCTGACGTGACAAAAACTATTAATTTTTTAATGTACATTAAGAAACCAATCTCATAAAAGGTTAATCGAAATTCCAGGCTGTGGTCACGATTAGGGCGATTGCTTAATTAGGGTGGTAAAATTCATTAGCGTGGAGAATATTCTCTAGAAATTTCAGGCACACCTGGACGTTGGCTTTTAACTGCGCTTCTTCGTGGCTGACTGGGAAAACCGCAATGGGTAATAGACCGCTACTTAGGTTTTATGCCGTTTTTCGCTATTGATATATCCTATGGGAAACATGCTCATAAGTATTCTTGCTTGTACTCATTTTGTAGTAAGATACATCCTTCTTCAAATATTCTCTCACGAAAGCAGTATGATTCTGCTTTAAAATGATTTTCAATTCCTGACTCATTTTAGGCCCAAATTTTCGTTCTATTTGGGTTAAAGGTACATTGTTTCCAATCTGCGTGCCATTTGTGCCACTAAAATGGCAGTATAAAAGACTCATAATTTGTTGCATAAGCATAGGGTGGAAGCTCCTATTGGGTTCTTCAAACAAGACTTACTTTGGTGTCCAGTGTCCAATTGAGAGACATCTTTAAGCAGATGAAGTAAACGTACAATTTTTCTGGCTTACCTTGTTCGAAGTACGTTCCATACCGTTCACGTATACCCCTCGAAACCAACTCATTATTAATTATTTTTGGACAATCAAGTTTCTAAATGGTGAAACTATGTCGTATTAAAAAAATAGCAATTTGCACGTCTCGATCACTGTTGTGAAATTCAGTGGCAAATTTACGGGTGCGGCTGTTGGAGGACATGTGTGATTAAGAGGGGAGAATTTAGTTTAACAAAAAGATCATAAGAACTAACCATTACGTCAGCATGTGCTAAACCTGCCTCCAAGTAGCCAAACCAAAAGAGAGGATTTTTGAAGATACAAATTTAGGATAGCGAGGAGAATAACTACACATAGCTTTTCCGAGTGTCACCTTGTCGTTGTCTATGAATTTGAAGAACAAATGACGCCTATTTCGAAGAGGAAAACTGAAAGCAACTTAGCAAGGATCGTAAGCAAGCTTCCTCTTTCTTAAAGCTAGAATATGTATCTTTCAAACGCTATACTGAAAAAGATATGCACTTTTTTCTGAAGCCGGCATCCCTAAGGCTCCCACACCGACCTAACGCTGATCTAGCTAACTATCCCAAAACTTCACTCATCGTATTGATCGTGCATATTTGTCTGTGAATCATATGTTGTATTTAACTGGTATTACGAGGAATTACTGAAATCTATCGTACGACAATATAGCTAATATTAAATAAACGTGGCATTAAAGGCGCCTGGCTGACAAAGTACAAAGCTAGGAAGTTATCCTAAAAATTAAATAACTGCTTGGCATACGAGTGACGTTGAACATTTGTCCGAAGAAATAAACTGACAACAAAAGTTATTCCTAAATCCAAACAAGAAAATAGACAGCGAAATTCCCCACGCGTGTAGATTCTACTTCACCTGAAGGGAGCTGAGAATAAAGCCATCGATAGCAGTGACGATGACTGACGCTAACATTCCCGACATTTTAGTAGTGTGGCGCATTTGCACCTATGTTTTGCTTAAATCAAGGCATCAGTACCACCCAAAAGCAGAGTTTCATTTTCTGAGGTTGCCAATTCTACTTACGTTTGGACTTACCTGATCAAATGCCTTTACTTTGATGAAGCTACTTGATAATCTTGCTGTATTTCCTGCGTTCACAGTTCGGAACACTGGAGACGATGACTAGCGGTCTGATTGACCAATTTCCCAGTGTACTTGGGCGCTGCAAGGTTTTCTTCACCCTTGGCACGTGTGTTGTGCAGTTTCTTCTGGGACTGATCTTAGTCACCCGTGTAAGTTACTTCTCGCCTACTTTTTCCAGTTACCTTAAGCTAACCCACAAGACAGGCTAAATCAAAACCTTTGACGACTAAATGGCTAATAAGGACGTTCTTCACAATAAATTTCTCTATTTCTGACATTCAAAACACAAGCCATACAAATCCAACTCTTTGATTTGAATTTGGCATGGAAGACCATAAAGTAGTGGAGCCCTGGCAGTTGTCTTGTGGGGCCCCAATCATCATTGAGGAAGGAGGGTAGTGGTTTACAAAAGACGCAACTCGGATCCGATTTCACGGTTGTAAGCGAGATGCGATAGTGGATTTCTCAGATCTGTAGCTAGTACACAGAAGAAAAGAACTCCGGCATTCATGTCAGCGATCCAAAGGCGTTCTTAACGTACGGAATCGCTAGCCAAGATGCAATTTTGTCGCTCGCGTCGTTTGCACATGCGCCGGCTGACGAAGTTTGGCGGGTAGTCATTGTCATTGGAAACCCATCAAATATCTTGTAATTTGGCAAGATTGTCTTCCGGTTCATTTCATCACATCTCAACACGCTGATATAGCGCCCTCACGCGGCCGCGTTTGTGGTTGACTGGTGGTTGCTGTTGAAGCTCGGTATTTGCGTCATATTGGTCGCTTACCTGAACACTTTGGTCGTTAGGCAATCACAATTTTTGTGACAGACAAGCACATCAAGGAAGGCCAGTTTCTTGTTTTCTGCCCCTTCCGTCTTAACTTGTATGTCCGGGAAGACGCTGTTAAGAGGTTCTTCGAATAACGCACCTGATCCCGTTCGATGACGACGTAGGTATCATCCATATAATATGCCCAGAATTTTGGTCTGTGAAGTTGGAAACCCAGCAACTGTAACTATTTAAGACTGCCTCGGCTATGAGTCTGACCAAAAAATGGACGAACGATTCCGTACATCAAGAACGTCTCGGAGGCCGTCAGTCGCCTTCTCATGCCAATTACAACGGGAGTCGCACACAGACCGCAGGCAACCATCCGGCGTCAGAGAATGACACAAAAAACCTTCTGCTACGTCAAGCAATGCCTGGAATCGTTTAGCGGATCTGATGCAGTGTTAGGCAAAGCAACTACGTCAGAGGAACTGGAAGGCTGCTTCAGGCTCGAATAGACAAACACGCGGCAGTGGTGCAGAGAGATAGCGCGAATTCTCCTGTAGCCTTTCATTCGACGAGATCCGGCTACACATTTAAGTTCGATGAGGCCAAAAGTTCTTGCGAGAGTTTAGAATCGCGCGAGCCGTGAGCTACTTGAGTCGTAGTTTACGGGTTACCTGTCTATTCACAAGTGGAATAACCTCCTCACTCCATATTCGTTGTTGAGTCATAGTTTGGCCATAACAATTAGCCACTCAGGGAATGTACGGGTGAATACAGTTTCCAGTCGATGAGGCAGATGACCCGGCCATCATAAGGCTAACATCCAACACGGTTGATGCAATTTTAGCAGCTAACGAAACTGATGTGGGCCATTTTAGCCGTTAGCGCACCAGAAGACAACCATGCTCGATGAAGGTGAGCCGTTAATTATCATAAGTACGCAGTAACATCCTATAAATACCGCCACGTGCTGTGTAGGAATTAACCGTATTTTGATGTTGCCTCTGATGTTGGGTTGAGCGTGAATCTGAAACGTGAGACGACTAAAGTTCTTGTTCCAATGATCACCTCTACTTCTTCTCAATTTCTGCCTGGGACTCACATGTTCCTTTGTATCTTCAACGATATCAATTATCACGGTCTACCTATCAGCTGGCCACTCGGTGTTGCGAAAACTCTTATGTCTGCTACTGGTTTTAGCCTATAATCGAACTTTTGTCTATGACTGTTGGTGGTTGAATGCGTGCGTCCGATTGCAGTATTTGTGCATGAAGGTACATTCAATGCTCTATTCTAGAAAGCCGCATCGCTTCTCACAAAACCTTGCACGACTATTGCAAATTCTGACAGAGATAACCGGAATACCACGCCAAAGATTGTGTACTGACTAAGTAATAAGCAGTACTGGCGCAATTTGTGCGGGCAGGGTATTTTCATGACCTGAATAATTTATTTGTCATGGCTACTTATTTGAAACTGCGCGA
Organism: Schistocephalus solidus; assembly: GCA_017591395.1. Lineage (NCBI taxonomy): Eukaryota > Metazoa > Platyhelminthes > Cestoda > Diphyllobothriidea > Diphyllobothriidae > Schistocephalus > Schistocephalus solidus. The sequence continues at coordinate 63,100 of WEDG01001931.1, read as the reverse complement.
CTGACAACTTCCATTGGGCAATCAACCATTTACTTCAAGTACTCATGCAGAACTAATTGTGGTGAGCATATTGGGAATACTCCTCGTGTGAGACTCGATTGTTTCGCACATCTGGCTGGCGTGGCTGCGATGGCTTGAAATTAGAGCTCCAAGATCCAATTTGAGGGTCAGTAGTTAGAACTTGGTGTGCAACACTTTTTGGCTAGATCTATTTCCCACTGGCCATATTCCTGAATCTTAGACAAGGTATGGATTGCTAAGGCAAAAATTTGGATTTAAAATAAAAACCGTAGGTTAAAACAAAGCGCAAGGCTTGATGGTAAAGTTTACATCCATTCCTATACCTATAAACGCCTGTAGGCCCAAATAGAAGCTTCACGCCTTCTAGTTTCCAAAATACAAACCCAAGAAAGCTCAAAATGCATAAAATTTGCAGCTGAAAACATATCCCCTTTAAAGCCTAGCGAGAAACTTTCCGTTGCAGGTGTTTTCCCCCTTAAGTCTCGGTTCGAATATCTTCAAACCTTCTAGAGGACTGTGCCCTACTCCGGCCGACACCCTTAGCTGAGAACCTCTCAGTCCGGCCCATCCTATGATCCCTATTTTAACTTGAGGGAAACTGTTACAGCAAAATTGCTGATAATCAACAAAATGAAATCTTTAAAGGCAAGAATGTTATATGCTATCCAACTCAAGGAACAAAGGATAAGTTAGCGTGCAATGTGTGACCACAACTACATGCAAACGCAACCACAACTCCATCTGTTTTGCTCGTTAGGGTTAGCATTTATTGTTGAGTTATAAGGCTCACACAATATTTCGTTAGCCGTAGGGCCTCCGAAGTATAGGATCAAATGGCAACTTTCCAAGCGGTGATTATTATGACGCCAAGGTATTTTAAAAACGCATCTGCCTTAATTTGATAAAGCAAGATCGCATAGAGCGGGGCGCATTCTTAGGGTTCGAATAAAAGTGGGTCAGGTCAGCTAGGAATGATATCGCGCATATTGATCGGCGTGAGGTTTAGCCACCGGATCTCGCAATTAGCACATTTTTGAGGACAACAAACTATTGTGCGACCCTACTAACCCAGCAACGAATGCAAACCCTAACAAAACATTGGATAGAATTATAAGAATGTTAACGTTCTCCTTTTCTCCATTTAGTCTCGTCCATAAAAACCCTGATATCAGCTATCCTATATTACTAACTGACCTATTGTTTATTCCCTAACTTGGATCATATCTTACGTTTTTGTCACTTTAACTACCGGAGGGCAGCTGGATGGGCTTAAAACAACAAGACGTTAGCATGATCCCGTTCATTATGCCCTTCCTTCTCGCCCCCTTCCCCACCCGTGAGGCCTGTTTTTACGGCAGCTTGTCATTTCTTCATGCGTTTCTAATGGTTTATGTATCTCTTGACAGTGGCATTCGCTAGTTTATCGTAATAATGAATGTATTCCTAATTCTAGTGGCTAAAATGGTAGAAGTGTTTTATATAAATCGTCACTGATCCAGTCAACCCGGGTTCAAATTTCGAGTACGTCTTTACCTTAGTCTGGAGTGCGATAAATTGCTGAAACCGACAGATATGCCAGTAATGACGCAAAAGATAGGGCGTTCTCTGTGGGGTTCGCTTGTGTATGATAAGTAGGCACTCACCGATCAGTTACAGGACTCACTCGTCTCGTTGTACTTTGGGGCTCACTCTCGAGCCCTGTCAGCAGCCGTGGGGTGGCTAATGATATAGGCAGAATAACATGACTGACAACGACAAGGGAGACTTGAATGGCCATTTCTGGCTTATTATCCATAACCAGCCAGCCATACCCAACCCCAGGTGCTGAGGCGCCCGAGGCTCGAACTCGCGACCTGTTGGTTAGAAGTCCAACGCTCTACCCACTGCGCCACTTCAACCTCGAGCCTCGGGCACCGCAGCGCCTGGAGTTGGGTACGGCTGGTTGATGACGGCTAATAAGCCATAAATGGCCATTTAAGTCTCCCTTGTCTCCTTCGGTCAGGCTCTCCTGTCTAAATTATTTGTGTGTCCCCCCCCCACCGACAGGAAAGTGAAATAGAAACGCCAGCTGTATTACAGGTGAAATTGCGTTAAATTTCAGAAAGGTATCCATTCCCGTGTTTTGACCTTAACACTGATCCAAACCTCAACCGTAACTCTAGCCTTAATCTTCCTGGACTTTAGCGCAAAGCCACCCATATTACGGGGCGACTTTCCTATTCCTCTGTCCTCCCAAAGGGCACATAAACGAGCTCTGTCTGCTGTCTTTTTCACTCGACTGATGGGGTTCTGACTCCTGATTTGTAAATTTTTACCTAATGATTCTTGTCAACCGGTGTCACAATAAAGATTAATAGCACTATTACTAACGCTGCCAATTACTGTTTGCTTGTCACTACGTGATTACTTGCATCGGCTAAATACCGGCGCTCCAGAGCGAAGCGCAACCACTCGTGCGTCACATGTAACTGGGTGATATCGGTGTATGCTGGCGCATGGTAGTCGTATGTGACGGTAAGTCTAGCCTCGTTAGTGCATTTTCGGCTCACTGACTCTCTTCCACCTGATCAACTTCGAAGGTCAAGTTCTGCATCAGTGATGTTTGCGTTGTGTAGCTGATTTCGGTCTTTTCGATAAGATAAGCAGATAATTCACAAAGCCAACTCGAAACTCAACTTTTTAAGTGTCAGAAAACTCTTTTCTATAAAGCTCATATTTTAAAAGATGCCCTTTCCTTCTTTAGGCCGGATTGTATTACTTTCAGGTGCTTGACTGGTACGCCACTCCCATCAGTGTCATCATAATTGCTGTGATGGAGATTGGGGGCCTGTCCTATGTCTATGGTAAGTTATTTACCTCAGAAATTTATGTCCTCGTTTATCTTAAGGGAATGTTTAAACCCTAGTGTTCATGTAATATGTGCTTCAAGCTGTAGAAACACATCCTTGATTATAACTCAGCGCGTCACTAAAGTACGGTCCATAAATTAATTACGATCACTCGTTTCTTGGTCTTTTTTGCGCACGGAATGTAACTTTTGCTGGGCCCTAAACAGATTTGCTGGGCCCTAGACAGACTGAATAGTTGTACAGGCCATTATTTGCGGTTTCAATCAAACTTCCCAGTTGTGTTACAAAGGTTTCCAGATGCCTTTGTGCCAAGGTCCACCATCTTTGGGTTTGCACATGCCAACTCCCTTATAGAGGTGTGATTCTCTTACCTAGTGAAATGATTGCATCAAAAGCAAATTAGCGCAATCCAAAGACTCAACTAATGGGATGCATGCAGAAACTTATTAGATTGTTTCGGTTAGAATAAGGCTCTAGAAGATAAATACAAGTTTACGCTCATAGTGCTACATGTTCCTCTATCGTAAACTTGTACATACAAGTCATGGTCCATCGCAGGTTTCGAGTAGCCCTCAACATAAGAACTAATTCCGAGCACACTATCGGCAAAGTAATTTAACGTCGAAGGCTAAACGCCACCGAAAAACCCGACATTTCGACCATCCTTAACGATGATGTCCCATAACATGGCAGGCGCAGGGACAGTGACTTGCGCGTGGATTAGTTTAAAGTTATAATAGATTTGCACTGCATTTACCGCACTCTCTCCTCCACCCACCACAGTCCAGTGTCAAGACATCCGGAGGGGGAATCGAACGCAGTGGTTGGCAAAGCTAAACAACTCATTTACGGGTGCCCAACAGATTCAGATTTTTACAGAAACAAGAAAGGGGTGGCTCGGATCCCAACTGGGTGGGAGTGCCACATAAAGAATGAGCCATTGCATTCAGACTCTCTGCATAGAAAGAACGGAGTTGTCCCATCAGTTATCAGCCTACCACACTGGGCTAAATTTGAGCATATTAGACTGGTTAAACTGAGGAAGCTGCACTGAGAGCCAACCCAACTCTCTCCTCGCTCTCCCAGGCATCAGCTCGCTATCTGAGACAGCCCTTCATCTAACGAGGCGATTGGGCACATTTAGATGATAGAGGTTACCCGCCCATCTACGCGTGCTACATTCACGACCTGGCCTCCGCATAACACATCAGACTTTCAGCGGATAAGAAGAAGAAGGTGTGATCACTGGATCAAGAAGCTTATTGGACTGACGTTTCGGATTCTCGTTCGAACTCATCATCAGAGACCGTGACAGACTTTCACATCAATGGGGCGGCCGGCTTGGACTCCAGTTGCGTAAAAGTGGCATTAAGGGCACGTTAAGATGGAGCCATTGAGCCTGACTCTTAGTCCACCAGTCAACCACTCCGCGCACGGACATACGCAGGTCTGACTACAAGGTCTGGGTAGCCGAAAAACCGACGAAATCATCCGCAAACTCTTATACGAAATGCCCAACCATTTTCACCAGTCTGATTGGAAAAAGCCTTTAACACAGCTTCAAAACAAAGCAAACATTTTTGCGAGAGTTTGGACCTGCTTTCTTAAATGCAGCAATACCTGTGCGACTGTAACAAGCTTTAACAGGGGCGTCAGGTAACTACAGGAAGAAAGGGTCACACGATACTCTTGCACTGGCATTTATGCGTCAAAAACCAAAAAAGTGCTTCTTGGCTAGTTTTATTGAGAAAGAGTTGGATCTCGAACCGCAGTAGGAATTGATGTTTATTCGGTTTTCCGAAATCCCTTAATTTGGCCAGGAACCAACACGTTTATTGGACTTAACTGGTATTGTCCCTCCAAGGGGCCACACGTGAGGTGCGCTGGACCAACACGAGGGTCAGATCAGGGCACAACAGGCATCACTGGAGGTACGCACCCATAAAAATGAGACACATTTGGGGGAGGACAGCCCACTGGGCCAGCCATCTGCGTCCAATCCCGACTCCGGTCGTCCTGACTATCTTGCCCTCGAACTCACGTGGGTGAGGGAGGAGAGTGTGGTACCTGCCGTCTACTATCACCACAAACTATTTCACGCGCAAGTCCCCGTCCCTGTGCCCACTCTGGTACAAGATAGATAGAAGAAGTCATCGGAAACGACGGTCGAACTGTCCTGATGTCGGTTTGCAAAAGGTTCGGTTTCTCTCTATCCGTGTAAGTTATGTATTCCGGCCTTTCACTTACTACTTTTCGAGACTGCTCAGGATGAGAACTAGGGAACACATGGCAGTTGGTGCAATGAATGAACCCTGAACACCACAATAATCAAAGTCCTTTTTAGAAGAAGAGCAAGGCATCGGTAGGAAGTGTATTTCTGTACTGAAACTCAATGGCTTTCAGAGCCCTCGACACTCAGCACCTGCGCGCGGGCAGTGAGTGCGTACGACTAAATGCATGTCGCACTTGAGAACCCCTCAGTGGGGGTCTGTGAACGCCTAAAGTTTGTGACCCTGGGAGCTGAGTGTGCGCATGCTCCATGCGCACACTCAGCCGTGAGCACGTGGCGCCTAGCATGTCGTATGTACCAGGACCGGAGAATATATGCGCGTTTGAGGTGCCGATTTAGATCATGGATTTTGGGTCACACTTTGGCGCCCGCGGAAACCGACGCATCTGGATGGCTGCTAGTTCGTTGGGTGGTAAAACTGTAGCCTGACCTCTTCCAAAACAAGGACTGCAGATCATAAACTGTCGTTGTTGTTCTGTAAGTGTGGTAGCCGCTTCACCCGGTGAATTTTTAACTGCCCATTTCAAGTTGACAGCCGGTGACCCCAAAGGGCACCTAGTTCTTCTTATCGTTGATAGATAAACCGGTTGAACATACCTTGGCGCCAGCAAGATGGTATCGCCAACGTGGTTGAGGTCAATCATTTGAATACGGGTGCAATTTCAACACCGGAAAACCCTGCGCTGCCCTTCCAAGAAATGAGTTGTCAGCATGGGTAAACAGAGCAGCGACTGAATGCAACCCTGTTTAACGCCAGACCGAATATCAAAAGGCTAAAAGGGATTGTTTCTAAACCGGAACTTGCGCGGTGTTTGGGCGGTGTTTGGGCTGCAGTAGATTTTGACTTAAGTTGCAATTTTTTGCCAACATGCTGCCTTACTCCATTTGTCACCGCAAAGCCACATGATAAGCGTATCTGAACGCTTCGGTGATGCTGGAAGCCCAGGTTGCTGATTACTGTCCGGTCGTTTTGACAAAGTTAAGCATTCTCTCATCACGCTCACATTCAGAACCAAGCTAACGCCGCCAACAAGCTGATGGTTAAAAGTGTCCCCTGATCTAGTTTAAAAATTCCGGGCCTCGGTAGTAATCAGTCGATTACGGTGAGGGCGTCTTTTAACTAGTTCTTACTGCTAGGAATAAAAATATTTCATTTGACCCACTTTTATAAAACGTGGTGGCCTCAGTGGGTTTCGAACCCATGCCAGCAAGGGGAAGGCTTTAGTACATCTAACGCTCTAGCCAAATGAGCTACGAGACCCCACCGGGAGCCGTGAGTTAAATCACACTTGGGTCAAGTTATAAATATTTCATCGTGCTAGTCGGCGGCTGACGTGGGCATCTAGACGAAGACGACATAAATGTTGCTAAAGTGCCCTTTTGGACGCACGCAAGTAAGCTGATCATTGACAGGTTTCCACGCATGCGGTCCATGGTAGGTCTTTTGTAAGCTAATGGTCTCCATACTGTCTACCAGAAGACTTGCGTGGGCTGCTGTGCTAGGGTGTACATTGCGTGTTGATGCTTGTGATCTTGATTGCACTGCAGTCTGGGTGGGGCTTCTGGAAAGGCAGCATTGTACTGATAAAAACTACACAATGTCAGATCTTGGGTATCCAAATTGAGTTAAATTCGCAAGTTTCAGCACATCATACTAAAAATTGCATCTTGATTGGGTATCCCAGAGATACCAGAGTTACAAAGTGCACCGGTTCCCCTGAACACCATATCATGAAAGGCAACACTCAAATCAGATATATTTTCCTGAGGTTACTTGAACCTTTGGAGTACAGGGGGACCATAACAACCGCTTGAAGTGCTTGTTGGGAATCGTTTCTTCTAGCGCTTTGGCTCAAAGCAACGTTGGTTAGCAAACTTATTTAATTGTGGTTCAGGATCTCCATATCCATAGGCGCTCACCGATCGGTTACGGGACTCACTCGTCGCACTTTGCTTTGGAGCTCACTGTTGAGCCCCGCTGCAGACACACCGCAGCTAGTAGTAGAGGCAGTAAAACATAACCGACAAATATCATGGAGACTGGAATGGCTATTTCTGGCTTATCATCAGCCCGTCCTACCGAACCCCAGGTGGTGCCCATCCGAACCCGCGCCCTCTTGGTTATAAGTCCAACGATTTAACCCACGGAGCCACGGACTCGTTGTCTTACCGGTCGCTGTTGCTCCGTGACTCTTTATTCATCAAACCAAATAGTGTGCGTATTTCAAAGCGAAGTTTCCTTGAAGGAAATTCCAACATTCAGAATCCGCAGACACGCTGGGTAGTCAATAAGCACGCCAACGTTTGAACGGACTTTCCCATTGCCAAGGTCAGTTGTCTCAGTGTACGCCAGATGGACCGTTACGGACGCCGACGTTCGCCGTGTGCTCTACGGAGTGCGCGCGGCATCGGCGATGTGAGCGTGAAGTAGATTATAGTTAGACAGACTTTTGCAGCAGCCACCGCACTTGTATATCCCCATCACTTAGACCACTACGGTATGAATGTCAAGAGGATCGGAGAAAAAGGAAAAGAATCTATCGCTGGAACAAGCAGTTTCTTGGCCAAACTTTTCGAATTGTCACATGGAGTTTTCACCAGGGCAGTCGAAAATAAGGATGATGGAGGCACAAGGTGTGCAATGTATAAAGGGCCCAGTTTCCATGACCTCACAGTTCAAATATCATTAACAGCACTCCCATCCATAGCTGGGGGGTTGTAAGTGATGTGATTATTGTTTGTTAGCCATCACCTGAGTCGTTAATGGTCGTTATTTTTTCACCGTTGTTGATCGTGGTGTGATAATGATTCTGATATTTGGCTAACTGTTACTGGAATTGTTGGTTGTTCGCGCTCTTTTCGCGTAGCTTATTGTTTTCCAGGCAGTCTCAGTGCACAATATACAGACCAGCTATCATTGCGCTTATTAATTGAATGCGGGCCAGGAAAGCATAACTCAAATAGCTCGCGATGCATGTGATTGTCATTTCATGCAAACATTTCTGTCTCGGCAACCTTGAAGGTGTGGCCTGGTCATGTCGAATGAACTCCGATCTTGGAGCAACCTTCATTCCTCCTGACTACTGCTGCACAGTCAGTCATTCACGTCCGAAGTAACCTTTCAGTTTTTCCGAGATAGGTGCTTTATCCTTAACTGCAACAGATCAGGTAAACGACTCTAGACGTTTGAAGTCGTGGCGGTGGGTCTTTTAACCTCATCACCTGGCATCTGATAGTTGCCTCCGGTTTGTGTGCAACTCCAATTCCAAGGGGGCTAACTGCTTTCGAGACATTTTTCAGCTGCGACAACGCCAGTCAAAATTTGGGCTTCCTTAAATTTCGTCTCGCTTCGGGTTTACGCGAGCGCCGTCTAAAAAGGTTGCACGGGTAACAAATTGCTCTAGGCACCCGTCGAAAATATTTTTATTCAGCAATATTCTTTTCCGGTATATTGCTGTTCGTCTGAATATGCCGATATAACACCCAAATGCAACTGTATTTGGGCTGATTGGGTAATTTCTGGTGAAGCCCATTACTTGCGTCTTGTTATTCGCTTTCCGGAATACTTTGGTTTTTAAGACACCCACTCTTTGCGGCAGACAAGGGCGTTAATAATTCCTAACTTGTTGTTTTTGTAAAGCCACCATCGTGAATTGTATGTCCGGGAAGATTTCGGTCAGAAGCGCTCCGAATGTCGAGGACGATGAAAGATATTACCCACATTCTCATCCCAGAATTTAAAGGAGGCTTGTGAATTCAACCGATGCTTGACCGCCTCAACGACCGTGTCATCTTTTTGATTACTCCTTGCTGTTCGCCTCTTTGTTTCTACTAGTTAAACAACCATCTGCCCGTCTACGGGGCGTTCATGACGGCAGTTTGGATCTCACATGCGAGGGAGTGACATAAAAGCCATAATAAGAAGGAGTCACTAAACCTGACTGTTTGGGCTCCGGTCCATCAACCATCCACTTGCAAGTTACGTCAGTTCGACTGTTGTGCAGGACGATGTCCACCATAGTCCCAAAGAAATGTCAGGCACAGGACGGTGAATTGCTTCGGTCTCACTTCCTCTACTTTCGCTCATACACCATTCAAATGCTCGAGCCTGTCAACTAGCTGATGTTTGAATTGGGCTCCGTAGCGTGGCGTGAGGCTCAACCCTTTGCGTAACAGCATACTTCCCGTGTGCGACAGTAGCTGTAGGTTGCGCTAGGGTGTAGGGGTACTAGTTAGGGGTAGCACCACACAGATAGCATTTGGTCGCTCCATTTGCCTCGTACAGGTTGTGAATGCTCCTGTGGCCGCCTCTAACTGGTACCCAACTCTCATCTGTGGCTCTTCGAAGTTGTGTTCTTCCCAACGGCCACACCCCGGGCAACCGTCACAACCGGCGGGCTAAACCAGGTGAAGGTCTCAGGTGCTGTGTGTGCCTCTACATCCGGTATGTCTGACTCCCGAACTGCCCATCTCCCCCCTCTCAATATGTCCTACGCTGGGGGTGTCCGAAAACCCGTAGGCGGCCCAGGCTAACTCGGGTCGCTCTCCCACAATAACAAAACCGTGACCCATAGTGAAATTCGGCAGCCGTCTAAGATGTCCGAACAGCCCTATTTAGGGAGAGCACTGCTTGCCTCCTCGCGGAGGAAGGGGCTAGAAAAGGTGCCCTAAACAAATGCTGGTTATCACGTCTTCTGCAGCCGGCAGCGGCTCGCAGATCGCAAAATATGCGGTCGTAAAACTCAAACAAACCACAATACCCCCGTCCCCATCACCCTCGCCATACCCTCCTGGCTGCTCGGGTGAGTCCACTCACACTAGCAGCCTTGAATGTTCGTTCCCTTTTAGACAATCCTAGGAGCAACTGACTGGAACGGATGACGGCGCTAGTCGCTCGGGAACTGGCGCGCTACAAGGTGGACATTGCTGCTCTCAGCGAAACGCGATTCTCTTAACAGGGTCAGCTGGAGGAGGTGGGTACCGGCTACACGCTCTTCTGGAGCGGCTGGCCAAAGGCAGAGTGACGCGACGCTGGTGTTGCCTTTGCCAACCGTAACGACATCGTGGGACGTCTGCCCTGTCTGCCGCAGGTTAGCAATGATCGCCTGATGAGCCTCCGCCTGCCTCTTCGGGAGACAAGTTCACCATCATCATCAGCGCCTACGCTCCCCCAATGACGAGCTGTGATGCGGTGAAGGACAAATTCTACGAGGACCTGCACGCCTTGCTGGCGACTGTGCCGAAAGAGGACAAGTTAATTGTCCTTGGTGACTTTAACCCCCGCGTAGGGTGGGACCATGCTGCCTGGCAGGGAGTGCTGGGTCCCCATGGCCACGGTAGCTGTAACGATAACGGCCTCCTTCTTCTGCGCACGTGTGCGGAACACCGTCTCCTGCTGACCAACACCTTCTTCCGCCTTCCTACGTGGGAGAAGGCCACGTGGATGCACCCTCGGTCGCGGCGCTGGGATCTGCTGGACTATGTTCTCGTCCGGAGGCGAGATAAGCAGGAAGTGCTGGTAACCAAGGCGATCCACGATGCCGATGGTTGGACAGATCACCACCTCGTCATCTCCCAAATGAGGCTCCGACTGCAAACCGATGAAGGCCCCAAAGTAAGAGGCCGCCAGGTAAGTTAAATACTCTTTTTTTAAATCTGCCTGTTCACTGTTTTTAGTTCAGCAACCAAATAACCGAGAAACTGGAGGACCTGCATGCTCCAGATGATAACGCTACCGTGGAGACACGATGGTGTCAACTGCGAAATTTCATCCAGTCCACCGCCCTCGAAGTCCTCGGTTGCGCACGCCGTCAACACCAGGACTGGTTTGACGACAATAACGCCGACATCAGCAACTTACTCGTGGAGAAGAATGGACTACACAAAGCCTACATGGACCTTTGGACTGACGCCACCAAAGCAGCCTTTTTCAGATGCCGGCGCCTTGTACAACAACGGCTGCGGGTGATGCAGGATGCCTGGATGGTCCGAAAGACTGAGGAAATCCAGGGGTATGCGGACCGCAATGAAATGAAAAACTTCTTCAAAGCCATCAAGGCCATCTACGGCCCGTGTATCAAGGGGACCGCACTGCTGCTCAGCTCTGACGGCACAACACTGCTGACAGAGAAATCGCAAATTCTGAAGCACTGGGCCGAGCACTTCAGAAGTGTCCTTAATTGCTCATCAGCCATCTCCGATGCTGCCATTGACCGGCTCCCTCAAGTGAAGATGAACAATGACCTGGATCTGCCGCCTTCTCTACAAGAAACCATCCGGGCCGTGCAGCAAATTTCCAGCGGTAAAGCTCCGGGATCCGACGCAATCCCTTCGGAAGTCTACAAGCACGGTGAGCCCCGGCTGATGGCAGAACTCACAACACTTACAGGAGATGTTGCGCCAAGGACAAGTTCCTCAGGATTTCAAAGACATGACAATCGTCCATCTCTAGAAACGGAAGGGGAACAGAAATCCGTGATAATCACAGAGGCATCTCGTTGCTCAACATTGCCGGGAAGGTCTTCGCCCGTATCCTTCTCAATCGTCTGAGCGGTTACCTACAGCAGGTCCTGCTCCCGGAAAGCCAATGTGGCTTCCACCGAAATTGCGGGACCACCGATATGATCTTTGCCGCCCGCCAGCTACAAGAGAACTGTCAGAAGATGCGAACTCACATGTACACTACCTTCGTAGATCTAACGAAAGCCTTTGACACGGTGAATCGCGACGGACTGTGGAAAGTCATGCAGGAATTCGGCTGTCCTGAGCGGTTCACGCACATGGTGCGTCAGCTTCATGACGGGATGACAGCGCGCATCACTGACAACGGGACGGTATCCGACGCATTCGTAGTGACAAACGGAGTGAAGCAGGACTGCATATTGGCCCCCACCCTGTTAAGTCTCATGTTATCGGGTATTCTGATGAACGCCCTCAATGATGAGCAGCCTTGGATCCGTATCGCCTTATCAACAGTCGGCGTTCGCAGGCTTCAACGCGTGTGTCTACTGGTACAGTCCATGACTCGCTCTTCGCGGACGACTGCACCCTTAACACCGTGATTGAGGAGGACATGCAAAGGAGTATGGACCTCTTCGCCGTAGGCTGCGCCGATGTTGGATTAACAATCAGTACAACCAAAACGGTTGTCATGCACCAGCCGCCACCCAGCGCGGAATACAATGCTCCCCGAATCAATGTCAATGGTGCTCAACTCAAAAACGTGGAAACATTCGCTTATCTAGGAAGCACGATGTCGCGCAACACGAGAATCGATGACAAGGTTGCCCAACGGATCTCCAAAGCTAGTCAGGCCTTCGGCCGGCTGCAGGCCTCTGTGTGGAATCGCCACGGTATTCACCTGAACACCAAACTGAAGATGTACAAGGCCGTCGACTTTACGACACTCCTTTACGGAGTGGAGATTTGGACCGTCTACTCGAACCAAGCCAGGAAGCTGAATCACTTTCATCTCAGCTGCCTCCGCGGAATACTGAAGCTGAGATGGCAAGACAGGATCCCGGACACGGAAGTCCTGTAGCGGACCGACATCCTCAGCATCCACGCCATGCTGAGGCAAGTGCGACTGCGATGGAGCGGCCACCTGGTAAGAATGGATGACGAGCGACTTCCCAAGCGACTTTTCTACGGAGATGTCGCTACGGGTTTTCGCCGGCAGGGAGGTCAAAAACGACGCTACAAGGACACTTTGAAGAAATCGCTGAAGCAACTGCAAATCAACTCGGCGACCTGGGAGGACCTCGCCCAGGATAGACCGGCATGTAGAAGATCAGTGAAGACTGGTTCAGCAATCTATGAGGCCAACCAGATCGCCGCCGCCAAGGCCAACAGAATGGCACGAAAGTCACCAGCGCCCCGGACCAACACCGCCAATGGCCAGGCTCTGCCAACATGCCGGCGCTGTCAATGCATCTTCCGAGCGCGAATTGGCCTGGTTGGACATCTTCGGATGCAATGCACCAACAATCCGACAATTCCAATTTCTACATCAAATTCTGCCAACTCTCCTTCTGACTCCCCCACCCTCACTCCTGGCATCAATTCCATTACTCCCACCATCATAGAGACCACATCCATCTACTCATCGCCTGTTAACCCCACCACTGCAACCACCACAGCCTTTACTACCACCACCACCACCATCAGCGATGGGGAATCTCTCCTAAGCTGTACTCAATGCGACCGCACTTTCACCTCACGCATCGGCCTGGTCGGTCACTTGCTAATACATCGTACAGAGACCGGTGAGCCAGTGCCTGGAGCACCATCACGCAGCAGAGATCGTCGCCTCCACTGCCCTCACTGTCCTCGCGCATTCACTCATCGCATGGGCCCATTCGGTAACATGCGCATCCATGACAGTGGAATTCACCACAATGCTGACAACACTGATACACCATGCACACCCTCCGCTGCTGCCATTCTTAGCGCCCCTGCCACCCCCACTACCATGAATGATATTCCCCAGCCTCTACCGATTTCTCCTGCCTACACTGCGCCCGCAACTTCAACTCACGCATCGGCCTGGTCGGTCACCTGCGAATCCATCACACGGAGGCTGGTGAACCAGTGCCTGGGGCTCCAACATACACTCGACGCGCTAGCCTTCCCTGCCCTCACTGCTCTTGCACATTTACACACCGCTTGGGCCTCTTAGGACACATGCACCTCCACGACATCCTCCGGTAAACCACCGGAGGCTAAGCTACATCAGCGCACACTACCTACACCAATACATCGACTACACCCTCACAATCACTATTTACCAGAGTATATCACGGTTTCCTAGAAACCGTGGCTGGGAAGTCTGCCAATCTGACGCTTCCACCAGACCACGCCGTCGGCTCAGTGTATGTGCTGTGTGTGTCGAGTGGCTGACCAGTGGAGTGGGAGTCAGACGGCGATGGCTGCTCCATATCCCCTGAGTTTGTGAATCCTGGTGTGTGCGTTATGGGGACCAGGTCGTGCTGTGGCGCGCGAAGACGGGTACGCCGATCCGTCAGCCAATGCGCCCACTCCCACATCAGGCAACTGACCGGCTCGGATAGTGTCTGATGGTGGGGGTTGGGGAGAGAGTGAGGTCGACAGCTCAGCGCATGTTCCTCACTATAAACAATCTGACGCGCTTGAAACTATCACGGTGCGCTAAAATCCGTGGCTTGGAAGGTTGCCAACTGACGGGATAACTCGGACCGCGTGGTCAGCCCAATGTGTGTTTTGTGTGGAGTGGCTGACTGGCGGACTGAGAGTCAGGCTGCAATGGCTCCTTCTAAATGTGGTCTTTATGGCACTCCCACTCTGTGGGATCCGAGCCAGGTGTGGTGGTACACGCAGGGGCGGCTCCGGTCGCGCCAGCCACCTGTGCCCTCTCCAATCTCCGGTCTTCTTGCCTGTGTCGTGAGACCGGGTTCAGGTGGGGGAGGAGAAGAGTATGCGGTAACGTTAACCGCCACGGTTGGAAGGTTGCCAAATGACAATTACATTCAGACCTCGCAGTTAATCCAATGTGTGTTGTTTGGAGTGGCTGACTGGTAGTCTGAGAGTTAGGCTGCGATGGCTCCTTCTTAATGTGACCTCTGGCTATCTCACATATGTGAGATGTCAGTCGTTCAACCCCCTGTTGTGTGAAATCCTGGTGCTTGTTTTTGGAGGGCCAGGTCGTGTATGTAGTACATGTAGACGAGGTCACCAGTAGCTGCGCCCACTTCCGCATCAGACAACTGACCGGCTCGGACAGCGGTTTGACTGTGGGGGTGGGGGAGAGATTGAAGTCGACAGCTCAGCGGATGTTCCTCACTACAAACAATCTGACGCGCTTGAAACTATCACGGTGCGCTAAAAGCCGTGGCTTGGAAGGTTGCCAACTGACGGGATAACTCGGACCGCGTGGTCAGTCCAATGTGTGTTTTGTGTGGAGTGGCTGACTGGCGGACTGAGAGTCAAGCTGCAATGGCTCCTTCTTAATGTGGCCTTTATGGCACTCCCACTCCGTGGGTTACGAGCCGGTGTGGTGCTACTGCCAGGGGCGGCTCTGGACGTGCCAGCCACCTGCGCCCTCTCCCATCTCCGGTCTTCTTGACTCTGTCTTGACACCGGGCTCAGGTTGGGGAGGTGAGTGCGGTAGTTGCAGCGTAAGGCTACTATCACTTAAAACTAATTCACGCGCATGTCACCGTCCCTGCACCACCTGGTGTAGAGCATACGATGGACATCGTCGAAATCGACGGTCGAACTGTCAGGTTGTGGTTTTGGTCTCCTCTTCTACAGATTGCCCTTCTTTCATCCGATTCTTTGGATCCAGTTCACAGTTTAGGTGGGTAAACTACAAGTATGTGACCGTCCGCCTCACTAAACCTTAAGCTCTCCTTCATTTCAATGCGCTGTTTGTACAAACGACTGATGGTTGTTTTGCAGGGCACTTGAAATTCGGAAAGTATTGAACCCCGACTGGTTGGGGCCCCCATCCTTCTGTAACCCAGGTGGAGACTAAGAGACGACCCTCGACCTCATGACCACGAGGCATTAGTGACGAACTTCTTTTCTCGACGGTTTTCTTCTACGACTCGAAGTATAAGGGTGCCCATGAAGAGGCTGGAACTGTCGGTCTCCGCATTATAAGTATGGCGCTCGGTCGGTCTAAGATACCAGCCGTATTGTAGGGCGTACTGTCACGGTGATTACAGATCCTAGTTTTCGCAGGTCGTCAACGTAGTTCTACAGTGTTTTTATTCCTGATATTTTTAAAGACGGTTAAATGTGTTTTTCGTCAGTATTTTACCTGCCCGTTGATTCATAATCCGGTAGGAATGCCTTGTATGGCCGCCTAAACAAGACACAGGAAAAGGAACTGCCCACAATACATGCGGCTTCCCGATAAATTCCATGGAAATTATGCTTAGAATTAAGGTGCGGTTTTGGGTTATGTCTAGGGTTAGATTTGAGTTTGAAGTTAAAGGTCAGAGTTGGGGTTAGGGTGATGATTAGGTTAATGGTTAGGGTTATTGTCGTGTTGCCTGTAGGGCTTAGATGCAGCGTAAAGTCAGGGTTAAGATTAAGGTGAACGTTTAGTTTTATGTTAGGCTTAGTGTTAACGTTAAGACACGGAAATATTTTCCCTCCTTGAAACTCACAGTAAGGCTACCTACACCTCATAAAATGTCAACTTAAATTCTGAAATGTATTTTTGATACGAATAAATTAATAACGTGAGGTTTTCATGCTGAGCATTATGCAGCAGAATCCCATGGTACTTCGGCCACGGCAGGATGCCAGCTTTCGAAAAAGTTTCTTTTTTCGCCTGCTGAAAGCGTAATCTGTAAAAATAGCTACTTAATAAGTATGACTTTTTTCATGGATTTGTGATGCCCTTATCCATGCAAATATTATATATAGTGAAGATGTACAAAATACTCTTTCCAATTACATCTTCGAATTGTATGTTTTAAGAAAGGGTATCTTTCGGTTTCGAAAAGTTTCGAAGTACGAGAATTTTTAAGACCGCAAAACGTTTATTCTTAATAAATCGTATCCGTCAGTCTATTAATGTTGTCTCTAAAGTGTACAACATGATCTAAATCCATTGCAAAATTTTATAATAACTAGGTAACTTCTTCCGCATAGCGTAGAGAAATGAGTGGTTTTTCTTTAACATTATGTAGGTTGGAAACCTTGAATTACTTTCCAACGGCTGGTAGAGTACAACGATATTCGGCAATTTAACGTTTTTTAAAACAGAAATATGCCCTTTCTTCAAGCACAACAGTGAAAGGTGTAATTGGCTACAAAAATGATTGAGAAAAAATATTTTTTGTGTATTCTTTCTACATAATATATTTGAATAAGTGTATCGAAAATCCATTTAAAAAATGCATACTACTTAAGTAGCCATTTTTACAGACCATGCTTTTATCCGGTGGCCAGAAAGAGACTTTCGAGAGCTGGTATCCTGACTTGGCCGTAATATCTTTGGATAGGGCGGCACGATAATAAATCTGAAAACCGCAAGTTATTAATTTTCTTTTTGAATTGAAAACACATTTCAGCTTTTCGGTTGACATTTCATGAGATGAGGAATCTATTGCATTTGAAGCTGGTGGGGTGGTTGCTATTCCCGTGTTCTGTCTAGGTGGCCATGCTAGGCATCCCTACCCATAATCTGTTTGAGTACACAAAGTGGTACACATCCATTTTGCAATGCACCTTCTACGTGACATGAAAGAATATATAATTCATCTTAAATATAATGTCTACAGCCTGTAGTTTTGAAAGCCTAAACAACATGTTTGATTCAACTTTATTCATAAAATGAAAATCGTTTTAAAACTGAAAAACATCCTTTATCCCACAAACTGAATGTAAAAAAGGATTCTTTGTGCATGCTTTCTATAAAACAATGCGTGGACTTATAAACGCATCAAAGATCAATTGCAACAATTAATACTACTTAAGTGGTTACTTTACTGGATGCGATTTTTGCCGGTGACCGTAAAAGGCCACATTAAATAACCGGAATCCTTGCGTGACAGAAATGGCTGATAATTATGAGGCATGAAACTCAATACTGCAAGTCCGCCAAAGCATTCAGTTCTAACCTGAAACACCTTTCAGGATTTTGGTCAATGCTTCATGCGACACGCCACTTACTGTATAATGCTCATCGGCATTAGGATAATTTAGACTCTGGATGCCCATTGTGTGAAGGATTGTCCCCCTCTCGAATTCCATGGCCAGCAATTTGTCCGTGGCATAGCTGCGCTCTTTTCTTCCAGCCTACCCGTTCGCATTAATTCCTTCCATGTCTCTTCCTTGCCATCCTTCTCACTTTGCAACTGCCACGTCCGTGTGACTGGTGGCAACCATACAATATAGTGATGGTCTTCTGCCTGATGGAGATCATTTATTCGACTAGCATTTTTTAACTCGGTGGAATAAACGCAGGCAAATACTGTGCTGAATGCGTGAAGATGGTCAATAACTTCTTTTATGCAACTATTAGCATCTTTGCATGACGCATGTTAGGCACAGGTTTCACGCCACGCGATTGTGACCATTCTTGTTTGCACCCGTTGTTCAGGTTGCTGTGTGTATGCTCAACCAGGTGCACTTTTAAACTATCATGGCTTTGAAGGCTTCTGTCTGATGGTATACTTGATCCCACTTAGGACTTCTTAGTAAAGTGAATTTTGTGGAGCCTCACTTACATATGTGCGATTTGAGGCTTGTCCTTGGAGTTAGGAACCAGAAATGTTGGCCTCGTCAGTCTGCACGTCCGTACCTATCTGCATTCGTCCTGAATCTGTCTTATGACTGAAACATGGTGGGTATGCGGGGAGTTTATGAGATAAGCCCTACGAACAGATTGATGCTAAAGTCACGATTGTGACAGTGCTGACCCACCTAGCTTGTGATTGGATTGTCGTCTGCATTGCGGCTGATGTCACCTCCAGCAAGTGCTATAAGGTTTCAAAGGCGTTGACGTGTTTCCGGTGTTCAATCAGTCCCCTTCTCACATCATCACTGCATTCCTTTTGAATTCAAACAGTTACGTTCCTCCTCCTCCTCTTATTCTTCTTCCTCTTCTTCTTCCACTAGAGAAACTATTATCGTTCTTTTCTAGTGCCTCGTGAGAAAGTCCTTAGAACTCGAAAAAACACTTAATCAACCTGCATTTTCACCGCTCCAAAGCTGTTCGCAAACAGTAGACAGAACTCTTGGTCAGTGGTACAAGCCGCCAAGCCTCGGTATTTACAGACACCTATGATGGGCAGGTTTCCTGTTCTGTTCTACTAATAAGAATGCGTGAATGATTTTTGCCAGTATTTAAAAAAAGGTTTTTTGAGGATTCGCTTCGAAGTACAAAAAGACAACCTCTGTTCCTGATGGCCACCCCTCCCCCCATTTTAATTGTTTTTGATGCTTCTTTAATCAGTTGGGCACAGTCTTGTTGACCTGCCTCCCATATTACCTGTAACCTTGCCTTAAATTCCAGGGATTTGAGTTAGTAATAAAGATACTGTTATGAGAGTGAGGATCTGGAGAAGAGTTAGGAAGGTTAGTGGCAGGGTTAAGGTTGGGTTTAGGGCTGGAAAATTAGAAAGGTTATCTCCCTGAAGTTAGTTCGAGGCCATCTGTAGTACACAGAAGTATCCCTGTCCTCCTATTGACTCTTAGCTATTGCGACCCATAAAAGCCGAGGCATTATTAAAATCGTCAACTGGCAGGGAATTAATTCAGCCCCTTTCAGTTCCTTGCTTACGCAGTATACATGCATGGAGAGTCAAATGAACGTGGCTCAGGCGAGGTCCATAGGCTCGCTTGACTAATGTGGGGGATGTTAAACCGTAAGTCGTCAGCTTTGGGTGAAGCCTTATTGGATGTCTGGCAGCATTCTACACATTGCAATATTCCAACGCCTTATGGTCCCTTTATGGGCAACCGATTTGCCCGCTAAGTGTCTGACCATGTCTGAAGATATTACTACTGCATAGTCAGCCACTGGCTATTCGTCCTATCAGAGAGCCCACTGGTTTTGCGACATCTATCCACCACCCCGAACGCTCCGAGTAGCAGGCTACGGGGCCTAACAAACAGGCACCAGTCTTCCCGTCGTCTCTTTACTCCCCCTGGACTGTGGTCTGTGCCTTCTTGGGTAGTTTCAGCTGCGGAAGCCGTGCATCCATTTGAGCTTCTTGGTGGTATCACTTGACATCTTTAGCACCCACTGAAGGTTGGAAAAATGATTCCTATTTTACCAGCAGTACTATTCGACGCTC
Source organism: Schistocephalus solidus (assembly GCA_017591395.1). NCBI lineage: Eukaryota > Metazoa > Platyhelminthes > Cestoda > Diphyllobothriidea > Diphyllobothriidae > Schistocephalus > Schistocephalus solidus. The sequence goes on along the minus strand of WEDG01001931.1, from coordinate 43,148 downwards.
ATGCATGATGATAAAGCATCGTCAAAACGTTTAAAACCTCCTTTTGCCACCTTGATTGTAATAGTACGGTTTTTAAAACAGTAAAACGAAATGGTTTTGGTAACGTGACAAGCCGAAAATTCCCAAGTGTTTCTGCGTTTTTACGAGTAGCATAATGCCTGTGAGGCCAAAGACTGCAGATGGATTATAGCAGTTCACCCGGGATATCTAAACATCAGCAATGTGCTGAGAATGACACACCTAAAATATGCCAGTGGTTGCCTAGGGTATATACGTGTTTATTTAGGAATCACGACGTCTTTCTATACAACACACAATGAAGACAGATTCCTATATAGGAAATAGATGTCCACACTCAGTTTGTTCATAATGCAATTATAAGGAGCCCACTTCAAGGCACTCGGCGTAGTTTTCTCCAAAAAATTGTCTAGTATGCTTTATTGCATGAATGTATGAACGGTGATGTAACTCATAAAACGGTAACTTTAATTTTAAAATATAACTTCAGGAAGAAATAACTGCTAAGTTGGGGTTATAATATTAATAAGTATGCAGCATAATAACAAGATAGTTCATTCGCGGTAAAATGTCCGTTTTCAATCCACGTCCTACCGCCTGCCTGAAAACCTAATTCTCGTTAAAACTGTACCTAATTAGCTTATTTTTACTCCTGGTTTTCGAAAGCAGGCACAAAAATAACGTTCGTTATAGTCATTTTTGAATTAAGCCACATTTTCTACAAATATTCTACATGAAACCTGGGCAATGTCTCGTTTCTAAAATGGTTTTCCGTTCCCAAAGGTTGTTGAATCTGACATGCCGTTATACTTCCTTTTAATGATTACAATGTGCAAGCTGTAAAGGAAGATAATACGTTCTACTAGGCTATAAAGGAATTTTCCATTTAGGGTTGAGGATGTTTTGAAATGCATAAATACCGAGTTGTATAAATCCCAAGGATTAGTAATAAGCGAACAGATTCGGAGTTATTTGCTCAAAATTTCAGGGGCCAAACAATTCCTAATCCAAAAGCTTTTTAAAACTGGACGTTGCTATTTCTTCAGGTATAACATTTGAAGAGAATCTAATTTACTGAAAAATGATTTTGACGATATTTACCTGCATGTTTTATATAGAAGTATCTAGATTTAGAAATGCATCGATGGTCGATGAAAAATGTGTACTACTCAGGTAATCGTTCTTCGGCCTGCATGTTTTTGGCAGTTGGTCAAAAAGACGCACATTCGAAATGCTGCCTCCTGGCGCGAATGAAATATCTTTTGATTATGGTGCATACAAATTCATATTACAACCTCATGTAATCGCTCTCTTCTATTCGAGCTCTTGCATCAGAATCGCGGTTAATTTTCCATAAATCAAGTCACTGACTGCACATGCACGCCGCGTATGATCTTTTAGCGAACATAACTATACATTAAAAGTTCACCCCAAAATTTATTGAAATGCAAATGGTTCTTCACTGTTGTGTTATACGAATAGCTAATGTATGTGTTTTATGACCCGTCCTGGTACTTAGATATCGCACGAAGCGTATGCTTGATCTACGGTTGTCCCAACCCCACCGCGGTGTAGCAAGAGAACACGATCAGCTAAGCGGAAAGTGTGTTCAACAAAACTGACATGAAAAGTTGCGTGTCTGTTTAGTGTCCCGTTTATATTGGTCATATTCCGTCCTATCCACTTTAATACGAAGATGGAGAAAAGCCGATCAGATAAGGTCTGCGGCTACAGCCAGCACGGGACGCTGTCAGGCATGCAGCGCGTTCATGGCACGTTCAGCGCACGTTCATGGCATGCAGCGCGGGAGACGCGTGCACGTGCTTTTTCGTGCGGCTGACTCAGCGTGGGAATGTAGGCATTCTCAACAATGTGTTAGGTTGTCCAAGTTACTATTATAATTGTTGTGCTTATTTACTCCCGTTAACCAATGGAATCCCCATTAACTGGAATCCAAGGCACTTAACAAAATTAGACTTTTATTTTATAAAAGCAGCCTTTTCCACTGTATACCTCTTTATGTGGTCTAAAAAGTGATCTCTCACTTTGTATGGGAAAGGCTTCATGAGCTCACAGCAACAGCTAACATCTAGTACCATTGACACTATTATTTCTGTGCCAATGGGCAACGATGCTCAGGGCTGTCGACTGCCCTCTTCAACCTGGTCTACGTCTGCCCCATATTCCTATTTCCTTCCCCATATTACACAGTTTTTATGGAAGCGAGACATTAGGCAGTCTCTGTGATTATGGTACTAACGTCTTCTTTCGTTCCAGCCCCCTTGTTTTAGATCGTGAGGTAAGATTTGGGAGGTTGGCGGGAAATCGGCGTGCCAATTGATTGATTCTACGATCCCGAGTTAGGATATCATTGTCGACGAAGACAAGGGAGACTGGAATGGCCACCTGCAACCACAGGTGTTGCGACCCCCGAGACTAGAACCTGCTACCTATTAGTTAGACCTCCAACGTCCTAACCACTCAGTTATGGGCTAATTGTCCTGTCTGTTGCAATCGGGTATATTAGCAGTGGCAGAGAGGCGCCCTGTGACCGCGTTACGGGACACACGTCCCTTTGTACCTTGTGACTCAGTCACGAGCCCCACCACCAGTCTTCCAGTGTAAAGTAGTATGCAGAATGACGAAGATATACCTCAGTCCTTGGGAATAGTCATTCCCTTTATCTAATATCCCTATCTCGGTTTTTTGCACCGTCCAAGTCGAAGGTATGCACCTGCCCCTCAATTTCCTCGCAACGTTGATGTCTGGACTATTATGCGTTGGCATTCGTGCAGTCGAGCTCGCATGCGATGTTGCAGTACCCACGCCTGTATTCGTTCCTGTAGATCATGACATGCGTAACCTTATAAGCCAAAGATTTCTTTATTTGCATCAAAATTTGGTGGAATGCCGCTTCCGTTGTTTAGGAAATGCCTAGCCTTAGAGATCGAATCCACCGACAGTCTGCCTAGGTGAGTCAGTTCACTGACTTTCTCGATCTTCAATTGCACTTAATTAACTTCTGGGAACTGTTTTGCATGCATACTTTGTTCGAAGACATAGCTGCAATGTTCGTCCTTGGGTGAGATCATACATTTATGGTTTCCCAGTTTACTTCTCTGTTGCAGGTTATATCGCTGCACAAAACTCTCGCAGCCATACATGCATATGAATAAGGATCGATTTAAACTTTTTTTTCTAGGTAACTACCCATGTAGACGTTTTTGGGAATGTTAGATGGAATGGATGGAGCAATGGGAACTACAAATTTCTTTGGACTATAAGATTTTACTTGACTGTCTACAGGTTAGGACACTAAAGGCTTAGTTTTCCACAGCCTGTGCCTAATGGTCTACTTGCATGCACATCTTCGACAGCTGAATTCACCGCAATGTCAACAAGACAGACGTAACCTATATACCAATAAACTCTAAAGTAACCAACTTTACAAAATTCACCACAAGCTCAGGTACTTAAACCCCATACTGACCTTACTGCAAGAGCACATCTGCAACACGCACCACCCTGGTTGGTCACCCGGGAATCTATCGTACTAGGGCCACTGTAGCAGTGCCATAAATTCCAACATTCACTTGTCACATCAACTTTACCTGATCACACAGTCCAAAGCCATTTGGTCATCAGAGGGGCCTATTCAGCCTTCGTTACAACCACACTTCAGATGTCATCATTACACTTGCCCTATCCACACGCTAGTTCAACCGTCGTGTTCAACGATGTCCACCGTATGCTGTGCGGGGACGGTGACTCGGGCTGGATTACAGTGAGATAAGACTTTCACTGCATCTACCTCACTCTCTGTTCCACTCCCCAACCTGTACCCGGTGTCAAGACAGAGACTAGAAGACCAGAGATGGGAGAGGGCGCAGACCCACGCGCTGTTGTCCTACCCCAAACAAGAATATAACAACAGAAGAGAGGGGCAGCTCGGATCCCAACTGAGTGAGTGTGCCATAAAGGCCACATCAGAAGGAGCCATTGCAGCCTGACTCTCAGTCCGCCAGTCATCCACTCCACACAAAACACACACTGGGCTGACCTCGCGGTCCAAGTTATTCCGTCAGTTGGCAACCTTCCAAGCCACGGCTTTTAGCACACTGTGCGAGTTTCAAACGCGTCAGATTGTTTTTAGTGAGTAAATGCGCTGAGCTGTCGACCTCACTCTCTCCCTTACCCCTACAAGCAGCCCACCGTCCAAGCCAGTCAGTTGTCTTATGTGGGAGTAGGTGCATTGGCTGATGGGTTGGCGTCCCCGTCTTCGCGTCCCACAGCACGACCTGACCCCCATAACACACACAGAAGGATTCACTAAATCATGTAATATGGTGGAATCATCGCCGTCTGAGTATTAGGATGTGGTCTTTATGATGGTTGGAGCAGTGGAATTGGTGCCAGGAGTGAGGGTGGGCGGGGGTTCGAAGGAGGATTGGCAGAATTGGATGAAGTTGTAATTGTCGGATTGTTGTTGCATTGCGTCCGAGGATATCTGACCAGGCCGATTCGCGCACGGAAGGTGCGTTGACAGCGTGGACATGTTGGAAGGGCTTGGGCATTGGTGGTTTTGGTCCGGAGCGCTGGTGACTTTTGTGCCACTCTTTTGGCCTTGGTGGTGGCAATCCAGTTGGCTTCGTAAATTGCTCCCCCTGTCTTCACTGTCTTCTCCCAGGCCGGTCGGTTCAGGGCGTGGTCCTCCCAGTTTGCCGGGTTGATCTGCAGTTGCTTCAGCGATTTCTTCAAAGTGTCCTTTTAGCGTCGTTTTCGACCTCCATGTCGACGAGAACCCGTGGTGACATCTCCATAGAAGAGTCGTTTGGGTAGTCGTTCATCATCCATACTCACAAGGTGGCCGCTCCAGCGCAGGTGCAGTTGTTTCAGCTGAGCGTAGATGCTGAGAAGGCCTGTTCGTTCCAACACTTCCGTGTCCGGGATCCTGTTTTGCCAGCTCAGCTTTAGTATTCTGCGAAGGCAACTGAGATGGAAGTGGTTGAGCTTCTGCGCCTGATTTTGGTAGATCGTACAAGTCTCCGCTCCATAAAGCAGCGTCGGCAATATGACAGCATTGTACATCTTGAGTTTGGTGCTGAGGTGGAGACCGTGTAGATTCTAGACCAGGTTCTGCATACGTCCAAAAGCTTGGCTGGTTTAAACGATCCGATGGGCGATCTCGTCGTCGACTTTGGTGCTGCGGGAGAGATTGCTGCCTAGGTCCAAGTTATCCACAGATTTCAAATGGGTGCCATTGCCATTGATGTGAGCTGCGGTGTTGATGGTATTGGGCTGTGGCTGATGCATCACAACCGTTTTCTCAGTGTTGATGCGAAGTCTGAAGTTGTCACAGGCGGCAGCGAAGAGGTCCATGCTCCTTTGCATTTCCTCTTCTGTCGTTGCATTGAGTGCGCAGTCGTTAGCGAAGAGAACTTCATGGATGGTGACTGTGGAGACACGCGAGCGGAAGTGCATCCGACGTTTGTTGAGGAGTCGGCCGTCCATCTGGTAGGCGATGTGGATCGCGGGGCATTCGTCACGGTAGGCGTCTTTTAGCGTAGCAGAGAACATAAGACTGAAGAGGGTAGGCGCGAGGACGTAGCCCTGCTTCACGCCGTTGGTCATTGCGAATGCTTCAGATACTGTCCCGTTGTCAGTAACGCTTTCCGTCCTCTCGCCGTGAAGCTTATGCATATTATGCGTGAATCGTTCAGGATAGCCACATTTCTGCATGATTTTCGACAGTTCGTTGCAATTCACTGTGTCAAAAGATTTCGTCGGGTCTTCTGGGACTTCTCTTGCAGCTGGCGAGCAGCGAAGATCATGTCGATTGTTCCTAGGTGTTGTCGGAAGCCATATTTCCTTTTCCGGGAGCAGTCCTCGCTTCAGGTGAGCGTTCAGACGATATAGGAGAATGTAGGCGAAGATCTGTCTGGCGATGTTCAGCAACGAGATGCCTCTGTGGTTGTCGCAGAGTTGGCGGTTACCTTTCTTCTTTTATTGGTGAACAAAGGTTGCGTCTTTGAAATCCTGAAGGACTTGTCCTTAGTGCCACGTTTCCTGGAAAAGCATTGTGAGTCGGTTCATCAGTTGGAGTTCGCCAGGCCTGTAAATCTCAGCAGAGATCGCTTCCAAGCCAGGTGCTTTACCACTGGAGAGTTGCTGCACTGCTCTGATGGTTTCGTGGAGAGAGGGCGGGTGACCAAGGTCGGCGTTGATTTCCACTTCAGGCAATCGATCGATAGCGGCGTCAGAGATGGTGGAGGGCAGGTTGAAAACGCTTTGGAAATGTTCCACCCATCGCGTCAGGAATTGCGTCTTCTCGGTGAACAGCGTCCTTCCGTCGGCACGGAGAATAGGGGTGGCGATTTGACGGGAGGTACGTAGACAGCTTTGGAGGCGGCGCAGAAGTTCTTCCATTCGTTTCGTTCTGCCTAACCTTTGATTTCCTCGGCTTTGTGGGTCATACAGGCATCCTGCATCTCCCGCAGCCGTTGCTGTACACGGCGGCGGAATCGGTAGATATTTATCTTGTTTGCAGCTGTAGAGCGGTCGACGTAGGCTTTATACAACTGGTTCTTCTCGACGAGGAAAACTTTGAGGACTGCATCGTTGTCATCGAACCAGTCTTGGTGCTGACGACGTGTGTGGCCGAGGACATCCAGGGCGGTGGATTGGACGATGTGCCTCAACTGGCACCACGGAGATGTCCACGTCGGCGACTGGAAGGTTGGCTAGCTGGTGGGCCAGTTCATTGCTGAAATGGAGATGGTGAGCAGGCATATTCAACAAAGTAGTGTTCAACTTACCTGGTGGTCGCGTACTTTGGGGTCTCTTGTGTGGTTGCAGACGAAGCCTCATCTTGGCGATGACGAGGTGGTGATTCATCCATCCGTCGGCACAGATGATCGCCTTTGTCACCAGCACGCCCGGTTGATCTCGCCTCCGGACGAGGACATCGTCAAAAAGGTGCCAGTGTCTCGACCGGGGGTGCAACCAGGTCGCCTTTTGCCACATCGGGAGGCGGAAGGGGTTGGTCAGGATTAGGCGGCACTCTGCGCGGGTACGTAGGAAGAGAAGAACATTGGCATTGAAGCCGGCGAAACTATGGAGACGCAGCACTTCGCTCCACGTGACAAAGTATGTCCCGATGTGAGCGTTAAAGTCACCAAATACAATTAACTTATCCGCCTTCGTCACAGTCGCCAGCAGGGCGTGCAGGTCCTCGTATAATTTATCCTTCGCCGCCTCAGATTTCGTCATTAGGGGAGCGTAGGCACTGATGGTGGTGGCGAACTTGTCTCCCAAAGAGGCAGGCGGAGGCTCACCAAGGGGATCATTGATACCCTGCAACAGACAGGGCAGACGTCCCACGTTGTCTTTCCGGATGGCAAAGACGAAACCAGCGTCGCATCGCTCTTCCTTTGGCCGGCCGCTCCAGAAGAAGGTGTAGTCGGCACCCACCTCCTCCAGCTGACCCTGTTCAGAGAATCAGGTCTCGCTGAAAGCAGCAATGTCCACCTTGTAACGCGCCAGTTCCCGAGTGACTAGTGCCGTCCTCTGTTCCAATCGGTTGCTCCTAGGATTGTCTAAATGGCAATGAACATTCCAGGTAGCCCGAGCAGCCCGGAGGGTATGGCACGGGGGATGGGGACGGGGTTTTTGTGGTTTGTTTGAAGTTTACGACCGCGTATTTTGCGATTTGCAAACAGCGCCTGGCTGTAGAAAACGTGAGACCCAGCATTTGTTTGTTAAGGGCACCTTTTCTAGCCCCTTCCTCCGCGAGGAGGCAAGCAGTGCTCTCCCTAAATAGGGCTGTTCGGACATCTTAGACGGCTGCCGAATTTCACTATGGGTCACGGTTTTGCTATAGTGGGAGAGCGACCTGAGTTAGCATGGGCCGCCTACGGGTTTTCTGTCACCCCCACCGTAGGACTTATTTAGAGGGGGAGATGGGAAGTTCGGGAGTCAGACATACCGGATGTAGAGGCACACACAGCACCGGAGACCCTCACCTGGTTTAACCCGTTGGTAGTGACGGTTGTCTGGGGTGTGGCCGCTGTGAATAACCCAACTTCGGGGAGCCACAGGCAAGAGTTGGGTACCAGTTAGAGGCGACCCCAGGAAAATTCACCACCTGAACAAGACAAATGGAGCGACCAAATGCTATGTGTGTGGTGCTACCCCTAACTAGTACCCCTACACCCCACACACAAAAACACACACAACAGTTCAACCGTCGTAGTCTGACGATGTCAACCAGATGCTCCACAGAAGGGTGGTGCAGGGACGGTGACTTGTGTGTGAATTAGTTTAAAGTGATAGTAGACTTGCCCTGCATCTACCTTCCCCACCTATGCCCGGTGTCAAGAAAGAGTCAACAAGACCGGAGATGGGAGAGGGCGCAGGTGGCAGGCGCGGCCAGGACCCCTAGGCCCTAGCCGCCCCTAGGCGTGCCACCAAACCCCCCCATTTTCGGCATTTGTTATGGGAGCGCAACGCTAATAACGCCTCCGTGCCCTGATGTGGCCCCCGTGTTGGTCCAACGCATCTACCACGTGGCCCGTTTAGGGGGCCCACACATGCAAGTGTCTAAGCCAAATATTAAAACCTTCCACATCACACGCTATACTCCGTAACAATCCCATATTTTTACGACGGTACGTATGCTATTCGCTCCAGCAGTGCAAGTATGGTGGAAGCACTGACGCATGTCAAAACATGCACACCCCCTTTTAAGTTGTAAGCAGTCTCTTTGATGTATCCGCGTCTACAAAGAGGTGTCCAGGTCGTGTGTAGCACTCTTAGATGGATTTTCTAGCTCTGTCAGGCATTGTGCCCAACTTTATCATTATCTGATAGACTGGTTCGGATGAAAGAGTGGTGCATGGATAAGGAAAGAAAGGGTGGGATATATACTGTAAAGCGTAAGTTTAAAACCCAAAAGGCTTTGAAATAGATAATAATGTGTAAGTAGGGAAGAGGTTGTGAGGTTATACCCTTAACGGGTTTCTTAGGCGTGGGCAGCAAATTTTGATAATTCGTCACCCTGTCTCAAAGCCAGCTAACGTTCATGTATGCGCGATCCGAGCATGCGTGCAGTCTAACCTGTGTGGTTACAAGGACAGTTTAGACACAATATTCGATACACTTCACCCGAATGCTCAAAAGGATTTAATACGTCCTTGATTTTCCCAACCCTGCTAAGCATAGTTCTTTCGGTTGGTGTGCAATTCAAGCATCTAGTTCCACAGCAATGCGTTCGGTCGCCTCTGACACATTCCTGATGTATAGCAGCGCATGCCATTTCATAGATACTGTTTCTGGTTGGGTCCTCCGAACATGTGAACATGTGAGCATGGGCTTATGAACGACTTCGGATAGCCATTCCACAAACACTTGTCGAGGAGATATCGGACCTCATGTGCTTTTTTCTTCCAGGCTCCTGCCCTGAGTCTGGATTATTTTGAAAGGCGCTTCCACACAGCTTCGTTGATGATCTCCTGGATGTTTGCTGTGAACATTAACAAACTGTGTGGCGCTAGTCGCCTTCCTGAAGACCGTTGTGTCTGTTTCACCGTTGGAACCTCACCTGAGCCAGCTACAGAACCATCCAGCAGTCTTGCCTGAAAAAATCGATATGCATAGGCACGCACAGCTTACATAATTGACGACTAAGATCGGAGCGATTACCCAACAGTAGAATACAATTGAGATCAGTCTGTTGGCATTAGGTTGGAAAGGATATTTACCCACGCTAGAATGGGCGTATCCCGATCTGACGCGTGTTGCAGACCCAAATATATCAGTGCATTGTTGTAAGAATCATTCACATATGGTAGCCGCCAGTTGGGTGTCAGTTACTGTTATAGCCCGATGGGTAGATGAAAGAGAAAGAAAACATGTTCTGAAATCAACCGCCTTTTCCTCACAGCCTCTGTAAACGCAGTGTCCCAACTCGCAAACGGCCTTGTTTGTTTGAACATTGGGGCTTATTGTCTGCCAGCCGAAGATTGACCGTTTCTTGCGCGAGACTCCCACACGGAAAAATCTCCAATGTTCGACTGGTTATTAATTTGGCTGCACCCCATGAGTAAAAGTCTTACGCATATTCAATGATTCGATGGTGTTTCGGCCATTATTACTGCCGATGTCCATGATGCGTCCAACAGCAGAGTGGGAGCAGTGACGGCGACATGCGCGTGAATAAGATTAAAGTGATAGATTTGCACTCTCTCCTCTTCTCCCACCTAGACCCGGTGTCATGAAAGAGTCAAGAAGTCCGTAGATGAGACGGGCGGCTGGTGCAGCAGGAACCAACGTCTAGGCTTTTCATCAAAACCCTTAGTCTAAATGCAAATAATCAGGATTTTATTCAGCAAGAAAGGATTGAAGCTCGGATCCCACTGAGTGGGACTTCCATAGAGGTCACATTTAGAAGGAGCCCTTACAGTCTGACTCTCAGACAACCAGTTGGCGACTTCATACAAATGCACACTGAGCTGACTGCGAGGCCTAACTTGAATCGTCACTTGTCAGCCTTCCAGGACAGGCTTTTAGCGCATCGTGCCAGTCTCCAGTGCGTGATATTGTTTATCATGCGAAAAATGAGCTGAGTCGACCTCTCTCTCTCTCTGCCTTTTCCTTTGCACCAGTCTACCGTCCGAATTTGGTCAATTACCTGATGCTGAGCCTGCGAGTGAGGGCTGACCTAGATAAAAGCAGCTCCTATGCCTCCCACACAAGATAAGGATTTTACACAAATAAGATGGACTGTTCGCTCCTCATATCTATCAGAGGACCACATGGCGAAGCTGATGAACACACTTCCAATTTATTTTAGAGGTTCCCGATTTCGTGTTTGTGAATGGTGATGCTGAGTGTTCTCATATGTAGCGCATGTGTTGATGAATAAATTTGCGATAATTTGGTTTTGGCCTGTGGTGGTTTGCCGCAGGGTTTCATGGAGCCCCATGTGGCCGAATAAGCCCATGCGGTGAATTACGATGCGTGGGCAGTGTTAGCGGTTGAGGCGAGTGCGGTGGGTGTACGTCGTCGCTCTTGACTGTAGTTCATCAACCCCTGTAAGGTGGATTCGCAAACGACCGAACAAGCCTATGTGTGATGTGCATCTGCGGAGGCAATGTGGGCAGGGTAGGTTGGGCGCCGCAGAGTCGGATGATGGCGTGTAATGTCATTTCCAGCCCCGTTCCCCCTTGTTGGTGAGTAGTCATATAGCGCTCTTGGATGAACACTCGTTTTCCATCCTCGAGAGGTGGCTCCTCGAACAGAGTTTAACTTGTCTCCTCGGGGCATTTATTCTGAGGATTACGATCCGTCCCAGGACTTCTGAGCCGGAATCCTGTCTTGTCATCTCAGCTTCAGTATTCTACAGAGGCAGCTACGTTGAAATTCATTCAGTTTTCTCACTTTGATCTTAGAATGTCCAGGTTTCCGCTGCATACAGGAGTCTCGTAACGATGACGATCTTGTACATTTTCAGGTTGCTTTTGAGGTGCAGACCATGGCGATTCCACACGGAACCCTTGAGCCGGCCGAAGGCCTGGCTGGATTTGAAGATCCTCTGCCAAACTTCGTCCACAATTATGGTGTTGTGTGTGGTCTAAATGCCTAAATAAGCGCAATCGTCTACGGTTCCGCTGTCATTTATTTAAAGGATATTGTATGCAGTTTTAGGTGAGGGTTGAAACACGAACACCATTTTGTACGCGCTGATGCCCAGTCCGAGGTTGGCACAGCCAAGGTCTAGGCCCAGTAAAAATAGAGGGAAAAATATATGCGCCCAGCAAATTAGGTTGTTTTCTTCAAGACTTCGTTCTCAGGGTATGCGGCCATTTCTTGTTTTTTTTTTCTCTGAGACGGGCTGCACATACTAAATGAAAACTTCCTATCTTTTCGTCAGAATTCCAGAACTGATTTTTATGTTTTTGGACGATGAAACAGTAGTTTTAAATAGTTTCTTTAATCACCGAGTCTCCAACTGAGCTACTTACATGACTTGCCAAATGCACTTAGACAAAACAGATATTGCATTTAATGTTCCAGTTAATAGAAGGCTTAGTTGAGCACAGGCTTCTATAAATGATTTGAAGTCTAAAGACCGAGAGATTATAAGCATTGTTACTGCTTCGGGGCATTTAGCCTGTATCCGACCATCCGCTTCATCCATAGGAAATTATTGGGAAAGCCGAAGCTTCCGGTTTCAATTAGCTAACACATTAAATTCGAAAGTATTTTTTTGCTTTTGTCCGTTTTTATCAACGTTGGTAATTTTTTACCGTTTCTAAGCAGGTAATCCTACCGCAAACATCTCAAAATATGTAAATGTTTCATTCTTGACACCTGTTACTACGTCTCTTTTACCCTCGTCTCTTGCGTCAACAACAGCCTGCTCCTGGTTTGATGGAGGGATCGTTATGTCCTCAAGTCTTCATTTTAAGAAATAAATTATAGCTGCAAATTCCGTTCGAAAACGGCATGCTCCCCTATTTGATCTCCTGAGTGCTGCTTAAACAGGGACCACTTTTTCGGGCTTCTTTGTGTGATGCTTCTGGTTTTCCTTTGTTAGGGGCTCGGAGATTGCTGGACAACGCCGAATCAATGCTGGGTAGATTTCATAAGTTCAGCCGGATTTGGTGGCTCATCAGTTGGTACGGTTTAGTTCCCATCTTTACTGTTGGTATTTGCCTCTCCATCTTCATCGACTATGAGCCCCCGGCATTTACAAATGGTCAACCCTTTCCTGCCTGGTCAATTGCTTTCGGTTGGTGCATAGCCCTCATTTCGATCCTTCCAATGCCTGGCGTAGCTGTTTTCGAACTGATCAAAAACCGGAAACAAGCCTCTGTGGTGAGTCCAATAAAGCCGGCTCATTTGCCTGACCTTTGCACCAGTACGCTTAAAAAGTTTTCGATTCCCGTCATATAGACAGACATTCAAATGTTAAACTACTAGATCTCGTTCCCCGCCGTGTGATTGATACCCTGAACATCCTTAGCAAAGGTATGGCAGCAAGTTTTCACAAGTGCCTCAAATATCTCCTTCCTAATAATCACGTTGCAATGGAAAACGAGGGAAATATTCTTTTGAGTTTTTGAGCTTCTGGAATTACACAGGAGTCCATATTCTGCTATGCTACTGCATGCCTATGACAATTAACGGCTCCCCCTTCATCGATGATGATTCCGCTCTGGTGCGCTAATTTGTTGATGGCCGGCATGGGGGTCGTTATCCGTGGAAATTTCGTCACTCCTGTTGGAGTTTGACGTGATGATTGCGCGGCCATCTGGTTCACTTGCACTGGCGTTGGAAAATGTGCTCGCATGAGCGCTTCCCGAGTGGCTGAGTGCTCTGGCCAAACTGAGGCTCAACACCGAATGTGGGTTGGAGAGGTCATTGCACTTGTTGATAGACAGGGGGCCTGTAAACCATGATTCACAAAACGCGCGGCTCACGCGATTATCACCTCTTGCGAGAATTTCGCCTGCATTGAACTTGAATTGGTGACTGGTTCTCGCCGAAGGAGTCACGACTCGAGAATTAACGTCATTTCATCGAACTGCTGCCGCGTGTTCGGCAATTCACGTCCAAAGCAGTCTTCCAGTTTTTTCCGACGTAGTTGCTTTGCCCGCAACTCCACCAGATCCGATAAGCAACCCCAGATGTTTCTTTCCGTGGCAGTAGGTCCTTTTATTTCATTAACTGACGCCGGATGGGGGCCTCCGGTCTGTGTGCGACTCCAACCCCAAGTGGTGCAAGAAGGCGGCTTACGGCCTCCGAGATGTTTTTGACGCATGGATTGCTCGCCAATATTTAGGTTCTGTTTGATTTTGTCGCAAGTCTCGTTTGTAGGTACACTGGTTGACGAAGTCGCGCGGATAGCCATTTTCTCTGAACACCCGTCGAAGATATTGCACTTCGGCTACCTTGTCTTCCTGTTCACTGCAGTGCATCTCAACATGCCGATATAGCGTGCTTACGCAACTGCGTTTGTGGCTGAATGGATGGTTACTGCTGAAGTTCCGCACTTGCATCGTCTTTGTCTATTTTCTGAACACTTTGGTTTTTAGGCAACCACAATCTTTGCGACAGATGCGGACGTCATGGAAGGCCAGCTGGTTGTTTTCTTCCTCCTTCATCTTAACCTGTATGTTAGGGAAGACGCTATTGAAAAGTTTTTTTTAATGTGAGCATCTGATGCCTTTCGATGAAGACGGTGTCATCCACATACCGAGCCCAGACCGAACCATGGTTTACAGGCTCCCAGTCTATCAACAAGTGCAATGACCTCCCCAACCCATATTCGGTGTTGAGCCTCAGTTTAGCCAGAGCAATCAGCCACTCGGGGAGCACTCAGGCGAACGCATTTTTCAACGCCAGTGCCAGTGAGCCAGATTGCCGAGCAATCATCATAACACCCTCCGACATAGGCGATGACATTTCAGCCGATAACGACCTACAGGCCGGCCATCAACAAATTAGCGCACCAGAGTGGAATCATCATCGATGAAGGGGGAGCCGTTAATTGTCATAGGTATGCAGTAGCATAGCGACTGCATCCTATAAATACTGCAACTCCCTGTGTACGAATTACCCGTATCTGATACTGTGTCTGAGGCTGGGTTCGAGTTGGAATACGAAACGTCAGGCGAATAAAGCTCTTGTCCCAGCGATCGCGATTAGCATTTCTCGTAAGGATTTCGGACTGAACTAGTTGATTGCCCTGAAGAAACATCAGGGCAAAATTATAAATACAGCTGAATTTTAAGGCCACAACCGGCCGTAATGAAACATTATTTGGAAAGTATTGGTTAAACGATAGAATTGGGTACGAGTATTACCTGTTGTTATCGTGATCACATCTTTGTACCGGTAAATGCTCATGATGTTTTTAGTTCAGAATAAATAACGATAAAAACAACGGAGGCTAAACAAGGACATGTTCGACTAAAAATGGCTGATAAAATTAAAACGGTCACCCAGGTATGCCCTGTCTTTGTCCTGGAGTACTGGTCCTTTTGGCCTGGATATAGAGAGTGTCTTCGTCTACCATATCGAGCACGACGATCACTGCGACAAGTGCAAGGGGCCAGCAGGCCGCAAATTGACATTAAAACAAAAGCATGTGTTGGTTTTATGCGAGATGAACGAGTATCACAATTCTTTTTCTATGTTCCACTCTGAATATGCAGCGTTACAAATAATTAGAGAGGTAAAACTGCAAAAAAGAATGCGATTGTCAAGACCGATATGCCGACTACAGCTAACCTAACCTCTCGGGTATAGTTTTTAGTCGAATAACATGCCCAAAAGGAAGGCCGACCATGTCTAGCCCTACTTTAAAGGGAAATTCATATACTTACACTGAAGTCGAGTCTTCTAATTCATTTAACATAAGTTAGTCTTAGAAAGAAAGGCTCATATATTGTTTAGGTTGAACTACTTCAACCAAATAAAGCTGCATTTTGCGAAGTCCAACTCCAGCAAGCGACGGTTGCATAACCTTGAAATCTTTCCCGTAAGAATGATAACAACAGCTTAAAGATAGCTATTAGTGGTTTTAAGTTGTGGAAGGAGAAGCAAAACTTGACCCATGGCTACTAAAGGATAATGGCTATATGAGATGAGTATGGGTTAAGTTACTGGCGGCTGTACTACAGTTAATCTCGTCTGAACTACCCTACGTATCTTCTTTCGCCCAGCTTTTTAGACCAAGTGAGTTCTGGTTGAAATCGGTGGAGGACCGCCATTCCCAGCAGGCCAACGTCACTAGTGGAACTATGTCTCCAGCAGATAGCTCCGAGAGTACAGAAGACAAAGATTTTGTAGGGGCCCTTCGCCAACTCTGATGAACATAATGCTGCCGATATGAGAGCACAATTCTTACATCAATTTTAATGCGCGTACATTTATTTCATTAAATTTGCATGCCAGTTTTTCTACCGTGTTCTTTTTTGTTATTGAAGTAGGCGGTTGATTCAGTAGCAGCACTATCTGCCGGAGTTGCGCCGCATAAGGTGAAGTTGGTCAACGGCTTATTTTCAGGGACACCATAATGAATATCTGTTTTACTGACTAGAGCTTCAGTGAGTAGTTTTTCAGGGAAAATTTGAACCTAAGAATTGAAAGAGAGTAAGGAACGAGGCAAAATTGAGCTACTAAACGCTAACCCTTTGCACAAACATTTGCAGCTGATATAGCAATTTTTCCGTCGAATAACATAATAAGATAAAGGTGGCAGTGTTAGTGCCCCTTCCAATGAAACCAGAGAATTTTTGATGAAACTACCCTTCCAAATCAAAGGTCTAGTTTTGTAAGGTTACCCGAACGTTAAACCTAATCTTAAGTGAATTTTAATTTACGATAATTTTGGTTACAGATTGGTCTGGATTGCCGTTTTCCTTCACTATGCAAAGAATTACCTTAGGGTCCTATTTGGAGTCATTGGGCAAACAAATATTCGAGATCTCCTGATTAAACAATGAACTAACTATCGTTTATTCTGATGTGCTTTCTGACAAGTTATTTCCCTGCTGTTTCCCCCGATTGGTCCGTCGGGCGTTAAATTATCCTAACATACAGAAATGCACTAGGTTTCTCCTTTTCCGTCTCCACAGTGAAATGGTTTGACGGATGTGCTGGAGTTACCGACTGCTGCATCACGTTTATGCCAGTTTGAGTATATGTTATCCCGGGTATACAGGTGGCGTAATCACCAAGGAATTGTAACTGGCTGCACGCGTTGTTCAATGGAAATCTCTCCAGTTTTCCTACTAAGCCCTGAGCAAGGAGTAAATCAAGACCGAGCTCCATGACTAACTTTTATTTCCGTATATGTAGTTTTCCGTCAAATAAGGATTTTTGCAGTAGTAACTGCTTGAGCGTGTCTATTGGCACTCCGACCATCGTACTCGAACTTTCCCATGACAAGTTTTATCACGAAGACATTAAAGAACAGATATGCCACGTCGACTGAGATGATGGGCCTTTCCTTAGCTTTCAGTGCTTTTGTATCGCTGGCAAATTCACGATAAATATTACGATAACTGTTGGGCGCCAGCTGGTTTTGGATCCATTTACTTTTGTTGCCAACTCCTTTGCTACGTCACGGCACTGATTAGTTCGGATGCTTTTAATCGTGCAAATTCGATTTTAAATTTTGGGAATTTCTGGTTAACCAGGCAAGAGAGATATAGGCAGTTCCAGCGTTTTTATTTGTTGGAATCTCACGTCTGCCAGTGATCCGTCTATTTTCAATCCTTTTGGACAAGAAACCACCTAGTTTCTAAATCTGCTGCATGGCTCTACAGGCTGGACAAAAATCGCGAAAATGTATAGGCCTGTCAAACAGTCTTCGGAACCAGTTGATGTTAATATTTTCTGAGCAATACTTAATCATTAGCAGGATTACACTAGATATATTGCAAAATTTCAACTCTCTTTATGCTTCGATTGGTTGTCAGATAACATTGCATGAACTTTCCTCCTTAGTAATGTGGTGCTTTTCCAGTTACCTTAGCACGCGGTTCAAATAAAATTCCAGCTTAAATAAGTCTTTTTAATTTCATAATTACCTGGGGATTCAGTTATAATGTGAAATTGAATTGATTCGATATGTTAGCTGATTTTGGCCACTAACTATTTTAATAACAGGGTAGAAGTTTTACATAGTATATGAGCTAGCTGCCACATTTCCACAAACAATAAAGTTTCGTTTGATCCCTTTTGTGAAGAACTTTTTACGATTTCGTACAATGGAACACGCTAAGTAAAGATAATCATTCAAACTGCTCCCAGTGTTTGTTTTTACAATATCTACCCTTGTCACGATTGTCTGAAGATATTTTTGTCCATTGAGAGGTGAGCGATGGAAATCGGCCGCAGTTATAACAATTGAAAGGAGCAGTGTTGAAATAGGTTAAGCAGATATGTGGGCGCATGTATGTACATTAAGTAATCTTCGGTTACAGCTGTCAGGCACAGCTGCTCTCCAAGCAACTGGAACTGTCGTCAGAAATCCAGGCGGAAAGTGTTTGTTGCAAGTATCGGAAAGTTGGGCGGCTCTCGGGTGCGAATTCCCAACACTGTAACATCAGATTGTACAATGGTAGGGGACATAGCCAGGGCAGGCTGTCTGATTCTGAACCACGAGGACCTCCGAGACGGAGGTGGGGACGAGAAAGCTGGTAGCCACAGGAAACTCTTTGTTGCACTTCCCTTGAACTCATGCCTGATAGAAAAATTTATAAAAGATGAAAACGTTTACTGCACTGATTTACTTGCAAGCAATTGACGCCAGTGATTTCAATGAAAGGCGATCAGCGCTATGGACGAAAATAATCACTTAATAACTGTTCAAGCCCACGACGGAACTAATTGTTCTACTCAAATTAAGATGCGACAGCAACGCCCAATTTTTTCTACTTTCAACCTTCAATTTCAAGCCCTTGCCTTCTTAATTTTGTTTACCTTAGTATATTTCATGCCTAGGGTATTGAGTGCCCAAGCACAAATACTTACTTTCGATTTCCAAACACGTGGTTCTAGGGTCTCATCCGGGGTTCCAGGTCCAAAATGCAACTACACTCCGATAACCGCTTCCCCTGGGGGTGACCGATGTATGTCACCAGAGCCAGTGAATTTGCGTTCGAAGCCTCCCTCGGTTATAGAAGAAAGGACCGGTGGTATTGTGACACTCGTGTATTTGGGCTTTATGTCAACTGGTACGCTGCACCCAGCGCCATTGTCGTGTCATTAGCTCATGTATGGACTTGAAGGATAAATTCAGGCTTCGTAAAAGTCACTCGCAAATCTCTGTTATCCACGAGAGCGGTGGTTTAGAACGAGCTCATGTGCTGTTTGCCGCAACCCACAGGAAGTACAATATGGAGCGGTGTTATTAAACTTTTTAACAGAGAGCTGTATTCTTTTATGGTCAAGCAGATAAATAAAGTGAATTTAAATTTCAAATTTTTAACTTAGTGGTTTCTGCAACGCACGACGTCAAAGTTCATATGATCATCGAGCGATTGCATCCTATTAACAGGCCCTACGGATGAATGCTGATGGACGCATCTCCAAATCCTTATTATTTAGTAGCAATTGTATTATTGATAAGGTAGGGTATCTCCGTGGTTCGTAGGTTGAAGTTATTATTTGGACAGGAAACACCACCTCTAAAATCCTCCAAAAACCGTGGAGAAGAGCTAAAGATCTCGTCTCGCTGCTCTGTTTACATTCTATACTCTTACTCGGGTATGCTAAGCTCTTCGGTAAGGTTTAATATACAGTCACCTTTTGTTGGGTCAACTGACCAAATATGATCATCGTAAACCGCCAAATTCACGCCGTTCAGGAGCTCGGGATAGCGAGATGTGACAAACACGAAAGTGTTGACTCACATCTTTCTATCCGAGTTCATTTTCATGATCTATGCCAGCACCTAACTCAATCCTGCTTATGTGTGATAGAGTTACCTTTCAGACGGATTCTCCAAAACGTTGACAACCGTTGCGTCAGACTTGACTGGGGTAAGAAATATGTGACTGACACGCTTGACACTCAGAGATCAGTCCCTGCGCTCGATTACATCCTGAGTCTTGTCACCCGTTCACGAGTGAGTGGCCGATTCTGTTGGACCTGTTCACACCACAATAAATCTGACCCCTGTACGAACTACTACGGTACCTGATGTATAATTTTCTGTAAGTTTTCCAACAAACAGTAATCCCCCGTGGTTTAAAACTTACTTTGGTTGCAAGACCTGCCTTCTAATCTGTGCCCATGTCGAGTATGCCAAATCAGAAGATATTAATCCCGACACATAGACGGGCGTCAAATGTCTTGCTTACACTCGACTTCATGCTACGAACAGGCTGCCTCGTGAGTGTGGGAAGAGGGAGTGAGGTCAGTACGCTTCCTTGCGGCGATAGTGATTATCATTGAGTTCAACGGGTGAACTCTCATATGCCCTTTCTGTGGTTTTTCCGGCATATATAACGTAGCAAAATGCTGTGGAAGACTCAAGCGGTAGTCTGAGTGTTACAATTGTTCGATTACGGCTGGTAAATATTGCCACCACATCTATTGATTCTGCTGGAAGGTAGATTTAATTCCTTCAAAGTCGGACACATTGCTTCAGATTGCGAATCCATGCAGGAGTTATTAACAAGCATATTGAATCAGTAATTCCGGTTCCTGACGCTTTATCCAAACATTCTGAACTAACAGGTGCGCTTGAATATCCTAAAGGATTTTTTCCCTCTGCTTATATAATTAAATTAAATATTCTCAAATGCCTTGTATTTGAGTTGTGACCAACATATTTAACAACTTTTCCAGTTTCTGCCGAAAGTCAAGTTGAAATCCAGGGTGGTTTCTATGTTGAATTTGACAAGTGGCGACCCTTGCAATAAGCGAAGCCCATGCATTCTGCTTGTACCATGTAAAAGGCTCTCAAGTTTAACCTAACTAACCTAACTCATACTTACTTAAGTACTAAACCAAGTGAAAACTTGAGAGATCATGCGCTGAAAGTAGCATCGCGTGCGCATTTGAGTTACGGTATGTTCATACTGTCTGTATTTTACGAAAGTTGTACGGAGGTAATTTATAAATGACCATCTGAATTCGACTTTGGCTAATTCGGTCAACTGGTCACCTGTCCTTAAAAACACAGCACCAAGTTTTTTTTACTACCAGACGCGAGACAACTAAAACTGTGGTCAAACTACCCGCTTTCGGATTGAACTTACCACTGTAGGGCTGTTCACAGCAGGTAACAATTTCGAACATCAAAATTCCAAACGACCAGACATCTGATTTTGTAGAATACACCTGCCGGGTTATGCCTTCAGGCGCCGTCCATCTAATCGGGAATTTCGTATCTAGGAGTAAAAATTGAAATAAAATAAGCGCTGATATACTAAGGGAACCATACTGAGTTGTTGATTTAACAAGCCTGCATGGGATCCAGTGACGATTAATTGACGTAAATGAAAGCCTATTCGCGTGGAATAACATTGGGTTATGAACCGGGCCGTCAGCATACTCAGTTGCCATACTGCGGCTACATTGGTTTAAATGCACCTGTTGGCAGAAATTTTACTTTGGCACGTTGCGAAAAATCGAATTTCAAACACAGTCTAGAGGAAAGTTTTGCAAACTGCATTTCCGTTTCTGCTACAGATCTTCAATTTGCTTCCCTTTTAAAAACCTTTTTAACGAGGGGCGGTTTTGCGTTGAAGTAATTCGCAAGGACCATTAGGCTAACGGAGTTCTTTCGTCTACTTCCCGTTAAGTACAAGCAGCTAAATTCTGTTCAGAGATGTGGGCCTACCATTGCATGACACCGAATCGGACTCTTTGAAATTCCATTAAGGATGGCGGTTGAAACCGGCAAAATCCAGCCAAATATTTGCAAGGTCATCTATATCCATTGTAATTCGGCCAAAGAAAACTACTTGGTATGTAACGAATAATTGAGAAAACCGAAGTACGCTTATCCTAGCAGCTGGGCTTATTTTCTTCAGATAGATAGCACCATCTTCATTTAGTGCTTCCGTCCTCAATCTCTCAATTTCCATGCAGATGTATGAGCACATATTCACTCAGTGGGTCTTGAACTTAGCGCTCGCTTAACACATTAAAACATTTGTGTGCGTTTATTGAGGCCTGATTAAAAGTATCCATTCAATTTGTTTCCCATCAGCGACAAAAAAATATTTACTGGAAATGTTTAAGTGAGATCTGTCCCTAAAGACACTTTAACGTAGGAATTTTCGATACAAAATCTAGGCGTCATTGATTCTTGCACCGGCTTCGAACAAGTACTGAGGCCTATTTCGTCCCTTTCCCTGTAGCACTACCAGCACCTTTGAATGAAAAAGAAAGTGCGAAGTCACTTTCACTGGGATCGTTCTTTTTAACTTGACACGCTTCTAAAACGATGTGTTTTTTCGACTGAATTCAAGCCTTTGTATGCGACCGGGCGGTCATAGTGCGAAACCCACTGGCATAATATTGTCGTTGATCTGTGCCAACTAAGCTGAAATGGACCATCCTACATATGCTGCACTTTACCTCTACACTCCATATGCTGTAACGTCAAGTGCAGACTACAGTAGACGAAAAATGATAACGTTATAGCAGCATTATTTAATGTCTTGAAGCCGGTGAATGTAGGGCACAGGAATAAGTGCCCTCTCACTACAGATGGTCTTGCGCTAAATTCCAAGGGAGGTAGGATTCGCACTTGAGTTCTGAAGGTTAAGGTTACAATTATGGGGTGAGTGTTAGGGCTGAAGTGATGACAGGGGAGTTTAGCGTAAGTCCGTCTGTAGTTCGGGATGGTAGTTATCTTCAGTTCAAACCCGACATAGCCAGCAAGCATTAGACTGAATTTCTGCCCCTGACCTCACCTAGCAGTTTTATTGTTTAAGGTACGTAAGATTTCAGTGAACTGTTGACGATCCAATACACTTACGAGGGCTGGCCTCCTCTCACAAACTAGAGGAAAGTGAACAACTGTCCTTAGCATATCCAGTTATTTACGCAACCACAAAGAACCTACATACGTACATTTGCTCGGCGGCAACTTGTGAAAAAGGCCTGTATGTGTACAAACCTATCTCCGCAATTGTTGAATTAGACTTTCGATAAGGCACTCAGAACTTGCGAGTTTCTATTCACATCCTTCGTGTTTAGATTTTGAAAGAAGGCCTTGCGACGATGTTTTAAATGCAGGCAGCAGCCTCATTGGATTTACTCGGCAAGATGCTTGCAAATAAACTTGG
The DNA here is from genome assembly GCA_017591395.1 of Schistocephalus solidus. Classification (NCBI taxonomy): domain Eukaryota; kingdom Metazoa; phylum Platyhelminthes; class Cestoda; order Diphyllobothriidea; family Diphyllobothriidae; genus Schistocephalus; species Schistocephalus solidus. The sequence goes on along the minus strand of WEDG01001931.1, from coordinate 20,310 downwards.
TTAACATAGTTTATAAACGGTAATATACTGTTCCATTAACGCCTGAAAGATGGTTAGAATAACTGCAGTAGGCGTTGCATATACCCTCCTATTATAACTAGAGTTGAAATCGAATTGTAACAGTTTGCCTTCACTAAAAGGGGCCAGTTTATCTACACCGAGGGCAGAGCCGCTTGTCTAAATATCTTGCATCCTAAGAAAGAATTTCAACAATTAGCGATAGCTATTTTCAGAACCCAAACATTGAATGTGAAGGTTATGCCAAAGTGTGAAGTGTGATTTTATCACAATCCAAATTTCACACTTTGCACATTTACGTGTGTATGATTTGTGCTTCGGAACTGAAACTTACCAACATTTCCAAAGTACTCTGTATCATCACCGAGTATGTGTGCCAGGCCAAAGTCCGCGACTTTGAGAGTGAGATTTTCTCCGACAAGCACGTTGCTTGCACGCAAGTCGCGATGAAGGTAGTTCTGGCGTTCCAAGTAGGACATGCCATCTGAAACCTTAACAAAATGCTGAATATGAAGTAAAGACTCGTTCCTGGTTTGCAGGTTGTCCAGTAACTAAAAATGCATAACTCTTACGGTGCAAGGTATGATAGAACTCTCAAACTGTCGCACAGATGGAGGAGCCCAGATGGTACGGGATTGCTCCGCTGGCTTAGGATCTATCCGGACAACAGTTTGATATCTAGGCTGAAGAACCTAAGCGACAAAGATAAACGAGACTGGAATGCTACTTCTGACTTATTAGCCATCAGCAGCCAGTCTTACTCAATATCAGCTGTTGCCCTACCCGGGGCTCGAACCCGTGACCTGTCGATTAGAAGTACAGTGTTCTAGCCATTGAAGCACGGGCCCATTTTATGTCAGTTTTCATCTGGAATATTGATATTGGTGGATGGGCGCTGAATGGTGGACTATGGGATTTACTCGTCCAATTCTGCCTTGAGGTTTAATCTCGAGCCCCGCAAACAGCTGCACAGCGGAGAGTATTATGGGCCGAAGAACATAAATTTTAATATTCACGATCGAAACTGGCAAGACAACGAGCCCGTAGCTAAAATATTAGATCGTTTGATTTCTACTTAGCAGGTCGGGGGTTCAAAGCTCGGGTAATGCAACATCTGGGGATCGGTAATGCTGGCTGATGACGGCTAATAAGGCAGAACTGGCCATTCCAGTCTCTCTTGTCTTTTGACTTTCATCTGTCTATAATACTAGCCACTATGTGGCTGCTGGCAGGGTTCGAGAGTTAGCCATAAGACAGAACTGAACGAGTGATTCCCCTAACTGATCTGTGGGCACCCACCTGTTAAAGTGTTTCTTTCCAATCTAGACACACTACCTACCCGTTTATGCGACTGTGATGCAACCTCCAGGCGACTGAATGCACACCCTACCTTAGCTTACCTGAACCATAAATTCAATTAGCTGCTCGTAGACCAGCGGCAGGGCTCTACGACGCTGTATAAAGGTTTTCAGGGAGCCGTACATCATCAGCTCTGTGACAATATAGGCCGGCATACAGTCGGCTGCATTGGGGTCTGCTGTAGTCTCTGTACTGCACACACCCAGGAGCCGCACTATGTGCGAATGCTGCAGACGGCACATAATTTCAGCCTCCTTGAGGAATCGTTGCCGGTTTAGTTGCTCGTTCCCCAGCATCCGTTTCGCCGCCACATATCCGTGTGCTGGCCAGTAGGCCAACCAAACTTCGCCGAAGCTGCCGCAGCCGATGCGGCGATTGAGGACGAGACTGTTGCGATTTATTTGGAAGCCAGATGTCGGGTCTCGTTGGCGCTGTGGTGCCGACTGTGGTGGCGACCCTACGACGATGCCATCGGCAGACGACAGTACCAGGCAACAGGGTAGTCCACCCGCTGAGACTGGAATAATGAAAGAAAGTGGGAGATTGTGCAGAAGTGGGAGGAGCGCCCCGGCATAAGACGACTATTTGTATCATTTGGTTTTAACTTTCCATAGGTATCAGCGTACTTTCCTCCTGTAATTATACAGACTATTGAGAATAGGCGGTTCTTTCACTCATCCCTCTAGGATTCTTAACAAGAAAGGCCCATTAAATGTTTGCTCCTCTACGAAGTTAATAAGGAAAGTAAGCATTACCTGGATATTCCATTTAGCATATATAAAATAAAGTTTATCGGAAAAACTAACAGCGGATAGCAGATTTTCCATGGTTGGTATATTTTGTAAGGGGAGTACGCTTCCCAAACCTTACTTAATTATATTAAAAAGCAATGCTTTACATAGAACTGATAAGCAGCTTCGTCGAATAGTCGGGTTTCAATCAGTAGTATATGGTGTGAGGTTTTCTTGTCAACTGGCAGGACTAAAGAAAGCCTATCGTATGTTTCTGTCTAACATTGACGACTCACTTGACACATTATCTCACAGCGTCTATCAGAAAAGGATGAACATTAAATCATCACTTGCACTGACCTCCCGCTAGCGCTCTGAGGACAGTACAGAGGCAATTGCTGACATCAGCTTTTCACAGACTGCGTCCAAACTTGCATTGAGAGCATTTCTGTTTTGGTCACAATAGTGATCTTAATTTTCAACTACAACATTCTTTAACCTAAGGCCTTATCTGCCGAAACAAACACAAAATTATTTTTTCCCAAACAGTTTAACCAGGAGGTATGTAAAACACATTACCATGGACTCCATCGACCACTCTTACAGCCGAACATCAAGGCCTCGGTCTGCCTCCCCTCAAAATAGCCCGTCCAGCACCAGGGATAGTGATGTTCCTATCCTTCGCATGCCCTGATTTCCCCGCTCACAAAGATTGAGGATTTGAATACACTTTTTAGGCAGATGGACAGTGCCCACATTGCCTATAATACTAACCGTTTTGGTGCTACTGACGGGACTCGAGAGTGATCCCAAAGCAGAACGGGAGGAGTGAGTCCCGTAACCGATCGGTTAGCGTTCATCAACTAATACACTTTTTCCTGTAAGCTCAATCAATGGTGTCGCCTTCATACAACATGAGACTTTGTCGGATCGTGGACAACATCACTGACACATTTTTTGCATCTGATCGCCCGTGCATACCTAGCTTGTTATTGGTTTGGTTCTATAAGTTTAAATTCACCTACATTTTCTGGGTTTTTCAAAGCTGAAGCTTTTGAGTTTTCTGAAATTAATGAACGCACCTTTCGATTCGATTCTTGGTAAATCTACTCTGCTCTCCGATGGTTTGACTAACCCAGATGCCAGTAAGGGAAAGTCATAGAGAATCACAAGGAATTTCGCGTCAGATCCCTCGCAACCCCGGCTATGTATACTGAATAATTTATTTAATAAACCGCCATATTGGCGCGCTCTGAGTGAATCTACAGGAGTGTGTCTTAGTACTAAGTAATGGGACTATAAATCTTAAGAATATATCTAAACTTTTATGTAAAGTCGTGCATTTTTTGCAGCTTGCAGTAAAACCAAGACGTTATCTAGGTAACAAAATGAAATTGAAAAAAAAACTAATTAAAATGCACCTTAGAAAGAAACTCTTACTCCACATATTGGCGGAAACGGGTGTTTTATTTCCAGTAATTGGTTTATTAAAAATAATTTGCGAAATGTTTCGTAAATTAAACTTATCTTATGGAATATTGAGTGTGAACCTTTGGCGGAATTAATGAAAGATATGTTCAAATGGTATGAGTAGCTGGTGTAATGTATGGACCAGAACATGATCTTACTCATTGGAGTGTCTACGTTCTAGTCACGTGTTATTGACTTTTCCTTGTTGTGACCTTTATCCTAACTGGTGATAAAATAAAAATTGATATTTTTTATTCATCCTCATCGATTTGGACTCATAACAATGCCAGCTACGTGAAGGCGTCACTAAATTCTGGTCCTACAAAGCTAGTAGACCTCGTCTGAGACTTTATAAAGCTATTCTGAACGCAGTGGCCATATTCCGGTAACCACCAAAAACGACGAATATCGGGCAGTGACAAGTAGAAGGAAATTGCTTCCCGATCAATCACCGTAACAAAACTCCCCTGCAAAGCATCATAAATCCCCGGACGCAGGGGTAGTCTTGCATCGTGCTTAAGTTAATAAATGTTACACTTACCCTCGTGGCATCGAATGAAATCGCTTAAGCTGGAGTAGACCGAGGTCTTGGAGAGAAAGTAGTTTTGGCGCTGGGGATCGAATTTGATGCGAAAGTGCTTAACAATGCTGTTTCTTCTTCCCTGTTTGGTCGTCTTCAAGGATAAGGCAATCACGTTCGGTTCTGATCAGAAGAAAGGAAGAATTTAAAGCAATTCCATGCTAACGGTCTCAGAAAACGGTGAAAATTGTGCAAAAAGACGGCACAGATAGTCGTTGTTCCGTGAGATTCTGTCTTATGTATTCTGTAAGTATATGTGGAAAGCATAAAAGACCAAGTAATATTCGCTGGCTTTGCTTGAAAACATGAAAAAAGACAGCTTGTGGACGGCTAGGGCAAACTGTCACAGGCAAAAGGATAAAAGCTTCACCATACCAGCCTAGAAAAACAAAACATGGCTGTTCTCGTGCCCAGCACACCACTGCTACAAACTATTGTGTCATCACCCTCGATTAAGAATCCTTCCACCTGAACAGTGCTATGTCGTCCAGCGTGCCCGGATACTTCGATTATTACAAGCTTTTGGATCGAACGCAATCAATCTGGGTGTGGTGCGGGTTCTGCCTCCCATGGTCGGAATCTCCAGACGCACAGGCCCATTAAAACAACGAATTCGTGGAATGTTCCCAAATGCCCAAATGTTCCCCTCCTAACCTGGGAAGGGCTCAGTTTGCAGTTTGGAAACCCTAGGTGTAGGAGTGATGGCGAGTAGTGTTAAAAATTATTTGGAAATTGAAGGTAGCAAGACACGAAAATAAAAACCTTCCTTTATTGGGCGAACCGTGCGTTTACTTCAGGGGAGATTAGGCTGCGTTAAGGTGGTCTTTGGGGTAAATGCTAGGTTTAGGGTTAAGTTTTGGATAACTAGTATTAGTCTTATGGTTAGAGTATGGAAATATTTTACCATTTTAGAATATTGCGCACAGTTATCTCTATTAACAAGGGGTTCCAATTCTCGTGTCTTCCCTGGGAAACTTTTCAAACCAAAGATTCTGTTTCGCCAAGCGTAAACGTTTAAAACGATGCTACTGGTTATCAAATACGTTCAAGAAAGGATCTGTTGGAACATGTTTTCTATAAAATATATTTGAATTTAAAACGCCATTGAAAATGAACCCAAAAAATTCCTTCAAGATAAGATAGTAATTGTTTACCGAGTGCGGCTTTTGCAGGCAGCTGAAAATAAGTGCACTCAAAGGTCGGTATCTTGGCGTGACTGGAAAGTCTTAGGATTGTGCCAGTAAGATCAGAGAGTGAGGAAAAATGGATATAGAGCCTGAAGAGTTTAAGGGGTAGTGGACGAGAACGGGGCTATAATGGAGGAGTTTACTGCGATGTGCTGGTTAACATGCTAAACAGTTCGTTGTGCGGGCGATTTGTAACCAATGTGACTCCCTACCCGGATTAAATACATATATTTCACCAACTGTGAGAAGAGAAGCGCGAGCAGTCATTTATGGCCTATATCAGTTTGGCATACGTCAAACCTAAATCAGAAGTAAGTACGTTTGAAACGGGGTGCAGTTGGTTGTCCGAAGAGAAACTTTACCGGTTGAGCCATACTGCGCTGGGTTAAGATTACGGGTATTTCCAGTCTTATTTATCGATGTTGGTAAACCCTGTCAACTAATGTTTAACCCTCCTCGCGCTGCCATTTTCCGGAGTTCCAAACCGGAGGCCTAGGCAAGTCGAAACGCCCGTATTCCGTTCTGTACTCCAGTCGGATCGATGACCTCCCCCTTGTTTGGTTCACTGTCGATCCATTCACATGACAGATAGTAGGCAGCTGTTGATCCTTCTCGATTCGAGTACGTATTCAAGAAGTTAGGCGTAACGTATCACATGATCCCCAGTTATGGTTTTAGAACACGGGACTATGGAAAATGGAGACCCGTCCTTTCTAAGTCTGTCTGCGAATTTTGCGCGATCAGTTGTCAGGTCTCCTTTTTATGCTGACGCTGGTACTCTTGTGCGACATTGTACCTGCGAACTCCTTTCACTTCTTCCTGTTTTCCTCCTCAAGTGTCTAGCCTCCAGGCCTATGTAAAGGCAGTCGCTGGAGGCAGGTCTTTATGACACCATCGCCGTCTGCGCATTTCCAATATGTTAGTTGAGAATTTTAAAATGTAGAAGGCTGGCCAAAGTATTGTAGATTGGGTACATTGCTGAAGATCCTAAAAGCTTTCAAACACAGAACCTAAAACTATTGCCGAATGCAACCTGTGAACTTCATATAGACACAGGTGACATGCATGCTACCTTTTGATTGTCTCTCAGAGAGTGTCTGCACAGAAGTTAGTATCAACTTGCAAATGCGTGTTTGGGGTGCCCAGTGATCATGGCCGACAGGACAACGACCCCTAGGTTCAATGCTTAGAGCATTCGACTGATGACCAAAAAACGCAGAGCTGAGCATCAGTTGCTGCAAACCTGGAGTTAGATTTGGGTGACTGGTGATGGCTGGTAGGCCAGAAATAGTTATGCTAGTCTTTTTTGCTCTTCATCAGTAGTCTCCCACTGCAGCCTTGTGTCATATTCACGTGATACGCATTCTTAATATCGAAGACGAACCATTAAACCGCGGGTTCCGAACAAAGTGGTAGGTCTAAAGATATCTATTTTGTTTTGAAATAATGTTTATCCAATGCACTCTTTCATTATTCTTATCCATGATTTGTGAACGCAAGGAAATTGGGCCTCCAAAGTACATATTGCGTTAAGGTCTTATAATATATATATATAATATATTATATTATATAATATATACATCCCAAAAGTGTAGGCCATACGAGGGGTATTCGAACTTTCAACTTACAAATAGCAGGCCACATGACCATTGTGCATAGGGTGCGAATTCAAACAGGATCATGGTGTAAATTTTACCTCTTTATATCTGCGATCTCTCATTTTCTTTTTTACACGCATGAGCCTATTTAAATCAGTTATGTAGTTTCGGGATGATATTTAACAAAGATTTGACAAGACTAACTCCTAGGTAGGAGTAGAAAGCTAGGTTGTCCATAGTGTTGCCTCGAGGTATTTTTGATTAGTCAAAGGGCGGTAAAGTTTTGATTTATTCACTTACGTTGAAATGTTATAAATTAAATTGGGCCATGCTCTGTTAGGCCTATCTTCTAAACGAGTGCGTAAACAGATCGGCAACATTATGAAAGACTACACCTTTCTGCCAGTCAACATTTCGGATAGACATAATAGCATAAAAATTGAAAAGGTAATAAGACCACGAAAAATATAGTCTATCATTCATTATATTAGCTCAAATGAGCGTGTTAAGTATAATAATGTCCTGCTGTATACGGTTGCTTCTCAACTACTGACCCTGTTATCGTTTTCTTAGAATGGATCCAAACCCCCTGACTTCTTAATTAGATGGATCAAAATTTTGTGATGAAAAATTCAAGTCCTCAGTTACGGCCAGTCAACCAACTACCTTGCAAAATTATATGTGAAAACCGCAATGAGTTTAGTATTCACCATTATCACCTTGCTTGTTTAAAGGACTGTTGGTCATAAAAACCTAATTTGACTTTTGCCGCAGTCGAGTTCTCAAAAACAAAAATATTGAGGGAAGCATGCCGTAACTTACGATAAAGAAAACAGGTGTGAAATAATTTTGCGTTACCTGACGAAGGCCGAAGCAGGAAAGCGCCCTCCGAATGGTAGTTTTTGGCTAGGCAGGCTTCAGCGCCACGTCTGTCCACATCAAGCCAAAAGAGTCTTGCAAGGTCATCCCTTGGTCCATTTTCCCTATTTTCCTCTTCCCGCTCGAACCCGTTTCCCGGTGCTTTGCATCGCCTCATAGCACCAGACCTTTTCAACCGGACGCTGTGTGTGTCCCCATCAAGGATCATAGAGGCAGAAAGGTCGGTTGCTGCGTTCTGTCTTCTGATACGTCGCGAACTGCTACAGTTCCAGTTATTTAGGTTGGCCCTCCATCGACCGTGCTTTTCGGCATACTTTGAATTGTCACCAATGTTGGCAGTTATCTCTGACGCCGAGCTGCTTTCCAGGAGGTGGCTTGGGAATTTTCGGCTGCTCCCTCATTTCCTCTCCTGTTGACTCAAACGGTTTCGATGCATCCTGGAGGGAAATGCACAGACCACTGTCCTGAGAGACTTCCGACCCCCTCGGCTTGTTAGCCTTTCTAATAGGTTCCTGTGTTTCCGTTGACGCCATCTTCTTCTGCGGTGTGCTTCTCGCCACAGGGTCACCGATCGCCTTCTGGAGAGAAGCTAGTTCCTTGATGAGCTCCCTCTGCAGGCAGAGGGTTAGCTTTCCCTCCGAGGAGCTCCGTCTCCTTGGGCTGCCAGAACGATGACGATGCCGGTGTTGGCTATATCGGCAAGCGCGTTCCAAACTCTGCAATTGCCGTCGCCGTGGCGGCCCTTGCTCGTCCTGCTTCGCTGGCTGTATGGTACCAGCTAAATTGACAACTAAGTCCTGGTTTCGTGTGCACTGGTCAAGGCCAACTAAGGGTTCCTCCTGCTCACAGGCATGGCAGGATGACTTTCCACTGTCCACTAGAGCAGGGTGCATCCTTAACGAGGATGGTGGTTGTGGTACCTCCCCTGCATCTCCTCGTCCCGGTGAAGGGAAAAAGTAGTGTCCACTGGCAAAAAATAGGGTCCGCATTGGAATACAGTTACCCATACTGCGGACCGAGAGACAGACGGAAGTTTGAATTGATCGCAGGTTTATATGCGTAACGCAAACGAGTGTCCTTCGACCGGCCGGCATTTTACATGTACACTGTGCGTGTGTTCGGAGCGCACACCTGAGATGCCTATCTCTCGCCTGCTTGGAAAAGGTGATAATAGCATGCTGGGTCACGTGTCGATGCTCCTGAGCACGCACGTGCGTTCAATACGACCCCAAGGGGGGCGGGGGGTGTCGTCAACACGGCCGATTGACAGTGAAGGTGAGTTGGTGTGATGTAAGCTCTGACCGAAGGTGCTGAAACTCGCGTCCAGGACGCGTCAGTCCGCACAGTAAACGCACGTGTATCACCGTTCGTGCGCCCTTTGGACCAGTTGGGAAGCAGGGGGGCATCACTGCCTTGGTTAGGATAACTACAGTGGCTTCAGCTGGAAACCATTGAAGACTAGGAAAATGATTAGTTTGAGAGAAAGATAACGTTATTGGGAGACAGAGAAAGAGAGAGAGAGAGAGAGAGAGAGAGAGAGAGAGAGAGAGAGAGAGAAAGACGAATATGTGTTATTTTGAAAGTATGACTTCAAATTTCCGGAGAAAACTTCCTCATTCACGTAGCCAGAATATAATTAAACGGTGAGAGAGTTATCAGATTCGCATACATATGTAGGAACAATTTGAGTCTCAGTTTATCCGTGTTGATCTCCTTACATGTAAGACATCGTGCTGTAGATGGCAATGCACAGGTCTCCTCAGCACCTTTGCCCTGTCGAAACAAGTGCAACTGCGCTGGAGCGGCCATCTCGTGAGGATGGACGACGAGCGACTATTCAAATGATTCTTTTATGGAGATTTCACCACGGGTTGCCGTAGACAAGAGAGACAAGTGCGACGCTGCAAAGAAACTCTAGAGATTTCCTTGAATCAACTGCATACCAGCCCGGGAAACTGGGAAGACCTCATCCGGAACTGTCCGGCCTGGAGGAGAGTGTAGACAGGAACAGTAATCAGTCAATCAGCATATTTTTTTGCCCAAGCTTTTTTCTTATTATTCGGTGGACAAGTAAGCGGAACCTGAAGGCTTTTCGACTCCGTTTGGAAACCCGAACAAATATCAGTTCAGAGCACTGCTAGGTCACCTGCGAATCCATCGGTATGGATGACTTGTATGGCCATCTAATCAGTACCCGGAATAGAATCTCCAACAATGCATTTGAACTAAAGTTTAGGATTAAAATGAGGGTTAGGGCCAAGTTTAGAGTAAGGTTTAAGATCAGAGTTAGGGTGAGGGTCAGGAGGATCTTAAGGGTTAACGTTGGCGTTCATGTAGCTGTATGGTTTATGTTTAGCTTCGGGATAGGGTAAAGATCAATGTTGCATTTTATTTTTATTTTAGTTTTACCGTTAGGTTATGCCAAGGAATTTTTACCATCCTGAAATTTAGCGCAAGACCACCTCTGTTAAACATGTGACGCGTTCCCATTCCCATGTACCGATTAGGCTGCCATACAAGTTATCCCTACCAATCTATCGCACGGAGACTGGCGACTCATTTCCTTGGGCCCGACACGCAGTCGCCACGTCCCCCGCGACTGTCCGCCCTGTTCCGGTACATTCACACACCGAATGGCTCTCCTCGGTCATATGCTCTCCTCGGTATCCTGCGCGAGCTCACCGCAGGCTAGATCACATCAACACGCACTACCTCCACCAAAACACATAAATCACCCCACCATCATCCTATGGATCCCTCAGTTCAAGCTGATACACCTGACACTATCATGGTTTACTAAAAACCATGACTTGGAAGGCTGCCAACTGACGCTTTATACAACACCACGCCGTCGGTCCAGTGAGTAGTGTGCTTTGAGTGGCAGAGCAGTGGACTGGGAGTCAGGCGGCGATGAGTCCTTCATGCCCCCGGGTTTTAGCAATCTTGTTATGAGTATCAATGGGGCCAGGTCGTGCTGTGGCACGCGAAGACGGGTTTGCCGACCTTGTCAGCCACTACGCCCACTCCCACATCAAACATTCGGCCCGTTCCGACAGTGGCCTGATGTTGGAGCTGAGGAGGAGGGTGAGATCGACGGCTCAGCGCTTTTTCCCTCACAATAAAAATCTGACGTTTCTGAAGCTAGCACAGCGTGCTAATAGCCATGGCTTAGAAGGCTGCCAATTTACGGGTATAGTGAGTTTAATCACATTTGGATCAAGTTGCCCGTCCAGCATACTGCGACCAGTGAAATCCACCGATTCGGATACGCAGTTATGTTACAATCGAAAACTCACTAATAATGTAATGCTGCCCTTTGAAAGCGAATGTTTTTGAGCGCAAACACGACGGGTGGGCTCCAAATATTCAGTGCGCAAAGGCTTCTTTTTTTAAACATCTGTTATGATTCAGTATAAGTTACCTATTCAGTACTGAGTAGGACAAAATATCTGAAGTTGGCATACTTTCCTTCTCTTAAGTAGTCAGTGCTGTCATGCATGCCAGGACCAAAACATTACATCTATTTACATCAACTATGCTGGACTCTGCAGCAGTCCATAGAGAGGTTCAAATAAAGTGTAAGTTAATGAGCCTCTGAAATATACAGCTATTCCTAAGGAGTTTCCCTGGTTCGTGGTTAAGACACTCGCTTTCTTTCTCGTGCTCTCACCGCCAGCATTCAAGTACGTGTTTATTCTACAGCTTGGAGCTTGCGTTGCTTCCAGCTGATGAACGTCTTAAAGTTGCGGTAGCGAAACAGGCTTCTGTACACAGCACATGGACTGGTGCAAACGTGCAGATTTCTGCTCTTAGCGGGAAAAAAGCGCTGGTCATGCACCAACCGCAACCCAGCGCGGAATGCAATTCTCTTCAAATCAATGTCAAGGACACCCAACTAATATTTGTGGACAACGCTTATCTAGGAAGCATACTGTCACGCAACACGAGAGTTGACGATGAGCGTGCTCAACGGATCTCAAAGGTAACCAGGCCTTTGGCCGGCTGCAAGCCACCCTGTGGAAGCACCACGGCATTTCTCTGAACATCCGATTGAAGATATACAATTTCATCGTCTTGGTCAAGGTCAAGGTCTTGGAGCGGAGACCTAGACCATCTACTCCAACCAAACCAGGAAACTGAATTACTATCATCTCAGCTGCCTGCACAGAATACTGACTTTAAGACGGATAGATAGGAACCCGGACATTTAGGTCCTGGAGAAGAATGGAATCCTCAGCATCCATGCCATGCTGAGGCGAGTGCAAATGCGGTGAAGCGGCCACCTTGTAAGAATGGAAGAGCGATTACCATAATGAATTTTCTACGGAGCAGTCGCTACGGGTGCTCATGGCAGGGAGGAAAAATGACAATACATGGACAATTTGAAGACCTCTCTGAAGCGACTGCAGTCAATGCAGTAATCTCGGAGGACATCGCACAGGATTGACCGGCCTGGAAAAGAGCAGGGAAGACTGGTGTAGACATTTATGAAGCAAAACTGATCACCGCTGCTAAGGCCAAAATGGAAGCATGCAAGTCACGAACGCTCTGGATCAACACTGCCTAGGTCAAAGTCCCCCTCCCCCCCCCCCCCCAACATGCCTGCACTGCCAACGCACCTTCCGCGCGCTAATTGGCAAGGTCGGATATTTTTGGACGCAATGCAACAACAATCCGATAACATCAACTTCTGCGTCAGTGAAAAGCCCTTCACGAGCCATGCTTCGAACCCCAACATGATGACCAACCCCACCACTAGTTGTCACTCTGCCGATGCCCCGCCACCTTCGATCACCGACCTCATCCTCCCTCCCGCAGCCTCCGCGTCGATCACAGCGACAATCACCACTGGCACCACTTGCTCCATTCCCAACACCACCACTGGCTCCCCGCCACCTGCTACCTCAACTACCACCACCATCGCGCCCATTACCAGTGATGGTGGCTCGGTCATAACATATCCTCATTGCGATTATACATTCATCTCCCGCATGGGCGTAGTCGGTCACATGCGCATCCAAAAGAGCGATATTCACCACGATGCCGACACGCCTAACAAATCTTATTCATCCATCAACACTACCATCTCCAGCATCCCATGAGCGCGACCACCACCACCACCACCACTGGCTTAGCATGTCTCAACCTATTCTGTCAGTAGTTCCATCGCATCTTCACCTCAAGCATCGGCCTGGTCTGTCAATCGCGAATCCATCGCACGGACACTAGGGAACCAGTGCCTGGGCATCCGACATACGGTCGCCGCGTCCGCCTCCAATACCCACACTGCCCACGCACCTTCTCTCACCGCACGGGCCTACTTGGCCACCTGCGCCTTCAGGAAAATCAGCGGTAAATCACCACAGGCTCAACCCACCATCACACAATTTCTCCATCAACACATATATCACACTTGCAGTCCCTCATCACCACCCAATATTAGAACCTCTCACGTAATTCAGAAATATTTTCTCTGGCTACTCTCCATGTGGCTTCTCAACTACATATGAGTGCTGTGCCGCGCTTATAATGACATACGCAACTCCTGGTCAAGTTTAGATCGTGACCAGGTGATGTGTGATGTTGGTCTGGCACGGAGGCCCAGGCTGTATGAACTGGGATCTGAACTGACGTTCCTATCTTCTCGCTGTGTTAAAAACCTGGCCAATTGTAGACTGTGGTGTTTGGTGGAGTTTGTGGCATGAAGGCCCATGTTGTGTGAGCTTGGATTTGAGCTGCCGCCCAGATCCTCTTGTGTTTTCAACCAGCACCCCCCAGTGAGATGGAAGCATGATACTGGGCTCCTTCTCCGTTTGGCTCCTCTGCAGCATGTGTGAGAACATCGCGGTGCGCTAAGCGCCACGGTTCGGAAGGCTGCCAACTTACAAGTACATGCAGGCCTCGCAGTCAGTCCAATATGTGTTTGTGCATAGGGGTTGATTTTTGGTCTGAGCGTCAGACTGTCCTGGCTCCTTCTTAGTGTAGCCTTTATGGCACTACCACTCAGCTGGGATCTGAGCCGCCGCCCCCTATTTGCGATTCTGTCGTTGTCTTTGGTGCCCGCCATGTGTGGCTATCACCATGTGCTAAAAGCCGTGGCTTGGAAGTTTGCCAACTGACGGGATAACTCGGGTCGCGTGATCAGCTCAGTGTGTGTTTGTGCGCAATGGCTGACTGAGAGTCAGGCTGCAATGACTCCTTCTTAGTGTGGATTTTATGGCACTCTCAGAGCGTGGGATCCGAGGCAAGTGTGGCGGTAGCTACCTGCTCTCGACTCCATCTCCGGTCTTCGTGAAACGGAGCACACACGGCTGAAGGAAGAGGGAGTGCGGTAGCTGCAGCGCCAGTCTACTAGCGCTTAAAACTAACCCACACGCAAGTCACCATCCGTGCACCAGCATGCTGCGGAGCACACGGTGGATTTCGTTTAAATCGACGGTTGAACTGTACAGGGGTGGAATCATATAGTTCATTGAATAAACCTATGCGTATTTTGATACCTAAAACAACTAATATATTTTCATCATTCATATTGTCGGGAATATATTACCCAATTGACTGACGTTTGGAAACAATTTCCAACCTGAAACTCCCATGACTTGATTGATTCCAAGTTCTCTGTACAGAAAATTTGGTTAGTGGTTATATAATCTAGGGCTACAATTGTGAATAAATAATTTCAGGATATGAATAAGACTGCCTATGATAGGTAACACAGCATTCGATGACAGCGTTATTGACGAACATTAGAATTCTAAGGTTGAGCAATTTCTGCCGACTATCAAATGGGCTGTTGGTAGACCTCTGTTGACTCTTCGTAAACTCATGTCCTGTTCTTATTTGGTTGAAGTTGCATTTATTTTCTTTAAAGCAAGTTTCTAGCCTCCAGAAATCCGTCCGTCTACATCCTGATAGTTATCTATATATGGGTGAACGGGGTGTGACCATGTAAGATAGTTTTTACTGCAATCAGCAAAGCGAGGTTGGAAACTTTTTGGAAGAGTTTTTAGACCATCATTGGGTAACACTGAACAGATAATGCTCGTTATGATGAGCTTCCACAAATGGAAGACTAATCAGCTCACCGATGTTTTTCTCAAAAGGCCGGTTGTAAATTCATTCAATAGAAGCAGAAGGGCTTGACGTTTCGGGCAGCATAATCTTATAGCACAAGATGAAGTAGATACAAAGTCCCCGGTATTTTTACTCGTCGGATGCGAGGGCTCAATTGCACTGAGAATCAGACGGCCTAACGCCAACGATACTGTTTCCATGGGCTTTAACGGTCAATTTCACTCCAGACCCAGCTCTTGCAATATATTTGTGTGCTATGACCGGCGAAACCGACCATTCCAACCACTTCCCGGTAAAACGACCGAAGGGGGTCTGACAGAGCAGGCACATGGTGGTTATTCGAACAAGTGCTTCGTATTTAAACGGTAATGCGCGTGCGATAGATTTAGCTAGCTTTGAAATTCTGCCTCTGGGTTGGATCAAGTACAACCTAAGGAGAGTTGGTAAGAAGTTTCGTTCTACCGTCTGTTGAAAAGCATGCTTATCTGCCCCCATTAGAATAAGGAAAATAAAGGCATTTTACTGAGACCCGACATCACGAAACAGTCATTTCATGATGGCGGCCTATCGCCTAAACTTAAACAACACTGACTGCTAATTGAAAAAACCCTCCCATGCTATCTTTGAAAATATTGAGATTCCTTGAACTAGTGTCATCAGAGGATTTCCGAAGCTTCGGGATTCTTATAAATTAGCTAGGGGTATCCACTGTTCATCTAACTCATAGCATTTCATTAGCAAAACCAACCGAATCATTTGAATTGTTGCCCATTTTATGACACTCCATCATAGTTCCCAGGCAATTTGTCTTCCTTAAGGACTTTAGCATATTTGTGCGTATAAATAAATCTGAGCTTGAGTTTAGTTCTAACGAATTTGGCCTGATATGCACAGTTGGGAACATACGGGAAAAAGTAAATACTTGCCGGTTGAATGAGTTCGAAGCTAATTTAAAGGTGGAATTCCACTGTAGTTTTACGTTTGACATTCAGATTGTGTGACCAATCTCATGCAAAATGCCGAAATTTACGAAAGATTCATAAACACCCGCATGCCAGCACTACCGCATGTACCAAAACCTTGAAATAATAATGAATAGCCTTAGACAAATGTAATACTTTAAGGAAATATGAAAAGTAATTTAACTATGTTTAGAAATACGGAAATTTTTAAAAAAAGTGCTAACTACCCCAAACGTGGAAAATTGTTGTAACTGTTTTTATAAGTGTGACTACAATTTGAATAAGTAAAAGGTGAAAAAATACGCAGAATGTATTGATGTCATGCAATTTCGTGACCTCTTATTCAACTGTGTACAGTCACTGCCTAATAAAAAGACGAAGTAAACTGTCCATAGACCTAAAGGGATAAAAAGTTATTAGTATGCAAAGCAGTGAAAGGTTGATCTGATATGTGCGTGCGCATGGTGAGGGAAAGAGGAGGGGGATTCAACTAAGACAGCCAGTTCAGATTACAGTGAGAACATGTAAAGTGTGATTGAATCTACGACGCGCGGGACAGCAGTTAGTCGTGCAGGGAGAGAAGTGGGGGTACGGCAGGGGGCATGATTATCGATCGTTACCACGGCAATGTGACGTTGATCACATGATCCACCTGCTTACAGAGTTCTGGTTTTCTTCTCCGTATTGCAGCAGCCTCTGCAAAGCGCAGGGGACGTCCAGTCGTCACCCGAAGTACGACCTTAAATGCAGTCAGTGGGTCCACCGTATGGCCATTGTCTACCAGGTGCTTCGTAAGTGAACTCTTGGGTACCTTATTTTCCACCCGTAACAGCCACTTCAGCGTATTTTCAGCTGACCGAGTTGCCAACTATGTTTGCGTGCGCCCAATGTATTTGCATACGCTATTACATATACACTCATAAATACAGCTTGATGTGGCATGCATAGGCAGAATGTCCTTAGTGGGTCTAACTGGAATAGTCGTTGTAGCGCTTATGAGCAACAGTATAGAGGCGGTGTAAGTTCGTTTAATCGAGCCGTCGATTGATCACGTTTGACACATTATCACTCTTGAAAGGGCACCGGCTTTTTGACACGGAAATTTTGGCAGGAATTTCTTGTCTGGGATGGCGATACTTATCGATGAATTTCTCCGGATACCCGTTTCCAAGATAAACGTTCTTCAGGAAACTGATCGCGTCATCGATCGTATCTGAGTTGCAGATTCTAGTGGCTCTATTGAACAGGCACAAAACTAAGTTTCGTTTTCTCTGAATTGGAAAAAACTGAGGAAGTGTATGCACTGCCCTTTCCAGATGGTTTTTCGATATATGGACCCCTGAATGGAACCATCTGCCCTCCTACGTATAAGAACGTCTAAGAAAGGCAGTATGCCATTCTTCTCATGCTCGATCGTAAATGCGATCTTCGCATGTGCCTCGTTAATTGAATTTAGTAGTTATTCTCCGTGTCTTAGGTTTTTGACTATGGCAAAAATTGCATTCACATATCGTCGATAGAATGCGGTTTTCTGTAAGTTTTTTGCAAATTTTCTTTCTAGGTTTGACATGAATATAGCCCCTAGGACTAGCCCTAATTTGCTGCCTATAGCTACGCCATCGATCTGTGCATAAATCTTCCCGTTTAACAGGAACTGCAAATTTTTTCGTGCATATTTCCAGTAGTTGCCGCAGTTGCGCTGGTTCGAGGCATGCGTCAGTTGTATGCTCGCAAATTATGACGATGGTTTCATCCAGTGGCACATTTGTGAACAGGCTCTGCATGTCAAGTGATATCATATGCTTTCTCAGTAAATTTTAATTATTTAGCTCATCTACGAATGAGAAGGCGTCTTCTGTAGTGTAAGCAGCAAGTTATCATCTGATTGATTCAATTTGTTGGACTAACCACTGGGCGAGTTTATGTTGTGGTGAATTCCTCATTGACAAAATTGGTCTTAATGGTACTCCTGGCTTTTGCAATTTTGGTAGCCATATAGCCTAGGAATATATGAACCTACAGCCCTAAGACATGCAGCCGTGTTCTCGTTTATTATTTGCTTTTCAAGTAGCGATTTCACCTTTATGCTAATACGGTCTCTCAGTATTTTTGTTTCTTCTTTCCCGTGGGTTTCAGAAGAAAATTTGCTGGGGTCCCTCAGTAAGCTTTCATTTTATTTACATGATCTGTCTTGTTTAGAATCACAACACCACTTCCTTTGTCAGGTCTCAAGATAACGATATCGGTATTCTTACGTAAATCCTTTAGAGCCGAGAGCTGTTGCTTCGTTAATAGCGAGCGCTGGGCATACGGGGATGTTCTGTACTGATAGGAAATATCAACGAAATTCGCTTTGAGCCATCTCGCATTTCTTTGCGGCTGCTGGCGGGACTCGAGGGTTAGCCCCGAGGCACAACGGGTCGAATGAGTCCTGTAACCGATCGGTGAGCGCCTACTTACCAAAGCTAATATTCCCGATCAAAAACCGGCAAGATAACGAGCTCGTGGCGCAGTGGAAAGAGCGTTAGACTTGTGCCCAACAGGTCGCGAGTTCGAGCCTCGGGCGCCGCAGCGCCTGGGGTTGGGTATGGCTGGATGATGACGGCTAATAAGCCAGAAATAGCCATTCCAGTCTCCCTTGTGTTTGTAGGCAATGTTATTCTGCCTATATCCTTAGCTGCCTTGCGGCTGCTGGTGGGGCTCGAGAGCAAGCCCCAAGGCACAACGGGACGAGTGAGTCCTGTAACCGATCAGTGAGTGCCTACTTACCATAGCTAATATTCTCGATCAAAAACCGGCAAGATAACGAGCTCGTGGCACAGTGGGTAGAGCGTTAGACTTGTGCCCAACATGTCACGAGTTCTAGCCTCGGGTGCCACAGCGTCTGGGGTTGTGTATGGCTGGCTGATGATGATGACTAATAAACAACATAGTCATTTGGGTTAAATAGAAAGGATTCGTCTACGGGTTGTTTGTCTAGCGAATTGGTCAGGTCAGCGCGGAACGAACGTCTTAACTGAGCTTGCAAGTTTAAAACTCGTTTCGTGAAAAATAACCAAAATACCAGGCTAAGCGAGTCCATCATGTACTTTGAAAGAAAATTAGCCAAAAACTTACAGAAAACCGCATTCTATCGACGATATGTGAATGCAATTTTTGCCGCAGTCAAAAACCCAAGACACGGAGAATAACTACTAAATTCAATTAACGAGGCACATGCGAAGATCGCATTTACGATCGAGCATTAGAAGAATGGCATACTGCCTTTCTTAGACGTTCTTATACGTAGGAGGGCAGATGGTTCCATTCAGGGGTCCATATATCGAAAAACCATCTGGAAAGGGCAGTGCATACACTTCCTCAGTTTTTTTCCAATTCGGAGAAAACGAAACTTAGTTTTGTGCCTGTTCAATAGAGCCACTAGAATCTGCACCTCAGATACGATTGATGACGCGATCAGTTTCCTGAAGAACGTTTATCTTGGAAACGGGTATCCGGAGAAATTCATCGGTAAGTATCGCCATCCCAGACAAGAAATTCCTGCCAAAATTTCCGTGTCAAAAAGCCGGGGCCCTTTCAAGAGTGATAATGTGTCAAACGTGATCAATCGACGGCTCGATTAAACAGACTTACACCGCCTCTATACTGTTGTTCATAAGCGATACGACGACTATTCCAGTTAGACCAACTAAGGACATTCTGCCTATGCACGCCACATCAAGCTGTATTTATGAGTGTATATGCAATAGCGTATGCGAATACATTGGGCGCATGCAAACATAGTTGGGAACTCGGTCAGCTGAAAATACGCTGAAGTGGCTGTTACGGGTGGAAAATAAGGTACCCAAGAGTTCACTTACGAAGCACCTGGTGGACAATGGCCATACGGTGGACCCACTGACTGCATTTAAGGTCGTACTTCGGATGACGACTGGACGTCCCCTGCGCTTTGCAGAGGCTGCTGCAATACGGAGAAGAAAGCCATAACTCTGTAAGCAGGTGGATCATGTGATTAACCTCGCATTACCGTGGTAACGATCGATAATCATGCCCCCTGCCGTACCCCCACTTCTCTCCCTGCACGACTAACTGCTGTCCCGCGCGTCGTAGTTTCAATCACACTTGACATGTTCTCACTGTAATCTTAACTGGCTGGCTTAGTTGAATCCCCTCCTTTTTCCCTCGCCATGCGCATGCACATATCAGATCAACAGTTCACTGCTTTGTAAATCAATAACTTTTTAGCCCTTTAGGTCTATGTTTAATTGGCAGTTTACTTCGACATTTTACTAGGCAGTGACCGTACACAGTTGAATAAGAGGTCACGAAATTGCATGACATCAATAAATTCTGCGTATTTTTTCACCTTTGCCTTATGCAAATTTATTATGTGAAATAAGTGGGTGGAAGCACAATAAGCGGGTCCCAGAAAAAATGAATAAACCCGAGAGC